>JAJKFI010000010.1:216715-227868 GCA_029204185.1 Lerista edwardsae
CACACACACACACACACACACACACACACACACACACACACACACACACTAGAACTAAACAATTCTGGGCAATTGTCTCAGGATCATTCCGTGAAGCTAGCCCAAATTTGGCTGCCATCTCCTCTTTTGCGTGGTGGCAATATTTTACAGCTTTATTCCATCTAGGCAGTGAAGGTGCCTAGAGCCAGCCCCACTAGACCTGCCAGACTGGCTGCCTGTTACCCCTGAGGAGGTCAGGGAATTGTTTGCCCAAGTGAAGCTAGGGAAAACGCCAGGCCCAGATATGCTTCCCTACAAGGCCCTGAAAAATGTTCCTGACTGGTGGGGTTCAGTACTTTCCACTTTATTCACAATGATAGATTGGACAGGTATGATGCCTGAGGCATGGGCGAACGCTGTTCTGGCACCCATTTATAAAAAGGGTGACCAACATGACATGACCCCTTCAGCTATAGACCCATCAGCCTCCTCTCCTCCCTGGATAAGATGTATGCTAAACTCTCCACCTGGATGTCAAGTCAAGGCTCCCGGACCGGAGCAAATTGGCTTCTGCAAGGGCTCATCCACTGCAGATCACTGCATGATTTTGGCCCATCTGGCAGAGAAATATTCTAAGAAGCTAAATTTAAAACTCTATAAGGCCTTTTTGGACTTAAAGGGAGCCTTTGATTCGGTCAACCAGGAATTACTGTGGGAGAAACTAACCAGACTAAATATTGACCCAAGATTGCTTTTCTTAATCAGAAAGCTCCACTCAGCTACCATTTGTCAAGTACGTTGTTCATCTTCTGGGAAGCTTATCCCTAAAATCCCAGTAGAAAAGGGTGTGAAGCAGGGCTGCATTCTGTCACTCTCTTTATTCACCCTCTTTATGATCTGGCTCCCTTCCTTTCCCAGGTTGATGGCCATGCGCCAAAACTGGGTTCAGACCGTGTACCTTTGCTATTGTATGCAGACGATGCAGTTGTGACCTCTACCTCTCGATTTGGACCTACGCACCTGCTAAACAGATGTTATGACTACCTATCCATTAATAGGTTGGAGATGAATCAAAAATCCTAATATTTTCTAAAAGCTGGAAGCCCCAGAATTGGACAATAAAGGGGGAAAGGATAAAACAAGATAAAAACTAGGTACTTAGGTGTCCATTTTCAGTATAACACCACATGGACTTTCCAACATAATAGAGCAATTAACTTGGCTAATTTCACCACCAATTCTATTACCCATTTCTGTTACAACCAAGGCAACCGTTTTGTCCCTGTGGCAGTAAAAGTGTTTAATCTCAGAGTTGTCCCTCAATTACTATTTGGCATTCCTGTCTGGATTGAAGCAATTGATCAGCCTCTGGAGCAAGTGCAAGCCAAATTTTTAAGGAAAATTTTGGGCCTTCCGAATTGCATGCCATACGCCACAATTTGTCTAGAAACAGTACAAAATTTAATTGAAACAAAAGCATGGCTCAGAACAGTTACATATTGGCTCCGAATTCACCATCAGCTTGATCTACAGAGTCTTCTTTATCAAATGCTCTCAGAGACTAGCGCTTCCAAATGGCTAGCCTATATAGAACGAAAGATTAGAGCCATTGGCCTTTCTATGGACTCTCTGAGTGTACTTTCCCAAACAGAAGCATACTGGGAAATCAAACAAAGATTACTCGATATAGAAATGCAAAACTTGTATTCCTTAGCAAATACAACCTGTTCCCCTCTAAATTCTATGGTTGCAGTGAAATATGGGCAGATGGATGCTTATTTTTCCTCTTTAGTCAGTCCTGAGGAATGCGACATTTTCTCTCTGGCTAGATTTAATGTTCTGCCGTCAGGTCCTCTATGGAAGATTTCGGGGGACAACCTGTTCTTCCAGATGGTGCCCATGTAATCAGGATAGCACTGAAACCTTGCAGCAAATGCTTATACTGTCCTATATATAACACTATCAGAGTCCAACATTTAGACCCCATCCGAGCAGATAAGAATACCCAGACAGTGCTAAAATTCAGTTCCTTCTGAATGATTTTACTGAGGATATAATGAAGAAGGTAGCAATGTATCTGCCGCAGATTGTGGCAGCCAGAAAACAGAAATAATTTGCATTCAACTAATGTACATATTCTGGGTAAAATGTGGGATAAATTTTTTTTATTCTTACATATGGCTGATATTTATAACTGTAGATGTATCTTAGCTTTGTGCCTATTGTTTTATGCCAATAAAGGTTTCAATCAAATCAAATAGTTTCACTTTATCAGCCACTCAAGCCTCTGTGGCTATAATGGCAATTGGGCAGCAGTGTTCCCCACAAGTAGCAGGGTGTTTAACCCTTGATGCACATAGCCCAATCTGTCTTGATATTTTTGCAATTCACAAAAGAATTGAGCTGTGACCTACTGATGGGCCATGGAGCCAAGTTTAGGAAGTGACATATTAAATCATCTCCAGGTAATGATGACCTTCAGCTTTGTGTTCCATGGCCTTAAGAGAGAGCATGTTTGTACTAATTGCAGCAAGAATCTTGCCTCCTGGAGTTGGCAGGGACTAAAGCAGTGTGAGTGAGTGGGGATGCACCACCTGCTGGTGAATTGGTAGAACAGCTCCTGTCTTTCATTTCTCTTGCTTGATCTGAGTTGGTGAGCAAATCCTGTAATGTTTTTACTGTTCCCTGGGTTAATTTTAAAATAGCTGACAGATTTATCATCCATATATTGTATTTTTCTTCTTATTGTGGGCACAATTACTTTAGGTAGAGAGTCCTCTTATTTAATTTCTATTTCTTTAATAGGTATTTGTGTGCTTATGGAAAGGCTGCAAAGTCTATAACACACCGTCCACAAGTCAAAGTTGGTTGCAGCGCCATATGCTGACTCACAGTGGTGACAAACCTTTCAAGGTAAGCTGGCATCATTCTCTTAAAAACATGCATTAGTGGAGCCTGTAAGAACTTTTCTACTTTACATCTAGCATTCTACCTGCATTATTGAAATACTGTATGGTATGAGTTACTCTTAACCTAGCATTGTTAAGATAATAAGTTACCTGTCTGTAAAGTGTTTATTATTCTATTCCCCTTTATCAAGTGAGATGGGTATGGCTGTATTTTTTTTCTTGTCTATCTTCACTTGTCTTTCAGCAGCACTTGAAGTACTGACTTCCTGACAACTATTTTTCCTTCCTGATGCAAATCCTTGTTTCAGTCCTCCTAACACAGACCCATCTGTGCATTGATACCATGTGGTTCTATCTATTTAGTTGGCTTGTGTGTGGAACTGGTAGTATTTTTTTTAAAAGTGCTGCTTTGTGAGGTTCTGGACTTCATTTTCTCACGTAGCAATTTCAGTTTGGCCTCCAGGGTCTTGTGACTATTGTTCCGAGTATTGTTGCTGCTCATTCATACATGATCATCGACCTTGTCTCTTCCTCCCATCTGCCTCCCTAGATAGCATTTCAGGCATACAAGTTAGCCTCTGGTCAGTATTGCCTGTCACAAACTAGTCTCTTTGTTTCTTGTGATGGAGCTTTCCAGGAATGAGCCATCATTCATCTCTAGAAGGGTATCCTTGGTCCACAAGTGTATGGGTGTCCTCTGATGGCTCATTCCTGGAAAGTTCATCACAAGGAACAAAGAGACTAGTTTGTGACAGGCAATACTGACCAGAGGCTAATTTGTATGCCTGAAATGCTGTCTAGGGAGGCAGATGGGGAAAAAAAGGACATTTTTCCATTTTCTCCATGCAGTGCCCTCATGTGCTAAGACTGTAATCCTCCACAGGAATGGAGGGCCTCAGCACAAAAATAGGATCTCTGTACGATATCTCCAAAAGTCTTGATATATTTCTACCTTTCTTCATGGTCAGATGTCATGGTGTTGAAGAAACAAATTGTTGCTGAGAGCCAGGACTATTGGAAAAAGCACACATGATTTCTTCCTAGCAGTAAGGGGGGTGGGTGGGTGTTAAAAACACTGGATATCTCTCACACCCTTGTTGACCTTTGTATCTCTTAATTGCTATGTTATCTTTTTCTAAATTCTCCTTGTAAGGTTTTGTAAGTTTGTTTGCTTAGTGAAGTAGACCAGTATGAAATTGAAGCCAAGTTGTGGAAGTTAGAGTTTGAACTGTACACCTTTACTCCCTGTATCATACTCTTATGTTCCCTTGTTTGCATATACTGCAGTTGGGACCATCACGGGCAACCTGCAAATATACCTGTGACTACAGCATATCTATTTTGTATGCAACTGCAGCCAATTATGTTAATTGAGCCTCACTTGTAAAATAGGGTGTGACACTTCACAGTCCTAGGGCTATTCAGTCAAACCATGTGACTTAGCTGCTATAACTTGTACAGGAATCTGACCCACTTTCAGATTTATTCTACAGTTTAAATTAAAAATTTAACCTAAAGACTCAGAAGAGAATGAAATCTATAATTTGTTTAATGTACAGCTATTCTGAATCTTCAGCCTTCACAATCTGAAATCTTTAATGTTTTAACTAGTTATCACTTGAAGAGAAACTTAATCTAGAACTAAGGGTTCCCTCTACATTTAGTTTTGGGATTGAGTTTTTATGTAGCCTTGGTGCCTTTAATCATTTTGGAGTCATGTTTATAACTGATTTTAAAGGAGTGAAATCTTTTAGGATTTTAAAGGAGTGAAATGCTGTTGTGAATTTAAATCAGTAGTCAGCCTGAAAGGAATTAAAATTCCTGTCAGGAGATGTGGTCCAGAGGTTGAAGCTCCATGAAGACTGCCCAAAGCTAAGCAGACACAATCAGAAGTCACTGATAAGCTGATGACCCTAGGTGTGTGAGAGAGGGGTCACTGTTGCCTACTGTGAGAATGGACTGGAATGCTGAGAATATCGTGGACAAGAGCTATAGCAATTAGAAGATCCCCGGCTTGGTGTGATGTATGTACCTATCTGTGGAAGCTCAAGGCATATATTGTACAGCTGAGAGAAATGACTACACCTTGAAGGAAACATCTGGAGAACAAATATAGAACAATATTGTAAAGACCGTTATTGGGTCTAGGACAGCCTGCCTATATCAGCTGCCTGAAGAGAAATCTGATGAGAAAGGTGGTATATACAGTTAAAATAAATAAGAAAATTACATCCAGGTAGTCCTGAATTTGTACTGTTGACATCAGTGAGATAAGTTGGTTGCAACCACCTAAAGTCATATTTATTTCATGGATATGTTCCATATTAATGACTAACTTTATTGGAATCCAGTCAGCAGTTTTTAAAAGCAAGATTATTACCCTTGACTTCGCTCTCACAGTGGTTCACAACCTTTCCTTTTTTGCACTGGGACCCCCTTTTTATGTGAGACAACCTGTTGGGATCCCCCTAACACCTAGGGCTGGAAGTGATGCCATTAAGCAGGAAGTCGTCGTATTTAATAAACCACACTTTTTGAAAGTGAAAAGAACTCCACATCCCTTTTAGAATGTTCTAAATGCTCTGTCTCAAACTGACATTTATAGTGTTGGGTGATGGAGAGAGTTTTTTAAAGTATGATTTTTGCTTCTGCGTGTAGTACAGTCAGTCCTCATAATCCACTGGGGTTAGATTCCTGGAAATCCTCATGGATAGTGAATTAATAGATAATGAACCATTGATTCTATGTGATCAATAGGTTGGTGCAAAGGGTACATTACCTGCCTTCAGAAAAATCCAGCAGAGACCCTCAGGAGGCCAGCATAGTGTAGCAGGAAGTGCCAAAAGATCTCTGAATGATGCAAAGACCTTCCACAGCTGCAGGGATCTTTCGAACAACACCTGCAACCATCATGAACTCCTTAAACTCCTGACCAGTGGATGCTTCTGCCAGCCATTTTAAAGGGGTCAGTGCTGGCTGCAGGTGCCATTCTGAAGGTCTCTGAAGCCTTTGGAAGGTCTCTAGTGGATAATGAGGACAGAGGTGCAGATAACAAGGTAAGTCGCACTTCTGCCCCTTGCAGATAGGTGAATTCTCAGATAAAGAGGACTGACTAAATTCCTGTCTAGGTGTTGAACAAAGTCGCTTGCAGAGGCGGGCCGGGCCGGGAACAAACCCCATGGCAAAGCGACTAAACCGCGCCCCCAGCACGTCACCCCGCCCCCGTGTGTCTCCCCTCCACGCCTCCCTGCTCCCGGAAGAGCTCCTTCGGAGCGTTCCAGGCGCACGGGAGGGTGGGCGGGCCAAAAAGCGGCCGGATTCCACGCAATGGCGCGCGGACTCCACGTAATGGCGCCGCCTGGCGCCCATGCAGCTTCCCATCCCTGCACCCCTCTGGATCCACGACTGGTTGCTTGGACTTTTTAATGAAAAGAATAGCTGAACAAAGTGTAAATGAAGCAACTCGTCCATCAGGTTTTCCCCACCCATTGGGAAAACCCATTTCCTCACCCTCTTGGCATGCTAGTGGCTTAACTAGAGATGTCAATTTTGTTTCCCTCAGTGTGTCGTTGGAGGCTGCAATGCTAGCTTTGCATCCCAGAGTGGGCTGGCTCGTCACGTGCCGACGCACTTCAGCCAGCAGAATTCTTCAAAAGTTACTAATCAGCCAAAGGCAAAAGAAGAATCTCCGTCTAAAGCTGGGATGAACAAAAGGAGGAAATTAAAGAACAAGCGGAGGCGTTCATTACGTAAGCAAGTTCAATTGCTGTAATAAGCTTTGTAGGCCTGTAAGCCACCTTTCCTAGCCGCTTGGTCATTTTTGGTTAACAGTTTTTTGCCTGCTCTTCTTTATCAGACAACTTCTTCTAACCTTATACAAATGTGGACAGATTTTTAAAGTGGTTTCAAAGGTCAGTGCCATTTGTAATGGGTGGGATCCTTCAAATTGAGGGTATCATTTTGTGGGTCCCAGAAACATTGAGTGAGTTCTGTTCTTTTTTTGTGTTAATTGAAATGTTCCTTCAGAGTAGTCCATTGCAAATGGCATGTGACTAATTGTTGTTTCAGTACAGAAATGCTAACTTTACAGTTTTATTGGTTATAGCAGCAGCATCACCCTACAGTAGCATCATATTTAATCATGTTGTTCTGCAAGGCCTTAGGAAGTTAGATGTGAAGAACTGTGTATAAGGATTGTGCCATGTGTATTTCTGGAGAGGAGTTAAGGAACTGAGAGCAAACTATAGGAATGCAGTGTCCCTTTAATGGTTAATAATGGTGCTACTGCAGTGTTTACTATGGCTAAGACCAGGAAGATAAGGATAGTAGGAATTTGCTCTGAAAGAGGATGGGGAGGCTTGTGAGAGGAATGATGCTTATGCTCCCCACCCCATGAAACTTTAAACATTTTAAATACATTGATGGCATTGTAGGCTATTAGTCCATAATATTAGGCGGGATGTTTGCATCGTCTTAAATTAAAAACAAATCTAAACGGAATATGTGAAAAGATCCTACTAAAATGCTGCCTTCAGCAGTTGGTGCTGCCCTAATTTAGTTAGTAAAACCCAGATTCAACTGAAGCATGCAGAAAAAAATGAGTATTTAGACAAAATGACAGGCTGTGCATTGGTTGGTTCATTCATACATCTTCATCACTCTCTGACTGGAACTTAAAACGAGTCTTACATTGGCCATCACTGGCAGAATTATCGTATTGCTTGATGAAACAAAATACCTGTGAACAGTTCATATGTTTAGCTGAGTGATGAGTGGGCTACATGCATATGAAAGCAAGCTCTGAGAAAAATACTCTTCAGGCACTAAAAGCTGGGGGTTGGTGTATTCAGTCCAGTTTTAGCAGCTGATCTCAATTTTACTCTGAATACAACCACTGGGATTTGTTCCATTTCCTCCTTTACAGTGTACAAACATCAAAGGGGCTATAAACAGAGAATTTTATCAGTGCTTGGTCACATTTCTACATTGCTGCTTTTGCCATGGGAGACAATCCACATCTCTAAAGATCACAGCCAGGATCTAAATGCACTGGATAACATTTTCTTTGTCCCTAGTTCCCTTCCCAGTTGGGGTTTTTGTTTGTGTTTGGCGTTTCCCTGTAGAGAGAACCTGATGGATGATGAATCCATGTGTTAGGTAAAATACCTTAGTTAGATGTAAACATGTCAGGTTTGCAAGCAAAGCTTCTCTGTAAAAGCATATTGCTGACATTTGTTTTTAATATGTGCTATCTTCAGATTCAGCATCATTGCCTTTTAAATATCAGTGGCAGGAGAGTGCTTTTGTCTTTGTGCTTTGCTTGTGTGGGCTTCCTTGAGACAGCTGGTGGGCCATTGTGGGAAATAGGATGTTGCTTAGATGGGTATTTGCCTGATCTAGCACGGCTATTCTTAGAACTTGTAATTCTTTGTGAATCGTATTTTTGAAAGATTGGTGTTGTGGTGAATATAGGAAACTGTCTCACTGAGTCAGACCATTGTTTTCACATATTGAGTACAGGGGTCCCACATTATCCACTGGCCCAACAATCACATATTTCAGCATTTCTCTCCCCCCCCCCCCGCAACTTGAACTTAACTGGAGCTGAGCTTCAGTCATGTCCAAAGACATTCTGAAGCCTGTACAGGCCGTGCACATCTGTCTGTGGCTTCTGCAGGCTTCAGAATGAAGCCCAGAGCCTATTAAAGGCGACTTGCAGTTTTTGCCAAGAATAGAATACAGTACCTTTATATGCAAAGCAATTGTTGCATTGCTGAACTGTGACCCATGGACCCTGTTTTGAACAATTTGGCATTGAACAATTGCACATCCATGACACACAAAGCAATAGTACTCTGCAGAGGGGTTGAGAACGTAAACTTTGCAATTATAATTCCTTGTAATCGTGCAGATAAGTTTGAAAATTTGGCTGCTTGTTAAGGCATATGGATTTGCTTTGTGGTCAGATTTGTGTGCTAATAAACATTTTGGTAAATGTTACTACAGTTGCATAGAGGACTAATTTGAATACTCTAGGAACTGTGCAGATGATCAGTATGTGTTTGCTGTTCTAGGGCTACCATTAACTGGCTGTATGACAGTATAGTACGAAAAAAATAGTTTTGTAAAGAAGCGTACACGTAAAGATACCCCACATCAGAAGACTTTCATGTTAGCAAAATGTTGCATGCAAGGTCTCAGTCTTTCTCAATTGTGTGCAGAAGCAGTGATAAAAATGGATCTGCAGTAGACAGACAAGCAATCATTTTCTTAGCCCCAATCATAGAGCCCATTTGGTATCCATTACCCCATCTCTTTCTGAGTAGTTTTTAGGACTGAATGCTCCTTCAGATGCAGGTGCGTGGATTCAAGCCTGCATCTTCCATAACTTATTTGTACACACAGTTCACCACCTTGTTTATACTTTTTTTAACTTTCCCCAAGCTTTTTTGCTTGCTTGCTTTGAATTGGAAAAGAATAAGGATAAAATGTGTGAAGTCAAATTGTACAGCTGAAAAAATGCCTCAGTACATTGTCTTCACGTTGCTGAACTGTAGCAGTCGCCTGCAATGAAATTTCAATTTTCTTTAAACCCAGGCAATCAGGTTATCTAGACTTATCCCATCATGCATTAGCACATTTTAGTGGGACTTAGATAAAACTTTTCACATAACAGTGGTATGAACTGGATATTGGTTAATCTTAGACAGAAGAAAGTGATGCAATACTGTAACTATTTCTTCTTTTTTACATATAATCGTTACCTTCACTTGATGGAAATCTAAACTTTTTAAGTGAAACTTTCTGGGATTTGGGCAGTTAATGTAGTATTCTAACATTTTGTACACATAAGAGCTTATCTCCATTTTAGCCACATATTTTAAATTTCTGGGTTTTGAGCTATGAATACATAAAGATTGTGTAGCTCTTTTCCCCCAAAATTGTTGAGAACCTTTGAATGGAACATAACTATATGGCCCGTTAGTACAGTACCAAATCACAGAAAGTTCTGCCAACTGATGACTTTGAAGTACCAGAAGGATGTTAATTCTACTTTCTACCTCTGCTAAAACTGTAAGTTTATGACTGGCCTTGTTCTGGAGACCAGTATTAATTTTGGTTTCATTTCTCCTCTGACATCTGATTATTAAACAGGTTTGAACTCAGTAACTGATAATAGAGTTTACTTGAATTAATTTGGTATAGTAGAAGCACTTCTAGGATTATTCAGTTCTTCTGTGGCCTTCTGAAATGCATTAAAAATAATAGTTCATAAAGTTAGCTCTTACAGGCAACTGAAGAATGTGACAAAGAACAAATTTGCTTATGGCTATACATGGTTGTATTTAAATGTAATAGCTTCATAGAGTCTTTGGGGAGGTAAAAATTAATTGCTATCTAAACGGAGTTGCGATTCACAGTTTCCTGCAGTTCATTTACATGGTATGTTGTCTTGTTGACAAGTTAAAACTTTGACAATTCAGAACTGAAGATAAGAGTAGTTCTTACAGGATTACATTTATAAGGTGCTTGCCACCCTAAAAGCAAGGACATTTATTTTAGGGATCAGTCCATCTAATTAGAAGCCTTGCTATCTGTTTGAATAAGACCAATTTGAATAAACCTCAAATTGTCAAAGTTTAACTTGTTCAATATTCACACCAGTTTTTGCCTAAGTGTTGAAGACTATCTTTCTTTTTAGCAAGACCACATGATTTCTTTGATGCGCAAACGCTGGACGCCATTCGACATCGAGCTATCTGCTTTAACCTGTCAGCTCACATAGAAAGTCTAGGAAAAGGCCACAGTGTAGTATTTCACAGTAATGTAAGTATTATCTACTAATGCACTTGCTTTTGTTTATTTTATGCAAAAATTTTAACCAGGCAGGCTTTCTGTCTATTTACAAGTCCCAGAGCTCCTGCTCTGAATAATTTTGATTCTTCCTTTCCCTAGAGGACTGCTCTCTGCCCCCTCCCTTTAATGCTTCCCTTCTTGCTTTCCTCTCCAATCAGCACTACTTGTAGTCAGAGACACTGTGCTGTGGAGAGTTGTGTGTCAATTCCCTCCTTCATAACCAACTTGCTTTTATGTATAATTTACTGTGATATTCCTTGGAGGAAGGGCAGTAAAAAATGTGGAAAATAAATATCCAAATTGGACATCCTGTTAGTGCTAATTTGCCAGTTAGCAGACTAGATCATGGTTTAGACAATTTAGTTTTGAAAGCTAAAGGTTTTTATAGGACATGGAGAATCGAAAAAG
>JAJKFI010000010.1:227878-254027 GCA_029204185.1 Lerista edwardsae
GAAACATTAGTTCTGCATTCTGGCTTGCTGGTGATAGAACTATTGTACGCACAAGATTTCTGGGCTCTAGTGATCTAATGATGTTTGTTTATATTGGATGAGGGGATTTTTGTCTTTGGGCTCTCCTTTGTCTTAATGCTTCTGTGGGTAATTTGCTCATGGCTCTTGGTTGCGGCTTCTATTTGCCAAGGCCCCTAGCCACCTGTAAAGGAGATTCCATGACCAAAAGCAAAAAGAGTGCAAGCTGGGAATACATCTGGCCCATTTAAAGAAACATACAAAATGGAGGTGGCTTTAACTTGTATACAGTACTTGTACATAGAAACATTTGTAGCTAAAAAAACACTTAAGTTAAGCTTTGACTTGAATTTCAGTGCCCCAATGCTTTCATATACTTACGTATGGAAAAGTGCCATGGTTTAGACAGTTTTGAAAGCTAAAGGTTTTTATAGGACATGGAGAATCGAAAAAGGGACATTCTGAAAGGAACTTTCAAGATAAATAGCTCAAAAGAAACATTAGTTCTGCATTCTGGCTTGCTGGTGATAGAACTATTGTATTGTATGGAACTTTGCCTCCAGTAATGAGAGATTTTCAGTAAACCAGGCATTCATTAAGAAACAAATCCCTTCCAAAGTCAAATCTCAGCTTGACCCTGAACTCCTGAAGCTAGTTTATGGCAAACTGTTTTCACTGACCCAGCCTCCTCCACTCAAATTGAGATAATCCATCCCACTTTACAGGCTTGCTGTAAAAATTACCAAGATAATGTATGAAGTGCTTTGAAAACAGAATTATATCAAGAGTATTTAATAATGCGGCTACTTAGTAGAGGTAACTGAGTTGAAGGCAAATTTGTAGGAGATCAGATAAATTATATTTTTAAAGTTTGTCCTCTTGACACTTCTAATTTTTGTTTTCTTTCTTCTCCAGTAGAGGTCAGCAAAATCTAATTTATGTATACCTAACCTAAACCACGAATTAACTTTTCAGATGAATTGAGCTATGCTTACCAGTTCATTTTGCATTGGAGCACTACAGTTCATCATCATCAGTCTGGGTAGTTCCACCATAGGGTCTCTGCACAAAGACTATGATGGTGAATTGAGGTGGTAACAGCAAAATGAACTGTTGAGTCAGATTAGCACAGTTTATCTAAAAAAAATTTGGTTTTGGCTGAGGTTAGCTATATGGAGCTGCTTGTTTGAGGAAAAACGTTGGGCTTACATAATACTGTGTAATGATGTTGAATTTTAAACATTTTTTATACAATTGAGAGGCGCTGATTCCACTGGTAATCTTAGTTTTTTGTATCATCAAAACCTTTTTAGTTACCTTAAATTTTGTTTTTATCTATGCTATTGCCTAATGTATTGTAATGCACATACAACTGCATAGCGTAAACGGCATAGCATTTCCCAGCGGGGAAACTTGGCACGGTGCTTCTGGTTCACATCTGTCCAGTGCTGAGGCTCAGCACCAACACGTGAGCCTCTCTGTTGGCACTGTGGGCTCACCGCTGCCACTCCACTTTTGCGATGGTGGTGAGACAGGAGCACTGGTGGTACGCCCGATAGGATTGGGCCCAGAATTTCAGAAATAATCCCAAACTAGAACTGAATGAGTTAGTAGTGTGTGAAAGCATGTACTATAAATGTGTGCATATTTATCCAAATCTCTCTCTCTCTCTCTCTCTCTCTCTCTCTCTCTCTCTCTCTCTCTCTCTCTCTCTCTCTCTCTCTGTGTACACTCCATGGAAACGTGCTTATTAGAAATAGTTCTTCTTTTGGCTAATTGTGTTAAAAATTGGGCGGGTTGACTGAAAACCTGTGTACGAATTCCTAGTCAAAGTTTCACTGAACGTAATTAAATAGGACTTACTTCTGAATAGGCATTAATAATTCATTGATTGTACCGTACATGAAGAAAATGCACATACATATTTTAAGTAAATATTCTGATTGTTTTTAGGTAATAGCAAAGAGAAAAGAGGATTCTGGGAAGATCAAATTACTCCTTCACTGGACACCAGAGGACATGTAAGTATATGCGTACTCAATAATGACATATAGTCAATCCTCATTATCTGCTGTTAGGTTCCTGGAAATCCTCTCAGATAGCAAATCATTGGATTGGATAAATGGGATTTGGTGTAAAGGGTATCTCATCTGCCATCAGACGAATCCAGCAGAGATTGTCAGGAAGCCACCAGAGTGCAGCAGGAAGTGCCAAAAAATCTCTGAATGCTGCAGGGATCTTCCAAAGGCTTCAGGGATCTTCAGAATGGCACCTGCAATCAGTATGGACCCTTTAAATATTCTAAAGGGGCCAGTGCTGATCGCAGGTGCCATTCTGAAGGTCCCTGCAGCCTTTGGAAGGTTTATGCATTGTGGATAACAAGGAAAGAGGTGCAGCTAATGAAGGAAGTAGCAGTTCTGTCCCTTGCAGATAGCGAGGTTGCATATAAAATGGATTGACTATCTTATTTTCGCAGGTACAGATGTGCTAAATGAATTATAAGTGTCCAATATTATGCAGCAATGCAGTAATGATAATTTCCTATCTATTTTCTTTGGCTAAGTCATAGTTGCCAAGGCTGCAGGTAAAGCACGCAGCTTCAGAGGGACTTAGGAAACCCCCACACCTGACTGGAGCACAGCTCCAGAGAATGGGGAGAGGAAATCCCCCTTCTGAGCCCCACTGACGCTGCTTGAAAACTTGTGCAGCTCTGGTCAGGTTTGGTGTGTGTGTGTGTGTGTGTGTGTCTGTGTGTCTGGAATTCTCATGCTTAATTACCCCTTGATTTTTTATTCACAAAGGTTCTGGGAACAGAACCATGGATAAAACCCTGCTCCCCCGGGTTCATATTCACTAACGGAATGAAAAGTTGACATAGCTTGTTTCTAGAACCAACAGGCTAACAATTCAACAGCACAAATTGGGAGGAAGTTAGGTGCTATAATCTGGTCAGATAGTTTAACATCTCAAAAACTTAGTATTCTGTGAGTCATGTGCAGGATCATAAATAGAACAGTATCCATCTATTTTCTGTCTTCAGAGGTCATGGATAACAGATAAGCCCTCACGTTATCCTTTGGTGAATTTTTAATGTTTTGCAGCTCCTTGGTTGGAAATACTATGGCCTCTTGTGTATAATACTGCCATCATGTTGCATTGGATCTTGAGAAAAATGACATTTTCAGAGTAACTTTTCAACCTAGTAAAGCAAAGCTACTAACCATTTGAAATCTTTCCATGCATTGGAACAAATTCATTGGCCAATGTCTTGCAGTGCAAAATCATCAGTGAGACTTTTGTTATTAAAGGGCAATCAGAACATGTACTTCCCTTGCTTGTGTTTATGATGAGAAACAAGGTTGACTACTTTTGAATATTTTCCATTTTATTTATTCATAGTCTGCCTGATGTGTGGGTAAATGAAAGTGAGCGACATCAATTAAAAACTAAAGTAGTTCATTTATCAAAACTACCAAAAGATACTGCCTTGCTTCTGGACCCAAACATATACAGGTAACTTCCCATCTTTGAACTTTTCCTCTTAATATGACCTTAAGCCTCGCTTAACTTTTTGAAGCTGACACCAAGAACAGTAATGGAGGTGTCCCTACACTTCCAGTTGTCCAATTATCATTTCAATCTTTTTATTGCCAAAAATCAGGGATTATACACTATACACCAAGACAGCTTCTGATGATGATAACAGCATCCAGGAGTTAAGTGTTGAGGTTTGAGATCGTTGCGCAATTCTTGAACTCTAGTGACTAAGAAACAGGGAATGTGTATTTACCAAGTTTATTTTACTTTTTTGTGCTTGGTGTACAGAAAGTCTAGTAAAGACGGTACATACACTGGAATCCTGAAAGATCACTTCTCTTAAGATCTCATATCTGGTTTGTATGCCAATTTTCGTATACCAATTTTTTAATAGTCCAAATTTATCTTTATAATATCTTATACTCAGCCTGTAATACATGTAGTATTACTTTAAAATCTGCACTCAGTACATTTTTTAAAAAATACATTTCTTTCCACTTTGGGGAGGGGAGGGGGACAAAACTTGTAATGGGCTCATTTTTGAGCAGATACTGCTTGAGGTTAGATATTCTAATCAGTTCCTTAAAGTTGATTGCTTTGTATCAATTAATGCTATAGGTGCCCACAACTATATCTCCTGTACACTTTTTCCAAAGGTAATCTGAAATGCTTTATAAGAATATTACTTATGAGTGTATGACAAAGCATGTAAAAAACCCTGTCCTTTTCCATTTTTTTCTGCTATAATTGGTCTGAAATTGAGAGAGGCCATAGTCCAGTGGTAAATCGCATGCTTTTTGGTGCTGGTGGTCATAGGTTTAATCCGTTGGCATATCTACTTTTAAGGATGGGAAGAGATGGGAAAGAAGCAGAGATGGGAAAGAAGTTTGCCTGAAACCTTGTAGAGCAGTTGCTGCTGGTGGTTGAAGTCAATAATACTGGCCTAGATGGATCAGTCACCTGACCCTATAAGAAGCAGTTTATGTTCCCAGGTAGTCCGTATGAGACCTCAAGCAGGGGAACATGGACTCCATAAGCCTTTCAGGTTACCTTGAATTTCTTGTATTTCAATTAATTATATATATATGTCACCACTTCTGAAAGTGAATGCTGTTAACAAAGGTGCTAAATTTCTTAACAAAAGGAATCCTCATTGGCAATTACAAAGTACTTGTAAGGTTGTACTGTGTCTGTCCGGTAACCCCTTTTCTCCTGTTTTCAGGTATACATTATGTAGTGTATTGCAGATGCCTTAAACTCTTAAACTTATTTAGCCGAAAATTGCACTGAAATCAATTGATTGGGTCCTGAAGTGCTGCACATGTTACCATGTGATGGCTTTTCAGTCCGCCCCCTTCCCCATCCGCTCCATGTGTCCCTTGAAAAGCCCCACTTAAAGGTTGGTAGACCTTCTGAAGTAGCATCCTATGAGGCTGACACAGACAGAAAAAAATGGCACGCACATACACCCCAAATGTGCAGGTGTGTGCAAGTGCCTCCCTGACACCTGGGATTTCCAGGTTTATGCATTTAGTGCTTGCAAGGTTTTTATTTCCTGTCAACGTCCTCACTCATGGTAAGTTAGGTGGACAAATGTTTTATGAAATGTTTTCCTTGTTAAGTATACACACTTAATATGCTCAGATAATATATGTAGGTAGCCTTTTTATTCTCCTGAAATCAAGGTAACGCTTTAAGGAAAAAAAGTAAAGAAGTTGAAATAAAATTGGAAATCACAAAATAGAAGATATGTACTGCAAATTCTGTATCAGTTGCAGTTTACTAATATGTGCAGACTGAAAAACAAAATCCTGCGGCAATTTCAGGCCTGACGAGTGTGGCCGTTGTCCAGGGGCCACTGTTCAATGAATGAGCTCAGGAGGCACATCAGTGGCTGAAGAACTGAACCGTCTGGTATCAGAACTGCGGACATTTGTTCGCCCCTACGTATCTCTTCTCCAGATGTTTTTGTTGACTTTAAGACCCAAGCGTGCCGTCAGAGAGAACATCAGTGCCTTTCCAAATGAGTGAAGTGTCTCCAATTGCTATGTCAGTCTAATTCCCCGAATAACAAAGTCCACCGTTTGTGATCACATTAATCAGTGCATGTTAAACTGTACCGGACTTTTTGGGAAGGCACCAATGCAATGTTTCCTTTTCCTTCCTAGAACTATGCCACAGAAGAGGTTGAAGAGGTAAAAGTCAGCTCAACAGGGACACCTCATCTGTCATCTTATTCATTATGGAATTAGAATTGAAGTTGCACATTAGTCGAGCCCCTTCACTTTATCCTTCGCCCTCCCCCCCACCCCAACATCCAGCTGCCGCCAACTTGTAGATATTTATGCTTGGTATAACCATTCTGTGAATGAAGTAGATGCATCTGTGGAATATATTATATATATATCAATATTTCTTCATGGAATGGTACGATGGGAGATGGAGCAAGCACTCTTTGGTAATATAGCGGGTGCTCTCAATGGTTTTGCATGCTTGCTGTTTTTCTTTTAGTGATGCTTTTCCTGTAGTTTGTATCGGATGAGGTGGCAGTTGCTAAATTGCTATGTACAACCCTCCCTGCAGTTCCTCTTTGTAAAGACGCTTCTTGGGATCCTGCCGTTGATAAATGAATTTAACACACAGTAGAGAGAATCTTTTTCTTGGCGTATGTTGGCAAGTAATCCATTGTCACATTTGTGAACTTATGGTGTCTTATCACAAACGTAAGTGGTGATATGTTTAAGCAAATGCTGGTGGCAGCATATTTTCATTGCTAGTGAAATAAATGTGCATGCACACTCTCACTCTCTCTAGAGGGGCTGTTAAGTGTTGCTGTATATCTGATCCTCTCCATAAGACTATTACTGTATGTTAAAATGACTTTAATAACCTCTGCAGATAAAGGTAGTAACGTTGATTTTCGTTTTGTATACTACTTGGCCTTTAAAACTCCTGTTTGCTTCTGAAGAATCTCCCTTTTACCCTCCCCATTTTTGGCCTAAAATTTTCTAGATGTAAAAAAATTGTATTTTTTAAAAAATAAACATCTGGAAATACAATCGTTTATGCACCAAAGTTGGCTATGAAAAGAAGAATAAATTGCTTCCTTGCTTTACGAAGCAAGAAATTATGACTTTTCTTAACCTACAGGAATAGAAACATGTGTTGTTTGTCTTGTATGGAGACAAAAAAATTGTTGCATATAGTTGAGACCTGTTCCTTGTAAATAATTTTGCAGATTTGTAATATATTTTTATATTATGAAATGTATTGTAGATGTTTTTTCTAGAGGCATGGAAGTTAAAATGTATATATTATGGTAGAAATAATATTGAAGGATATTGTAATTCATTAGTGCTGCCAGAAGAATTTGTTTAAAAGCAAGCACCTTTCTTTACAATAAAAAAAGAAGTCTTTTGGATTTCTAAGAGACTATATACTACTGTTGTAAGAACAAAAACACATTAAGCATCCTTTCCAGAAATCCTTGAAGGATGCTCAGGACGTTTACGGCACTCATTGGTGATAATAGATATGAAATAATGGATATGAAATTACTAATTTCCTTGCTTGTTGGAAGGAACAAATGTAAAATATATATGGTGGCTATATGCAGTCAAACTGCATGATTAACCCTCTCTGTTTAGGAGGAATGTTCACATTACTACAGTGACTATAAATACCAGGAGTTTTTACACTAATTTTTTATTAAATAGCAAAATTAAAGCTCTAAACTTTAAGCTTGGAGAAGTGAGCATTTCTTGATACCATAAACAGGTTCTGCCTTAGTGCTGATGAAATGCTTATTTGACTTTCAATGAGTTTAGAATGTTTTATATACCTTTAAATTCCTTATTGATGTGCAGATTATAAGTACCACTAACATGGAACGGTTCTAAAATAGCTGTTTAATAAGGGTATTTCATAAAGCTCTGTAGCAATGTAACTATTTAAAACAAAATGCAGTTTTTTGTTAATTTTTTTTAAAAAAATTCGCTTGAGCACTTCAGTTACTGCTTAATCTTTATCTTATACGGTCATCTGCAATTTGCTTTGGTTCTTTTTTGAAAAAAGTTATAAAATTGCCAAATAGGTGTTTTCAGATATAGTTTGTAATTGTATTTTTTTAATTTTATTGCTTCTTGAATTTCTTGTATGCCATTCATAATTGACAGATGATTGTAGACCTTGCCTGAGTATTTTTTCTAATAAAATGAAGCAAATACAACCACTTCAGCTTCCAAACGCTAGTTGTTGCAATAAATTTTTTAAAAAATGAGTGCCAGAGATGCAAACTATGCAGCCACATGGGAAAATAGTGATCTGCTGTCATAAACCCTGAACATTTTATTGGTCATAAAAACTGAACCTACATCTAATCTTCTTAAAATTTGGTATCTTGTAATTAAGTCACAGGTTCCACTACCCTCCAAATACTGGTGTAAATCTGTTGAGAAATGAGAAAAGTACAGCATGGTAAAACATACCCGCATGCCCAGGAACAAAAACAGTGACTCTTTTGGTCGCAAATAACTAAATTATTGTGACTTGTACTCAAGTCTGTCAAATTGTTTTTAAAAAATTTAAGTTTGTTTAGAGCAGTGCTTCTCAAACTATGGGTCAGGACCCACTTGGTGGGTGGCAACCTGATGTCAGGTGGGTCATGGAAAGCTGGAAGCAGCCATCTTGGAAGCTGCAGACCTTACTCTCGCCAATTCCTTTTGTGAGTGTTAACTTCTTGAATTTTCAAGTGAGTGTTTTTTAAAATTTTGTTTAGTTCTATGCTTTTGCATAATACGTTGTCCTAATCATGCTTTCTGTCAGGGATGTTTCATGGTTGTGCAATTGCTGCAGTCTAAGAATGCCAGTTTGCATTCCAGGAGTGTCACTTTATTAGGTCACAATGATGGCACGTCTTGCTTGATGATGTCATTTCCAGCTATGACATCACTTCTGGTGGGTCCCAACACGAGTGCCATTCTAAAAAGTTGGTCCTGGTCTGAAACGTTTGAGAACCACTTGTTTAGAGGGTATTTTCTTCTATTTTGAAGGAACACTTGCGCATCTTTTGAGTAATTGCCTCCGCCTTTACTTGGTGGTGCTCTCGTCCAGGGACTTCAACCTTTTTCGTTCCCATAAGTTGCTGCGACCCCACAACACACAGCACAGTCCAAGCGTGCCCATCACACCAACTCTGTTATAACGTTGGTAGCGCCGATGCAGGGGTGCCAAGTAGCACCCCTGCTTCAGTGCTACAGCAACGGGACCAGCGCAACAGGCAGCACCAGTCGGCAGACACAAGGGAGGTGCTATGTTGGGATGGGGGAGGGAGTGGGTGGGGGAGGCACAAATGTGCCCTTGCCGCAGAGGGGCTCCAGCCTCCCTAATACCACGCTGGATATGGCGCAGGCCCTTTCGGCCTTGCCATTCCAGCGCATTATAGGATTGCGCTCTGAGGCTTTGCAATCCCATTGGAATCCCAACACCAAGGTTGAAGAACACTGCCCTACACCATTTCTCTGCACTGACAAATGCAACTGCTTGGGATCTCAGTTTCTCAGAGTTCCAGAAGATGGGGGGAGGGACAAAAGCTTCCTGGGCATAGTGTGTGTCAGTCTCAGTCACCTCAGATTCAGTGCCTCCTACTTCTGGGTGATGGGCTACATGTGGGGGAGGGGAGGGGAAGACAGGAGGAGCCCTTTGGGGGGAGGCTATGTCGTTTTCTGTGGTGTTCTGGCATCTTGACTTAGCACTGCACTCCAGTATTGCATGCATTTGTGCTATCAGTGTTTGCCTTCTGTTTTTGCACAAGAAGTTTGCCTCTGTCCTTGGAGGATTATATGCAATGAGTTGGACGATGTTTCCAACTTTCCAGGATGCTCTGGAAGTTGGATGCCCCCCAAGACAAGGGGGAGACATTCAATTTGACCGGCTATGTCTTCTGGTAGTAGACTTGTCAATCCTGAAGTTATCAGGAATTCCCCCCCTTTCCCCAAATCCAGAATTACAGTAAGAAATTCCCATTGTTTCCCAATGCTTACCTTGTTGCAACATAGCCAGCAGGTGGCAGCAGCACACCATGTCATAAAGTACACCTTTATGTCTAGGAATATTAATATAGCTCAAACTTGCTGAAAAGCACTTTCTCTGTGTTAACAAAGCATAAGGTTCTGCACTACACTATTATGTCTTTTAACTACTCTTAGTCTCGTGGTCAGAGTATCTCTGCTCTGCACAGTAGGTTACGTAGCTTGGCGTACAAAGCTGTGACTGCTGTTTGTGGTTTTGCTGCAATCCCATGTGCAGGGTCTGTGCTTGTGCAGAACAGCTTTGGAGCACTCTAGAACTCTAGCCAGGGAGCTGGTGCCTGTGCCCCTTCCCTCAAGGTAGGAAATACGTAATTCTCTGTGCATGCTTCTGCAGGTGGAGAGAAGACCCTGCTCTGTACTCTACTAACCAAAGGACTATCCTCCAGAAGCTAAAGCTTAATAGGGGACTTTCTCTTAGCTTTCTTACTTGGCATTCTGTACTTGTGCACTCTGACGCCAGTGGCAAATATGCATGAAATACTTGCCAGGGAGAGATGAACTATGAAAAAATCAAATGCTGCCAAATGGCCAGATCTCCATTGGCACATGGGCTCATCTAGGGGGAGAGCACCCTCCAGATATGTCAGTCCCAGGCTGTGAAGAGCTCTCATGATTAAAGCCAGCATTGAATTGAATTGAACCTAGGAGCAGATTGGTTGCTAGTACAACGGATGCAAAGCTTATGGAGTAGTTGCACAAAGTTGGTTGGAGGGTCAGGGCGCAATCCTACCCTGGAGTTAGGCCGGTACAGTTAGGCCAGCAAAGTTTGGCTGGCACAAGGGACACCATAAAGTATGTCTGGACCACTCTCGGAGTCAGGGAGGCCAATACAAAGATGTGCACCATCCTCCCTGACCCCGAGAGTGGTCCAAATGCACTTTACTGTGGCTCTTGTGCTGGCCAAACTTGGCTGGCCTAACTGCGCCAGCCTAAATCTAGGTTAGGATTGCACCCTCAGTTCAGTTCTTGTTCGAACTGGCATTGCAGTATCGCCTACTCCCCACTTCCGTCAAATGTCAGTTCCCTGAATTTTTTTTAAAGCCATCTATCCGACATTTTTGGAATTGCATACAAGCAGCTTGCATGTGGGAGGTGAAGACCACCCACCCTTGGGGCAATTACATTGGCTAGATCGGTGTGGGAAGTCTATGCTGCCTCAACACATGTGTTTATTTGAGTTCTTGGAGAATACTGGCCTTCCGAAGAGCATGCCAAAGCACTTTAGATTGTGCAAGATCCCTTCCAGGTAGTAGACGGTGGTTTGAGCCTGTGTAGCTCCAAATGCTTTTCACCCAAATGTACATCCACTTGTTTTCTTTTTGGTCTTGAGAAAGAAAACTCTTCAAGAAAACAGGGACATGACAATGGACTCTCTGTTTAGTTTCCGACTGAAAATGTGCTAGTAATTGGCTGTCTTCAAATCCACAAAAGGTCTGTTCAAGAAAAACACTCCCTCTCCAGATGCTTTAGGCACCTTGTAATGTTCGCTTTTAAAAAGTATAACTTGAGCAAGGGTTTGAGTGTTAAAAATTATAACTTTTTATAAAATTTAAAATTATAACTTGAGCAAGGGTTTGATTACTCAAAATCCAGCCTCAAACATAAACAGTACTACATTCTTATCTAATAGGAGATCACAAAACATACTTTTTCACATAGGCGGTAAACCTGGCCTATGCATTCACACCAATACAGTAGCTTTGAAGGATGCTACAGGACAGGGGTGCAAAAGTTAGCAAAAAGAAGCCAAATCAAAATGAATTGTTCTTCAGGTCTGCTGTCCATAATATATAACTAGTGTTGCATTAACTGAAGTATAGGGATGAGAAAAATATGTGATAAACATATGATGTGAACATATTGTTTGGCTTTCAAGAGTCTTCAGGTGCAAACTATATTTCACTGGTTACTGACAGTGTGATCCATGCGTACAAGGGCTTCTCATTGTCTTATGTGCACACCATGCTCCATAAATATTTGGGAATTTTTCCCTGCATACATGGCGCATTTCTGCTCTTCCTACTTGTTTGAAACTCCATACGTGCATCTGAGCTGCTGAATGGTACCCTTGAACTGGAAGGGCCCCTGAATCTGGCTTCCACAGAATGGCCGCCCAGCAAGGTGTGTTTAAGACCTTTAATCAGATTTAAGTGTGCATAAATAGGATGCTGGATTGTAACCTATGTGTTTAGAATCATCACATTAGCACTGAAGCAGAGGTTGGCCATGCGGGAAGTTTAGCAGTGGCCTATAGCTACCGCTATTTTGTTTCAGTAATTAAATCATTTGTACAATATATTATACTCTCGGATATAGTAATTTTCAGTCTACTGTACCTCTGCTGCTTTTGTTCTCAGACAAATGCTTTCTTGTTTCAATCGAGCATGCTGAGTCTTGAGTTAACTTCCAGCACAAAGAGCCCTGGCTCCTCGGACACCAGCACTCTTAGAACGTAAACTCTGTATGGTGGCAATTCACAAAGTGGGCACAAGGATGGTTCCCATTCTGTTCTTCTTCTCTGGCATGCAGATGCAGAAATGCTGACAAATTGCACAGATGCCACCCTGAATTCCTGAATTCCTTGGAGGAGGGCTGGAACAGAAACGTCGTGACGTCACGGTCGGATCAACCTTTGTTCATGTTTAGGTTTTGGCAGCTCAATGCTAAATTGAATATCAAATGTGGCATAAAATTGCCTTGCACTATTGTATTTCCCCATCTGCCTCACTTTTTTGGCTTGGAGATCATTTTTGCTTCTTATGAACATGGTCTGACATCATTAATTCACCAGTGTGGGCCTTGGTGCTGGCGGTATGAACATACTGCCTGCACGTTTGTTGCAAAAGGCGCTGAAAGGCACCTCCAGTGCCTGCTGGAAGCCAGGCCAACGCTGGCCCCATGTCACCTGGAGGTGGCAGCGCAAGCTGGGGAGCATTTGGTGCCCCAGTCGCTAGCACTGTAGGCTTTTCGGGTGGGGCAGGAGAGTGTTCCTGGGCTGAGGGAGGGGTGCAACAGGGGTGGGACCAGCAGCAACCCTTTCCACTGGATCCAACCCTCCGTGTGGGGGAGAACAGAGGGAAGGACATCCCCTTCTCCTGTGGAGCCTCCTGCAGCTGCCTGGCTGCCGCAGGATGCAGTGGGAGCTGCTTGGCTACCGCTGCTCACACGAGCAGTTGGGCAGCTCAGGATTGGGTGTTTGGGGGGGGGAGCCAACCTCCTTGTGGCATGGCAACTTTCTTCAGGGCTCCGGAGGAAGGTAGTTAAGACACCTGCTTTCCCTTACCCGCCGGCGTTGGTGGGGCATAAAAAACTAGGTGACGTTTGATGCCAGAGCGGGCTTGAGCCAGACGTGGCCATGAGATGATGGTCCCAAGGGCACGATTCTGAGATCGCCCAGACGCGGGATAGCAGAGTGGATCCATGCAACCTGGCCGCGGCAGAACAGCAAGGAGTCTCCCCTCCCCGAGCCAGAATACCACCTAACGAAATAGCTGAATGTGAGTGACAATCATAACTAAAGACATTTCATTTTAAAAGCGGAGGAGGAAGGGAGAGAAAAGAAGTGGTGCTTTGCGAGGATTACAGATAAAGTGGAGAGGAAGAGCAGAGCAGAGTAACTATCTCATAGACGGGACAAATAAACTAAGCAATTAATAAATAAAAGCAAAGACTTACCACACAGAGAATCAATATTATTGACAGACATTCGGGCGATGTGGTGGATTTGAGGAAAGGACGGAAGACAAGAGACGAGGGAGACGAAGAGATGGAGACGCGGACAGATGACAACCAAAGACTTATTGTGATTCAATTTAATATAAGTTGATTTTGGGAATTATTTGATTACTCAGTCGTTAGGATTATAGGATCTACTTGGAGTTGGGAAATCTATCGATTGATTGGTGCAAACGGAGATCAAGGGACAGGGCTCGGGAGTTTATCAAAACTATGTTGATAAAGCTGATTCATGAAGATCAATCAGGTTTCTTACCAAAAAGACAATTGAAGAATAATGTAAGGATATTAATGAACGTATTGGAATATTATGAAGCACATCCAGATAAGAAACTGGCTCTAATCTTCTTAGATGCACAAAAAAACATTTGACAATGTTAACTGGGGTTTCATGATTGCTCAATTGGAGGAAATGAATTTTGGAGAAAAGATTAAAAAAGTGAAAGGAATATATAAAAATCAAAGAGCAAAGATTAATGGATATGAGACAAAAGAAGTCAAAATAGAACAAGGAACCAGACAAGGGTGTCCTTTGTTTCCATTATTATTTATCTTAACATTGGAAGTTTTAAATAACATTGTCAGAGAAGAAGAAAGAATTACAGGATTAAAAGTAGAAAGGGAAGAGTACAAACTTCAAGCCTATGCAGATGACCTAGTGTTTATAATCGAAAATCCTGATACTTCAATACAAACTTTGTTGGAAAAATTGAAGGAGTACAGAGAAGTAGGATCAACTATCAAAAAATGAAAATGATGGTTAAAAATATTGAGGCTAAAGAAATAGAAAAATTGAAGAGATTTGGGCTACAGATAACAAGGTCAAATATTTGGGTATTACAATGTTGAAAAAATTAAGCACACTGATGGAAGATAATTATCTAAAATTACTAAAAGAAATACAAAAAGAATACAAAAAATGGAATAAGTTACAGCTATCTTTTATGGGAAGAATCGCTGCTATTAAAATGAATGTATTACCAAAAGTATTATTCTTATTTCAAATGATATCCATAACATTAAAAAAACAAAACAAAACTTCTTCCAGGAATTAAATAAGATCACATCAACATTTATTTGGCAAGGAAAAAAGCCAAGAATTATACTGAAATTGCTACAAGAAGATAAACAAAGAGCCAGACTTCCAGATTGGGAATTATATTATCAGGCGGCAGCTCTTAGCTGGATAAAAGAATGGGCAATCCAATGTAATAGAAGAACATTGAAGCTAGAAGGGCATGATCTACATATTGGATGGCATGCTTTCATGATATATGATAAAGCCAAATACCTTAGACAATTTAAGACTCATTCCCTAAGAAGAGCACTACTCTAGACATGGAACAAATAAGATACAAAATATACACCAAAATACCAAGATGCATAAAACCATTAGAAATCGCAAGCAATCCTGAATTGTGGAAAATAGATATAGAGAATACCCAGAATTTTTAGATCAGCAGGGTAATCTGCTGAAAAACGAAGAGCTACAAAGTAAAGGATTTTTTTTGGATTGGTGGTCGGAAGTACAAATCAAAACAAGATTTAATGATAAGAAAATTGGATTTGAAGAGGCAGATATAGATTTCGATATTCTTACGAAGCGAAGAGAAAATGTATGAATATCTATTAAAAATAAGATTGGAAGACGAAACAGTAAAAGAAACGATGATACGCTGGTCAAAAACTTTTGGTTATTCAATTAATTTAGAAGACTGGAAACAAATATGGAAAACAAATATTAAACTGACCAAATCAACATCATTTATAGAGAATATCTATAAAATGTTTTGTAGGTGGCATCTATTTCCGGATAAGGTAGGAAAAATGTATAAAGAGACCTCAAATCAATGTTGGAAATGTAAAGAACAAAATGGGACTTTTTACCATATGTGGTGGAATTGAGCAAAAGCAAAAGAATACTGGAAAAACATACATAAAATTTTGCAAGAGATCCTGAATAGCTCTGTATCATTTAGACCAGAATTATTCCTTCTTAACATCATGAATGGAATACAAAGCAATGGTAAACATCTTACAATACAGATAATAACAGCAGCTAGAATCATATTTGCGCAAGTGTGGAAAAGGACAGAGATACCAAGCGGGGTGAAGCCAAGTGACAGTATGTGAAGCTATTTGAAACTGCTGAAATGGATATTTTAACAGAAAGGCTAAAGGAAGGCAATGTAAATAAAATAGAGACAATATGGAAACCTTTTTATGATTGGATAGATAAGAAAAATTAATTGGCAAAAAGATATTTAAAGAGAAGTATTATTGATATATTGATTTGTAATAGAAGAATAATTGTATTGCAGATGTTAAATGGTATTTCTGATTAAGTAACCTTATGTGTGAACCTTGTTCCATACCCCCTTCCTTTACCCCACCCCCTGTCTGTATTACCCCTTCCCTTTATCTATACAAAGGATTGGGTTGTAAGGCATCAGAGAAATGTACTGTAAAATCAGTTCCTACGAGGGTTGCAAATTAAAGACTTCATTTCATGCAATGGGGGCAAGCTAATCTGGAAATGGGACCATAGCTCAGTGATTGCAGGCCAAAAGTTCTGGGTTCAAGCCATAGCATCACCAAGTAGGGCTAGGAATAGTCCCAGCCTGAAACCCTGTAGAATTGCTGCCAGTCCATTTTTGCATCCAGGCAATAGTGGGTTAAATGGACCAAAGGTTTGCATTAGTATAAGACCCTGTTCTAACCTAGGACCCGGTTTGAGAGAGGTAGGACTTCGGTGCCCTATTGCGGCTGATTTTGTGGGATGCCTGATGCCCCGAGAGTATGTAAATGCCGACAAGTTTTAGCCCAAACCTACTGGCCATTTAGGCTGGCAGAATGTGGATTCCACTGGCATAAACAGCTTAACGGTTGTTGCAAATGCAACAGTGCCAGGTGCAAGTGGCGAGCCGCTGGGTCTGCATGAAGATGGATGCTGGACGCCTGTCAAAGCAGGTAAGGCAGCACAAGGGTCAGGAGCGAGGGAGGGTGGGGTGGCAGGGAGCAGGGTGGGCAGGATGGATTGGGCCCAGAAAAGGGGTGGGTTCAGTGGCAGCAGTGCCTGCTGAATCCTAACCCCCTTCCTAGGCCTGATCTGTCTTCATGGGTCAGCGCGGACTTGTACCCGCTATAGAGCTGATGCAGGTCTGAGTTGACCCCTGGCAGCTATTAGGGCTTACTTGAGGGCAAGGGAACATTTGCTACCCTGAGAAGGTCCTCAAGATACCCGAGGGATACAGCGGAAGCCACATTGGCACCCCTGGATTGCCACACTGCGAATTAGTTAGGATTGGGCCGCCTGTTTCCTTTCTGTGCCTGTCTCCATTCAGAATTTGCAAGCCACCCAATGAACACAGCCTACCAGCAGTATAGGTTAAGCACTGGAAAGCAGCAGTACGAGACAGCTGGGCTGCTTTGTGTGGCTTGGCTTCTGTAGGCCTGCTTTGCTGGTTTCATTATAAAATGTCTGCTTCCCCCCCCAAACCTCCTCCTGTTTTTGCCTTTCAGCTTCTTCCAGGCTTCAGAGAATTGCCCTTACGCTCCATGTTCTAGATATTGGCCTTGGGCAGACCTCTTGGAAAAATATAGCCGTTGTTGTCTTTGGCCTGCACATTATAAATAATGTCTAGTAAGGAAATGAGAAACTAAAGCGTCGCTTTGAGCTGATCGCTGGTGACTTGAGCCTCATCTCTTGACTACTGACCTGACTAGCAATCACAATTTGACCAAATTTGGAGAGATTATGTTCTTGGAAGTCGGCAGCCTTTTACTCAGTATCCTCAATGACTGCGAAATGATTCATACAAGCATCTACAAATCACTATTATTGTATACTTAAGCCCTGTTCAGAAGACAGAACAGGATATGGCGAAGGCGTGAAGATTGAGGCTGGGATTCTGGCAAGGGGCCTGGCCGTGTCCAGCTAAAGGTTCCTTCAGGACACAGGTGTATAAAGTGGAAGGTCCCTCCCACGTACTTCTGCCTAGGATTGTGCTATAAGATCCACATCTCATTCAGGGCTCTGGTTACAGGGAAAAGATCTTGCTTTTTGATACCAAACTAGCTGACCTGGGATAACTTCTAGCCAAGCCTGGGGAATGTCATAATGCCCCCGCTGGCTGGTTTGTCCCTTAAGAGGCATGGTGATGTCACAACTCCTCCTGCCATTGTACCGCTGCAAAGGTTTTTTCACTTACTGGGAGTGGCCTCCCTGCATCTCAGAACTACTCCAAAATGCTATTGCGACCCAGGGCGCAATCCCAACAGGCCGGGAAGCCTGCACTGCTTCCTAATGCAAGTTAGGAGGCAGCTGCAGCTCACTGCAGGGCAAGGGGAGTGTTACTCCTTGCCCTGGAGTAAGCCACAGCTGGACCTATGTGGCTCCTCAGATCTAAGTCTGCTGTTTAGCAGGTGCAAACCTGAGCACCCTGCCGTGGCCCAGGGATGGGGTTTGGATCCCGGCTCCTACCCCTCCCCGGGCCGCCCCATCTACAAGAATGCCCTCCCTCCCCCCCATTCTGCCCTCCCCTCCATCCAGAAATGGCCCCGCACTGGCCAAACTCAGCCAAGTGTGGGACCAACTTACCTGGTAGTCCTGACGCCACTGCCTGCATTGGCCCTGTGCCCACTGTGCTGGCATGAATAAATGACAAGGCCCCAAATGAGTGGAACTGGCCCTGAAACTGGTGCCTTTGGCCCCCTGTTCACAGAAAGCAACATCTCAGAGTTCTCGGCCCTGCCAACAGCCAGATCTTTCTGATCTGTTGGGAATAGGTTCACATCAAGTTCCATGGACTAAATTCCTGGGAAACTGTGTTTTAGTCCGTGCATTCGCCTCCCAGGCGTGTGTCTAATAATACATTAGTTTATTCCTCAAGAGTTCTTTCCATCTTGGCTTCAGTCAGCTTGATTTGTTTGCTTATCACTATGGCAAAGGTAAAAATAATCAAAACTAAAATGAGCAAATATGCCATTAATAAAAGAAGGTATAAACTCATTGAATAGCAGTCAACTTTGTTCATCTCATATTGATATCAACCTGGGAGTCTACTAAATCTGTCTACCAGCCCTTCTTTCCAGAATATGGGCATGCTGGGCATACTCAAGAGTACATCAATTATACAGGCTTGTGAAAATTGAGAGTCAGAAATGATGCCATTTTTGGAATCGGCCCCCTAAATATACCAGGAATAGGTGTGATTTTAAGACAGCAAAACGTACGCTGGCCTCTGTTTTTACACCCTTCCTCCAAGATGCTTAGGGTGCTGTACATGGTTTTCATGTCTCCCCGTTTGATCCTTAGAAGCAGTGAGCTGCAATGCTCAAAACTAAAGGCTTGAACAGAGGTTCCCAAACTCTCGGAGACTTTGAGACCTTGTAAGTCTTTGCCAAATCAACTGGACTCTTAAGCCCCATATCAAGAATGATGGCCACACCATTTCTGAATGGTCGGGGCAAGCCTGCTCCATTGCTGAGTTCAGAATGATGAGGCTGACTGAGTGAAAAAATGTGGATGCACCTGTGTGTTTAGTGAAAATGCCACCAGTCTGCGTTTTCTCCAGCAGTACCCGATCTGTCCACAAGTATTCAAAAGCTTTATTTTTTTTATTTGAAAATGTGTATCCTGCTTTCCAGTTTCAGAAGAAAACACTCAAGGCAGCCTATAGACAAAAACCATGTATGATTCTAAGCTAATGAGCAGTCATAATTTTGCATTATTATCATGATGATGATGATGATGATGATGTCAGCAGACAAGCAAAAAGACTTTTTTGGCCATGATGGGTTGGGCAACCTCCTTACATTAAGAGTAGGCTACTTCAAAATGCCAGGTGCAAGGGAGTGGCAACAGGATGCAAGCATCTTGTGGTCTACTGAACTCCCTTAGGCACCTGGTGGGCCACTGTGAGATATAGAAAGCTGGACTAGATGGGCCTTTGGCCTGATCCAGTGGGGCTCTTCTTATGTTCTTAAGATAACAAAAATATCACTGAATGGTATTCTTCGTCTGTAACAGGTTTCCACCAGATACCTAGGTATCAATCAAATATCGACATAGTATGTATGATGTTCTGAGCAGTGTCATTTTTGCAGTTCCAGTAGGAGCAGTTATAGTAGGAGGCTGCATTTTTTCCATAAATTTTGCAAAATGTCTTGATATCATTCCTTGTGCCCCAGTGGGGACAATTGTAATACGTTTCATAATATGCTTGGTGGTGTCAATTGCCAAGTCTCTATATTTGGTCATTTTTTCTTGTTCTTTGTCTTCAATTCTGGCATATCCCAGAATTTCAATTATACACACTTTTTGATTTTCGATCACAGTTATCTCTGGAGTATTGTGTTCCAGGTGTCGATCAGTCTGAAGCCCCACAAGATCTGGACCTGCTCACTTTCCAACACCTTTTCTATCTGATGCTGTCATGAGATTTTTGATGCTGGCAAATTGTGCTTTCTACACAATCACCACTGAATCAACTTTGCAACCTGTCGTGTCTAGCTTTGTCTGTGCAAGTTTACTGCATTCACATATACGATTGACACTGTTTCACTTTTTCCTGATGGAGTCAACATTTTGGATTTTCACTGCTTCTCTGTATTTTTACTTTCATGGCATTAGTTTGTAGTGCTTGTTCCTGTGCGGTGAAGATTAAGCCTTCTGTTTTTTTCTTGATGCTATCTGCTCTCAGCCATGCCCATGACAAGTTACCATTTTTCCTTTGATGTTTTTCAAATGTCCATTCAATGGTTTGTTCTTCCAGCCTTTTACTGATTCTCAAGTTGTTTCCATTTGTATTCCACCTTGGTCTCATTTGTTTGCAAGATATTTTCTGCTTTCATTAATGTTCTGCATTAATGCATTATAATGTTCTGCATATTATTTATTTATTTATTTATTTATTTATTTATTTATTTATTGTCTGCATTACAGATCCAATATAGGCTTATGAACAGTTGAACAACAGAAATTCCATCTCACTCAACCAAGTGGACAGATGATTAATGCAAACTTCATATAGGATAGTCATCTTCTCAGTACCTTGGACATAAGGTACTGTACTCTGACATACGTTTGATGTGTTTATATATTATACATTTTAGTATGGAGCTTTGTAAGCCACCTCGAACTTTTGCATCAGCATGGGAAAGGCAGGTTATAATGTTTTAAAATAAAGAGATAAAATGTGCAAACATTCAAAGGTCATGCCTACTTCTGTGCTGTGAAAAGTTTCCTTGGTTGATTTTTGTACTTCTGCAAGTGCTGCAAAGGGGGAAAAGAGCACAGTGGGCAATGTTTTTCTAGTTAGTTGGCAATCCTAGCCTCACGTGACCTATTAGCAGCGTGGCTTTTTTTCTGAACCAATTTGATGTGCACTGCTGGGAAAGAGACTTTTTGGGTAAATGGGACCAGCTGGAGCATATGACATGCAAGCATACTAGTCTGGACCATGGAACACACCCATGGGATTGGAAATGCACCTCTGGAGAAGTACAGAGTCTGCAAGATGTTGTAATATTTGCAGACTAAAAGTACAACTTTCTATCCTGTGAAGAACTCTGAAGCTCGCTTCCTCCACAGTTGCTCTAATAAAAGATGCCATGTTGTCAACTCTGTATCTTCTAGGCAAATATGCATCAGCTTCTGTTTGATAGTCAAGAAATGTAAAGATCGGAACAACTAGAAACTGGATTCTCCTTTGATTTCCCCCTCCCCTCCTGTGTGTTTAACTGATACAATGATCAATGATGTGCAGGGCATGAGACTTTATTGGATGATGACAAATGAATCCTTCTACAAACATTCCCATCCTCTCTGTCGCCAGCTGCTTTGTTTTTAATCAGGGAAGATGTGTGAAAACTGACTCTAAACGTTTCCCCTCCATGTTATTGGCATAGCCAGCTTTGTCAAGGAGGCGTATGGCTTATTCACAGACAAAACTAATCTTGGAACACTGACATAGTTAAGCTTTAATTTAAAAAGCCTGTGCAAACAATCAAAAACAGATGGAAAATTTCCATGGAAACCACTAACATGTCGAGATTGAGAGTGGGTATTTGGGAAAAGGAGGAAGACAATGCATTTTCACAGTAAATGCTGAAAAGTACCTTTAGGTTTTAGATCACGGTCGCTTTCTCAGCTCTTTCAAGAAAACTGCTGCTGTGGTTTCTGTGGACGGAGCAAGTCCCCAGTAGGTGATCTGACCACTCAAGTGCAGCAAACAGTTTAGCTTGTTTATAAGAACTCTTCGTTCTAAGAACTTTTCTGATCCAATAATTGTACCACTCTAGGTGCCTGGTAAATTAAATTAAATTAAATTAAATTAAATTTTATTTATTTACTGACTATATTTCTGTCCCGCCTTTTGTCCATGCTGAAGGGGACCCTTCGCGGCTAACCATTTAAAAAGCATAAAAACTAATACAATTACAATAAAAAACATTAAAAAGCTTAAAACAAGTAAAAATTTAAAACGAAGCACCCTGAACCTCACTCTTAAAATATAGCTAAAAAACCCCAAAAAACCTCAAGCCTGCAATGTCAGTAAAAGCTTTCACAAATAAAAAGGTATTAAGTCCCCACCGATAACGTCTGCAAGGAGGGAGCTGTTTTTAATTCCAGGGGAAGAGAATTTCATAAGTGAGGCACCACCACTGAGAAGACCCTGTTCCTAACTGCCACCCCCCTCACCTCTCCTGGTGGTGGCAAAAGACAGAAGGTCCCCCTCAGATGACTGAAGTGGGTGGGTAGGTTTATACGGACAAAGGAAACAGAATTTAAGAAAATAAGAATAAGAAACACAGAAACACAGAATTTTTAAAAAAATGAATAAAGAGAAACACAGTGAAGCACACACAGAGAGTAGCTGCTGTGAGGCACTTTTTTCAGATTCTCCACAATGTGCCATGGGTATGGTGTGAAAACAAAATGGCCGCCACCAGAAGATGGTTGCTTGGAACTGCTGCTGCTGTTGGAAGATGGTAAACCGCCCCCGCCAGAAATGTGTGACTTTTGGGGTTGTGAAAACTAGGGTTATGTCGAAAAACTGAACCAAATGGGTCCAATTCAGTTCAATGTTGGGTTTGTTCCAAAAGGAATGCACAGGTGCAGAAATGTACACTTCCCCCCTCCCATGGCTGAATGGAAGATGGATACAGAGGGACATTCTGACTTTTAGCTTGTCTGCCAACTTTCCTCTTCTAGTTGAAAAACCTTTGGTGAGCTTTCTGAAGACCTTCAGTTTTCTTGGAACAAAGTTTGAAAATTATTAACTTTTTATTATTTTATTTATATTTATATACATTTAATATATTAAATTATAAATTAAAACTAAAACACATGCTGTCTCCCATCCCTTTGGTGACTACTCTCATCCTTAGAAAGGGGAGTAGTATAAGCTATTTTTAACTTCAGGCTACAATTTGCCAGTTGTTCTTTAACAAATGTATACCTGCCTGCCAGCTGATAAATTACTGGTGTCCTCATTTAGGTGACAGCTGAAGGTAAATGTTTAATGATGACCTAAAGCGAGTAATCTTCTAGGCCCATTTTGCATGAATGACTAGGTTTACTATGCAGGGCTTTAGCTATTCAGTATCTTGCCCTTTTCAATAGCTGGCCATGAAATTCTCAATCCCCGATTTCTGTTACAGCTACTGTACTTGGGCATTTTAAGTGATAAATAACACACTAATCTACAGTAAAGGGATTTAGGGCTGGAGACAAAGTGGTTTTAAAAGATCAAGATAGCATTGTTTTGCGGGGTGAAGAGAGGTGGTTTAATAAAACATAAGGGAAGGCTTACAATATTTTAGATGACCTTAGAATGCTGAATAACAAGGAGGCCCCTGGATGGAGGAAGTGGCATGCTTGTGGCAGGTTAAGTGAAAATGTAAAGGAGGATCTTGAGGAATCAAAAGGTGCCTCTTGGTCCTGCCTTTTTTGAAGAGTCATGGTGGGTCACTGCCATCTTGATTCAGAGGGTATTGATCATCTGGAAATTAAACAAGCAGGTGGAGAATAGGAGTGATCCTTAGATTAGCAGAGTGGCTGGAGGTCTATTGTGCATCTAAACAGCAGTCTGGATCAGGGTTGAGACCGGAGCTAAATTCCCCTCCTCTGCAATTAGGTAGCAATGAAGATCAGGCCCCTTGCGGCTGACTTTTTGTTGAAAAGCATACAGTATATAAATATTCATGTGTGTGTTTGTACCAAACACTATATTTAAAGTGGCTACTACTTATGGATTCTGTGATTTGGTGGAATTGGGGGAGAAGTGATGAATTGCCAACATGGATAAGATTTAGTTAGCCATTGGTCACCCAAAACTGAAATAGGCATGACATGGGGTACGCTGATTTTGGTTGGAGAAATGGTGCATCTGGTGGGCCACTGTGAGATACAGGAAGCTGGACTAGATGGGCCATTGGCCTGATCCAGCAAGGCTTTTCTTATGCTCTTCTGTGAACAGATGGAGGGAGGTTTCGTCACAGTGGTTTTTATGGAGATGCTAGTGGTTTTCCTGCAGCCACTGCGCATGCTTGCTCATGTAATAGCTGCAGGTCAGCCCGACTTTGGTGGAAAAAAAAAAGGTCTCAGTGAATGATCTGCTGTGGCTGGGATTATTTTTTTCCCCTTCTGTTCTTCTGAGTTGTGATGTGAATGGAGGGGGGTGCAGGAGTTTTCAGTGCGGTGGTCGATTTTGTATGGAGCCAAACGTTCCGTTCAGCCGCGCATGTTCGTTCAAGTAACAGCCACAGATCAGCCCAGCTTTGGTGCTTTACTTCTATAAGTGAAATGGCAGTTCAGTGGAAGGATTGACGTGCTGTCAGCAGTGTATCACTGGCCCACCAGAACATTAAGTGTGAAAAGAACGTTAAGTGTGAAATGACAACACCGACTGCCCCACGTACCTCCCATTTTTGACTGTTTGTAGTCACATGTGCACCTGACCACACCACAACTTCCCACGAAAAGACTCTTAAGTGAAAATGACTTGTGAAATTTCATGGGTGGAGTCACCATGGGTGCACACTAGGATTCATGCACAAGTCAATTCACAAGTGGGTGGAGACTTGAGAATAGATTTGACTCAAATTTTGAGACTCATTCCCAACACTGCATATAGCCATACACAAAGTAGCTGACATAATTTCTCTTTATGTTCTGTTAAAAAAACACAACCAGTTTTGTGCCAAAGGCAAGGCAATGTTCCAGTTGCCGCATCTGTTCTCTGAAATAACTTTCTGCTTATTTATTTCCCCTCTAAGCACTGAACCAATTTGGGCTGTAGATGGACCTTTCAAAAACAGGGTCATTCTGTTTCCTAAAGCCAACTGCGTGCAGGTCATGGAAGGATATGCTTCATATGTGTAATTGAATGTTTTTATGAATGGCACACTTCCATGCATTTTTCATTGAAGAAATCCGAGTGCTCTCATTCATTAGGAGTTAGATGTAAGGTGGATTCAGCCTGATTAGGAATTATGATTTATTCATCAAAATCAGTAACTGCTTCCAGCCTGAGAGATTATATACATTAAGACGGTACTTCCAAATGGGCTGTCAGCCATTGCCCTGGAAGAACCTCATCAATAATGTGGGGGTGGGGGGTGGGGGGGAGAGAAGGAAGCTGTGATGTGCATTCACTACTCAGATATGGGTGATTTGCACTGTTTTTCTTCTTCTCCCAAGTCCATGTTCTGTGCCATGTCAAATCACTGCTTTACAGTAAATACACAAAGCAGTGCCATTGTGATTGAACTACTCTGCTTCTTATATTTTAAAAATATATTTCTCACTTTGTTTGCCTTATTAATTGCCTTTTAACGTACTTCTGAAGTGTAAGGGTGAAAATCCAGCCAAAGTTACATGTTTTAAATCCGATTGGAAAGTTAAACAAGACATGTTAGTGTTGAAGATGCCAGAACAGTTCTTCATGTACAATATAGTATGTGGTGTCCTAGTTGTAGAACAGCATCCTTACCTGGTCTTTCAATTGCAAGCTATTTAGGCTCGGATTTATGTGTAGAAATAGCTTTTTGTTACCCAGTGTTGCCCAGGTAACAAATGTCATCGGGGCTATCACCAATCAGCTTAGCGACCCCGAAAACTGTGGATTTGACACTTATATCGGTCAGTTCGGACATTTTATTTTGCACCCCTTCTCACCCCCCCCCCCATGCCGATGGGAGATGAACGTGGATGCAAACGGCATTGAGAGCATCACCATTTGTCTTGGCGACCCCGGAAACTATGGATTCGACACTAATGTCGGCCGTTTTCAACCATTTTCACGTGGGGCCCCCCCTGGGGCGGTAGGGGGGCCTGACCCCCACAGTGTTTGTCACCAGGCCGCAAGGCATGCGCATGCTGAGTCTGGTGCCAATCACTCCAGGCGTTCCAGCAGGGCATGGCGGACGTTTTGTTTTGCACCCCTTCTCACCCCCCATGCCGGGGGTGTGTGAACCTGGACTCCAACGGCGTTGGGAGTGTCGCTGCTCATCTCGGCGACCCCGGAAACTACGGATTCGATGCTGATTTCAGCCATTTTCGACCATTTTCACGTGGGGCCCCTTGTGTACCCCCACCCCTGGGGGCATTAGGGGGGCCTAACCCCCGCAGTGTTTGTTGCCAGGCCGCAAGGCATGCGCATACCGGGTTTGGTGCGCGTTGCTCCAGGCGTTGCGGAGCCTATGCGGAACATATGCACATACATACATACATACATACATACATACATACATACATACATACA
>JAJKFI010000010.1:254037-287282 GCA_029204185.1 Lerista edwardsae
ACATACATACATACATACATACATACATACATACATACATACATACATACACACCTCCTATATATATATAGATTTTGGAATGCTATATAAGGAGTTGGGCTTCGCAGGGTTTATAGGCTCCAGGGTCAGTGAAAGAGCCCTATTTATTTACTTACTTCCATGAATCAAAATATAGTCACCAGTTCATTAGCCTTTAGATATACCCTTTTCAAACTTCCCAAGTTATTTGGTTTGGGAATTTTATATCACACCTGTGTTGGTTTTTCTGTTTGATTTGTTAATCCTTCAAGAGGTCATTTGGTGCATTACATCAGCTCACAGCAGCATGTTTGTTTTGAAGATAAGGAGGCCTTTAAGAAGCAGTCTCCTAGGAATGGCTCCCACATTCCATACACTATTTATTTACCTCTCTTTCCTTAAGGTTCAGGCCAAACAAAAAAATGTGGAACTTGTATTTTTCCAAGTCTCTTAAAGGTAAAAGGTAAAGGATTCCTCACAACCGAATGGTCTAGTCGTGACCGACTCTAGGGGGCGGTGCTCATCTTCCTTTCTAAGCCGAAGAGCCAGCGTTTGTCCTGAGGACAAGTTTCCGCGGCATGACTATACATCGTAGCGCATGGAACGCCGTTACCTTCCCACTGAAGTGGTCCCTATTTATCTACTTGCATTTTTAGGTGCTTTCGAACTGCTAGGTTGGCAGGAGCTGGGACAAGCAATGGGAGCTCACTCTGTTGCGCAGTCTTGAACTGCCAGCCTTCCAGTCAGCAAGCTCTGCAACAGCAGTTTAACCCTCAGCGCCACTAAGTCTCTTACGAGCTACTAAATGCTTGCATTAAAAAAAAAGGTCATGTACACATGTTCTGGAAAATGGAGTCGAGGACTTGGTAGAACTTCACACCTGACTCTGTGGAGTGCTACAAGGTGTTCGTCTTTACAAACCCTTGCAGCTTTTGGCTGAATGGGCTAGTCATATAGAGGTTGCCTTTGGTCCTGTCATGGAGGGGAATGTATTTGCGAATGAATAAATTACAGCAACCACAGCACCCTATTAATAGATTCCTCCTCCTGCAAATTCAGCTGCTTCCCCCCTCTCCCCATTCATCGCGAGATTTGTGCTATAACTAGGGTTACCAGATTCAAACTGGGACAGAGTGCCTATACCTTTAACTATTGTATAGGAAATTTGGGCAGGTGCAGCTCATCGTGGAAGGGTTTCAAAAGCTGCAACTGCCAAAATTCTGTCTTCTAGACAATGGTTAAAGGTATAGGCACTCTGTCCCAGTTTGAATCTGGTAACCCTAGCTATAACACCATGCAGATGACCCACAGAATTGATCCAAATCGTTGGCAGCAGAATTGTTGCTGGCAGGTAACTGTGACCACTCAGTTAACAATTTGGTGATATCCTTGTTATTTGCTCTTTAAAGGGGGGATTTTGCAAGATACATGATGGTTTCATATCGCAGAAAGTTTGTTAGGTAAGGTTTGGGGTTTTTTTTCCCTTTTGGTGTACAACTTATATGGAAAGACCAAAATACAAGATCCAGGTGTAGCGAATGCACCATGTTAGGTTAAAGAAGCTGAAATTCTTGCCAGTGGTTGCTGGAGGAATACATAAATAAAATAAAAGAAGTAAAGGTTTGGACCAGCGAACACTTTAGGATAAATAACTTAGGAATCCGGGAAAATGACTGAAAAAGCTGTGCTTGTCACTTCCTGAATTTTGAGCAGACAGGTTTGTGCAGCTGCATATAATTACATGAAGCTACGGGACTGTTGATCTAACAGTGATGCATTATAAATTCATTCGAATACAAAGTGTTAGTCAGAGAGCCATTCAAAGATCTGTTAAACTACTTCCATTAGAGTTGGCCAAAAATCAGAATTGCAATATTAAAAGGAAAAAAAAACAGCATTTGGACAAAGCATTGAAATGTGTTCCTGCTGCCCCCAGTTATTTGTCGATAGCTGTATTTCTAAGCCACATTTGATCACATAGAGATCCCACAAAGCAGTCCAAAAAGAAAATTCAGTAAAACAAACCGTAGAATGAATCAAATTGAAAATCATTAAAAGCATCCATCATAACACCACAAGACTTTTTATTTTTTTTATTTTTTTTATTTTAAACACCTCTAGGAGCAGTCCAAGCCAATTTGCTTTCCCTGCAAGTATGCAACCTGTGGTTGTCCCACATCCCCAAATATGCACTCCCCACTACTGCTTTTGCAGACTGGACAGATTTCTGGAGGAAAAGTCCATCACGGGTTACGAGCCATAATGAGTTTATGCAACCTTCTGCTTTTAGAAGTAGGCTACTTCACAATGCCAGGTGCAAGGGAGTTGCACTAGGATGCTGGCATCCTTTGCCTTGTGCCCTCCCTGAGGCATCTGGTGGGCCACTGTGAGATACAGGAAGCTGCACTAGATGGGCCCTTGGCCTGACTCAGTGGCACTCTTATGTTCCTGTATAATGGTTCTAAGGTCATCTAATGAGCTTTGTGGCTGAGCAAGCTCTCCTCCATCTGTTAACCACTGCATCACACTAGCATAGATCCCATGGCCGTTGTTTTGGGGCAAGGGCTTGAAAGTGAGACTGGGTCTGTGCCCTCTGAGATTTGAATGAGCCTAAGTGGAGATCTCTACTCACAAGTGGATCTATGCCATTTTTCTTAATCTGCATCACGCAAGAGGTAATGAGGCATCACTAAAGTTTCCAAAATGGCTTGAGAGAGCCAGATGTCAATTCAAGTGCAAAGGATACCTGGACAGGCTACGTGACCCATCACAGCAAAAACCTGGGCCATTTATTTCATGTTAAATGTGCTGGGAGCTACAATAAGTAGTTAATCATTAGAAGACGGGTCGGTTCCTCCCAGCACGGGCCACTTGTTCCATCTCCCTTCCTAATGCCCGTAAACAGGATTTGCCACTAAATATAGCATGAGAAGACCTCAGAAACCAGTGGATGAGATGTAATTGGCTCATGCAGCTGGAAGTGCATTTTGCTTCCAGTTGTATCCTTTTGGAAGTATTCAAGACTTTATGGCAATAATTCTATTTAGGCTGCAAAGGTTCTTAATGCGATTTTTAACTGGTGATGATTTAGGGGAAAGGTGCAGATTCTTATACCACTTTAGAAGCCGGTTTTGGCACTCATGCAGAATCCCTTTATTCATCCCCATTCGGCAGCCTTTGTGTGACTGTCATAAATCATGATGATCAGATTTTGCGGTTTTAATAAGCTCATCAATTACATTTCCACAGTAGCTATGCTGCTGTTCTCTCCTGCAGCTCAATAGTCAATTGTACGAGCTTGGAGGGCCTGAGGTCTGCCAAGGACATTGACTTCAGTGGGACTCGCTTCCAGTGATTACATGTAGGCTGTTGCCTCCTTTTAAATGTAATTAATTTTACAGTAAGTTGCATTAAAGTACGATTTATTTGTTTTGTGCCAAAACAGAGGATTTTGAGTCTCTGGTCGGATGACCTGGAACTGATAATGTAGCAATTCTGTTTAAACTGTTTCAGTACCACTGTTGAATTGCGGTGCTGGAAAAGTCTCTCGAGAGTCCCCTGGACTGCAAGGAGATCCAATCGGTCAATCCTACAGGAAGTCAAGCCTGATTGCTCCCCAGAAGGACAAATCCTGAAGCAGAAGCTCCAATACTTTGGCCACCTCATGAGAAGAGAGGACTCTTTAGAAAAGACCCTCATGCTGGGGAAGATGGAAGGCAAAAGGAGAAGGGGGCAGCAGAGGATGAGATGGTTAGATGGTGTCACCGAAGCAATGAACATGAAATTGGGCGAACTCTGGAAGCTAGTGGAGGACAGGGAGGCCTGGCGTGCTGTGGCCCATGGGGTCACGAAGAGTCGGACACGACTTAGCAACTGAACAACAACAACAATGTATCAGTTGAAGGGATATAGTGGCGATGCAGGTTAAACTGCTGTTGCTGGGCTTGCTGACAGGAAGGTTGGGAGTTCAAGACCACGTGAAGGAGTGAGCTTCCATTGCTTGTCCCAGCTCCTGCCAACCTACCTGTTCAAAAGCATGTAAAAATGTGAGTAGATAAATAGGTACCGCTTCAGTGGGAAGGTAACGGCATTCCATGCACCTTGGCATACAGTTGTGCTGACCACATGACCACAGAAACTTGTCCTCGGACAAACGCCTGATCTTCGGCTTAGAAACGGAGATGAGCATAGCACATGTATCTGGACCTACAGTCAGTCACGATTAGACCATTCGGTCGTGGGGAAACCTGTACCTTTTATGCATCAGTTAATTTTCTACCAATGATGTTATTATTGTTGTTTCTACCAATGATGTTATAATAACATTATAAAAAATGTTATTATTTGCCTGTAAACCGCTTTGTGAACTTTGTGTTGAAAAGCGGTATATAAATACTAGTGATTGATTGATTGATTGATTGATGCGCTGGAAATTGCATTTCTACCAATGTTGCTCTAATGCATCATTGGTAGAAAATGGTAATGATTGGTATATATTCCCCAAAACCTGTTATTAACTGACAGTGTTGTTCATTGAACATGTACTTAAGAGCCTGGAAGCCTCCTGCTAAACCCACCACTCTGAAACCAAAATTGTGAATATCTTGTGAGTATCACAACTGCCCGTATGCCTGAAAGTGGTGTCGCTAAGGCATCTGCTACCCAGAGTCAAAGAGGATATTATGCCCCCCCCCAGTCAAAATAAAATTTAATTATGTAAATAAATTAATAAAAGGTTTATGGTTCATTGGCCGTAAAAGCTTTTTGATAGAATACAGATAGTCCAACGCACTTTATTTAATTGCATTCTGCATTACCTTTCCAGTGATGATATTATTCGTACAAACCAAGATATTCACAATTTTGGCCACTAGTGTCAAGCTCAGCTTGTTGTTCCCCTAAAGCTTTTTGCCTTGTGCAACTGCAATCCCTGCACCTCCTTAGCTATGCTACTGTCTGAAAGGCTACTCTGAATCCTCAACTTGCTGGCTGCTTAGCCATGCACCAAAACGTGCTAGCTGCTCTGATGGCCAGAAATTGCCCCAGCAGGAATCGTGCAGGGCCAGCTGATGGGCAGCAAGTCTGGTCTCGAGGGGAGAGCCACCATTAAGCCCAAAGGTAACATCAGGAGGACACCAGAATTCTCATGTATCTGGACCTTGGCCTGGGACCATCTGTCTGCAAAGCTCTGCCACCTAACTGTTGCACCTCACAGTGCAATTGGTGTTGATACCTGTGGACATTATAAGACTGGAAATCACTAACATCTTGTGGAGGACTCCCAGAGACAAGATGGGTTTCTTTTACTCAATGTTTTTCCTCTTTTTTTCCTTAGTGATCCTGTTTTTTATTTTTTTTAAATTGTTTAATGAAATCCTCTCTTACAGGATATGTTCCACAGCTGCTGGCTATCCAAACACATGTGTAATAGCAGCAAAGGCTTCAAAAGGAGGAACAGTGAAAATGGAATTTGGTACATTGGTCCAATTGTTAAAACTGATAGCTTCTTATAAGCAGAAGATTTAGCCGAGAGGGTTAATGCCTCTGTTTGCCCGAAGATAACAACTAAAGATCTCAAGGTCGTGAGCTCGAGACTCCCGGAAGTCTGTGTGAGCGGCAGACCTTGCAACTGCGGCTGATTAAAAGCTGAGTTTCAGCTGCCTCGTGGGAGGAGGAGTGTGCTGAACTCAGCTGCGTCTCTGGTGAGAGCAGGGAAGCCTCATCAGCCAGCAGACGACAGACGGGTGGCTAAAGAAAGAAGGCTAAATCCAGAAAGAAAGATCTGTTTGAGTGTGGTTCTTGAAAGATAGAACATTCTGTAAAATTGTAAAAACCTTCGGGTTTGTGACAAAGTCTGCCTATGTAAACCGCCTTGAGTTGTAATCATTAGAGAAATCTAGTGACTAAGAAAGGCGGTATATAAATACATGTATTATTATTATTATTATTATTATTATTATTATTATTATTATAAGCACTGTCTATTTTGCAGCACAAAAGAAGAAAGAAATAGAAAAGCAGATTGAGAGAAGAGGCAGATCTTGCATCTGCATATGTAAGAGTCAGGTGACTCTTTAGAGTAGCACACATCATATGACTGATGCAGATCATGCCATCCAAAAACATCTCACATGCAAGCCATGTAGTTGATCTCAAAGGTGGCTGAGCACAAACCATTTGGACATGTGGAAACTGCATGAGGAACTTGCCATTTGCAGGATCTGGATTTTGGCACACCCCGTAGCATCCCAAGTGGGGGGCAGATCCTCCTGTAATGTGGTAGAAAGGTACAGGTTTCCCCATGACCGAATGGTCTAGTCGTGACCGACTGTAGGGGGCGGTGCTCATCTCTGTTTCTAAGCCAAAGAGCCGGCGTTTGTCCGAAGACAAGCTTCCGTGGTCATGTGGCCGGCATGACTCTACGCCGTAGCGCACGAAACACCGTTACCTTCCCACCAAAGCGGTGCCTACTTAGCTACTTGCATTTTTACATACTTTAGAACTGCTGGGTAAAAAGTAGTTTAACTCTTTTATGGCAAATCAGGAGTAGTAGATGGGGGGCTATGGTGTGTGGTCATCTGTATCCACCTTCTGTGACCTCCACACATGCCATAGCAGCAGCAGGGGAACCAATTTCCCACATTGCGACTCCATGTTGCTGTGGACCATGTGTGAATTAAGCAAACATTTAGACTGCCTCAGTTGCGTTAGACCTTTCTCAAGCAAGTGGTAGCAATATCTGCCGATACGCAAAAATCCGCAAAAATATTGGGCCCCTGAGCTCCTAAGGTCGGTCTTGCATATAGGGCTTGCAAAAGAGATCCGATGGATAGCATGGGAGCTGCCTGCTGGGCTGAGGGCGGGAGGTGCCTGAAACTTGCTGCCCAAGTTTCCCGGTGAAGATCTATGGTACTTCAGTATGAAGCAAAGTTAAGAATACAAGAGCAGCCCTACTGGAGCAGATCCAAGGTCCATCTAGACCAGCATCCCATCAGTCGTATGTTTCTAGGAAGCCCACAAGCAGCCCACAAACAGCCCTCTTCCACTGTTGCAATTTGTATCCACTGGTGCACTGCCTCTGAACAGGAAGTTCTATGTAGCCATCCTAACTAATAGTCATTGCTACTCTCTCCTCTACAAATGTCTGTTTGTGAAAATGCTCATGATCTCATTGTCAAGCATTTACGATGTAAAACCCACCCACTTCTTGTGATTGGCACGGAGCGGGTACTTCTAGGAGTTTGCCTTTTCTTGAATCTATAAATGAAACACAGATTCATTCATCACATTGATGGGTGATTTTCGAGATCTCATCGTCTTCAATAAAACTCAGATTTCTACTGCCTGCAGCTGCCCAAACAAGAGCATGATTTGGGCAGGTAGAGTGGCACTGATTAGTAAGAGGAAGCATAGCCATTTGCCTAGCAGTAGAGGACGGGAGTAACTCTGGGAAATTCCCCTCTGGCCAGTTTTAAGAAGAGATGGGCTGACCTCAAGTTACCCTTTATTACAGAAGAGACTTTGTCTTTTGGCTATTTTCTGATTTATTCTGTTCTTAGTTGCACTGTCAAATTATGGCTCAGAATCATTTGGACAGATTGACCTGAAATGGCCAGTGTACACTGATGCTTGGGAAGAAGGAGATTCTTTGAATCATCCTCTTTAAGCCATGACCCATCCTCTTTAAGTATGCAGCAAAGACAGAAGTTTGGTTAGGATTGTTACCACTGCTGTTTGCTTCAGATCCTATGGTTCTGTTGGTGTTTGGTTAAGAACCAAACTGTCCGCACAAGCAGAGCCCCTGTTTTTGTATGGCCAGAAGCATGGCCATGTAGACAGTGGCAGATCTAGGGAGGGCAGGGGGGGGCATGAGCCCTGAGGCCATCTTGGGGCTGTCTAGGGGGGCGCCAGTGGCCCCCACAACATTGCGCGGGTAGACCTGGGCTCCAGAGCCCAGATCTACCCATTAAGAACAGCCGCGGATAGATCTGGGCTCCGGAGCCCAGGTCTACCCATGGCCGTTCCTAATGGGTAGATCTGGGCTCCGTGTAGCCTAGGTCTGCTAGCGGCTGCTTCTGGTGGGTAGACCTGGGCTCCTGTGGGGGCGCCCTTCTATTGGGTGCCCTGGGCGCCATTTTGACTAGGTCCGCCCCTGCATGTAGAACATTTGTAGAGCAATGGAGCAGCTCTTGAATCCCTCTCCCTATGACTTTTTCTCTCCTGGTTTGAGCTACGAAAAGCCATTGGCTCTGCACAGTGCTGATGATTGGCTAGCCTCATCAGGAAAACACCCTTCTCACTTTCCTGAATCAGTTTTGCAGTTAACGTCTGAATAGATTCACCCAGCCCTCTTCAAAACACATTTGAAAAGGTGGAGAGCCCACATATAGCATGGGGTAAGCGGAGAAGACTGATGACAGCACCAGTGTTTTCATTCACCAGGCTGCACATCTGCACATTTCAGTTACGAAGAGGGATTCAGAGAGGAATCCTAACCCAGAATTAGGCCAGCCCAGTTTGGCTGGCACGAGGGCCACCGTAATGCCTGTTTGGACCACTCTTGGAGTCAGGGAGGATGGCGCACGTCTGTGTGCTGGCCTCTGACTCTGAGAGTGGTCCAAACATACTTTACAGTGTCCCTTGTGCCTGCCTAACTCCAAGTTAGGATTGCACCCTCACTCTGCAGCTCAGGGACTCACTCAGAGTTGTGTTGTATATGATGTCTGACTTGCCCTCATTTTCCTTTGCAAAGATACAATTTCAAACGTTGGAAGCCAGGTATCCCACTTGGAACAGGTGAAGCAGCCACAGCCTGGCAGACATTAATTCATAACCCACCAGTGTGGACTGGCAACATTTTGTTCTGGTTGCGTCATTCCCAAACAAAGCTGCAACCCAGGGAGAATGGGAAGCTTCCATTGCCCTCCCCATTGGGGCAAAGATAAGAAGAGAAGCAGCCATCAAGAATTCCTTCTCATTAGGACGTTGTTATCTAGGGGTTAGCGAGGATAAACAGATCATTCTTTTACCTTACAAGCGGAAGACATTTGGCAGCATTGACATTCCCAGCACCTCTTTTGTCTGTTATATACATGAAGACAATTTTCTGCTGGAAGGGAATTCCAGAAGTCCTGATTTTTTTGTTTGAGCTGGAGGAGTTTACTAGGAGCAACACATCTCCACAAATGTTCCACTATTCTGTTTTCTTTCTCTACCCCCCCCCCGCCTTTTCTTTTGGTTGAAAGACATAGGATGTTGTTCCACTATTAAAGTGAGGCAGATCTCAGCCCTGTAAATGTCTGGGTAGGTGTATGCTTGGTAAACTGCTTTGAGTTTCTTCAAAGGAAATACTTTTTTACCCAGTGGGTTATTAATCTGTGGAACTCCTTGCCACAGGAGATGGTGATGGCGTCTGGCCTAGGTGCCTTCAAAGGGGGATTGGAGGAAAATGTTTCAGAAGGAAACGTCCATTGCAGGCTTCAGGCAATGATGGGTGGTTTGACCTATTTATTTTAGAAGTAGGCTGCTTCAGAATGCCAGGTGCAAGGGAGTTGCAACAGGACACAGGCATCTTGTTGTCTCATGTGCTCCCTGAGGCACTGTGAAATACAGGAAGGTGGACTGAATAGGCCTTTGGCCTGATCCAGTGGGGCTCTTCTTATGTTCTCATGAGTTGGGTATAGGATAAATTACCCATGTTTAGTTTTGAATCAGCTGCAGGTGGAAAGTGAAAATTGGCATTGTTGCACTACCAATGTGTAGCCAATGGAAAAAGCCATTGCTTTGGAGCTGGACATGTACAGAAAAGGGTTTTCAGCTCTAGCACTTGCAAGGGTGCGGGATAAAATATCATGACGTGATCCAGGAATGGACTGGAAAATGTTTTCCCCAACACCACTTGGATGAGTGCCACCAGCTTAAGAGCCACTGTGTTTTGGTTTGGGGGGTTGTCTAATGGGAAGATGGTATCATAATGTTCTTTCCTGACCTTTGGTTTCCATTGACTTTCAGATAGCATGCCAAAAGGCAAATATTATTCCAAACTTGAAGAAGATGCGACTAATCTGTATAGAGTGGTGCTGCAAGCTGGAAATCTTGGGTCCTTTCATTCCTGCTGCTAGAAAACAGAGGCTTGGAAACCACTAGAAATGAGCAACAGCCCCAGCTTATCTGGAAAGCACATCAGAGTTTGCAACAGTTGTTATAGTGGAAAAAGCAGAGAGACTCAACTTTTATGGATGACTTTAACAACCGAGTTCCTTTGTGTTGGATTTTATATGGGTTTTGCAGACCGGGCTGAAGTGATGGTTCCAGTGCCATTGATCAAAATGGTGAGGGTGAAATACCTTTATTAGAACCCATTGCAATGGGACATCATGGTCCATAGGCTTTTGGATTCCCTTCAACAGGCTGGATATTAAGGAAAGCAATGATTACAAATGATTACAAAGTGGTCCCTAGGGGAATCATCCCTCTTCAAAGGCCAAGTGAAATAAATGTGTTTTTAAACCCTGCTGGAAAACACACACACACACACACACACACACACACAGAGAGAGAGAGAGAGAGAGAGAGAGAGAGAGAGAGAGAGAGAGAGAGCATAAAGCAGGTATTGCAAAAACGCCCTAATAAGCTTCTCCTTCTAATCATCTCTCCTCCCAAAGCAGGCAGACCCAGGTAGTGTTGGTGCTCCTTGGAAGCTTCTCACTGCTCTCGGAAGTGGAGCATGAACATGAAACAATGCTGTGAGATGATGCGCATAGCCGTTTCAGGGAGGATGAAGGTGGATATAGACTCATTCCAGCAATAGCAGCTTGTGTGTGTTGTGGGGCTAATTATTTTTCTGCCACTTTACTAGCTAGATTGTTTGAGCCCATGAGAAGTTTGAACATATTTAAGTAAGCTGTAAGCCAACACGTCGCTTGCTGTAATCTGTAGGACTGAGAGAGGCAATGTTTGCAGATGGCGTCAATATGGAAAATCAATCCTCATTGTATGTTTGTTCAGAGCTGGCTTCTCTCATCCCACTGCTGCTTTCTTGGATTTTGGCACCACGTTGCACATTTCTAGGCTTATTTAATCTGCATTCTTACTATTGTTAATGACAAAGACCTTAAGCAGCTGAATGCTGAGGAGGTTCGCACTAGTTTTTAGCAGTCATCTATCCTAATAAAAGGGATGTGGTGGTGCTGCGGGTTAAACCGCTGCTGCTGGGCTTTCTGACCAGAAGGTTGGGAGTTTGAGACCACGCGATGGAGTGAGCTCCTGTTGCTTGTCCCAGCTCCTGCCAACCTAGCAGTTTGAAAGCACGTAAGAATGCAAGTAGATAAATAGGTACCTCTTTGGTGGGAAGGTAATGGCATTCCATGACCCAGGGCGTATAGTCATGCCAGCCACATGACCACGGAAGCTTGCCCCTGGACAAACGCTGGATCTACAGGCTTAGAAATGGAGATGAACACAGCCCGCTACAGTTGGTCACGACTAGACCATTCAGTCGTTGGAAAAACCTTTACTTTTTTTATCCAAATAAAAACTGTACTTAGTTACACTGACTGATTAGAGAAGTGTTTCTCAAACCACTGGACTCAGACCTACTTTTTAGAATGGCACTCATGTTGGGACCTACCGGAAGTGATGTCGTTAACCTGGCGGAAGTGATGTCATAGCCAGAAGTGACATCACAAGCAGGACTGGTGTCACTGGGACATAATCAAATGACACTCTTGGAATGCACACTGGTATTCTTGGACTGCAGCAATTGCACAACCAGGAAACATTCCTGACCGAAAACAAGATTAGGACAGATTATTATGTAAAAACACTGAATTAAAATCAATAAACACACACACACACCACAACTTGAAAATTCAAACTGTTAATTAACACTCACAAAAGGAATATAGCAAGAGTAAGGCCCACTCCCACGCATTTAACCTTATGGACCCAATCCTATCCAATTTACCCGTGCCAATGTAGCTGTGCCAGTGGGAGGGGCACAGTGGGGTGTGTGCTGCATCCTGCAATGGGGGGGGGGTCAGTCACTGAGGCCCTTTCAAGGTTAGGGAATGTTTATTCCCTTACCTTGGGGCTGCATTGCCGCTGCATCTGCATCATTGCAGCAAGTTGGATAGGATCAGGCCCGATGCCTGAAACGTGATTGAGAAATTCATCGCTGAACAGTTGTGCTGAATGGAGTGTTGGACTTGGATAGCAACGACCCAGATTTGAACCCACTCAGTCCCAAAGTGTATGGGATGATGTTAAGCGGGTCACTGTCTTTCAGCCTGACCTACTTTGTAGGGTTGCTGGGAGGATACGAGAGGAGGGTGGCCACAGGCACCCTCTGAGCTTCTTGGAGAAACAGGTAAGAAACAACCTGTCTCAGTACCAGGGGTACAGTATTTAGGAATGACAACATCTTCTCTTGAAGAAATAATACACCAGCTCAGCAAGAGACATCTCTGTGTATTAGCAGCTTGACTTGAGGGGCTCTTCCCTGCTGGCTGTTTTCTGAGAAATTGCAGAGCAAGTTCTCTCTTTGCACAGCACACAGTCTTTGCGCAGGTCAAGTTCCCTCCCTCCCCAAGCGCGATCCACAAGGGTTTTTTTCCTAGCTCCGTGATGGAGAATTTGCCGTGGCCCAGGCACTTCTTGTGCAGAAGCTTGTCCAGCTGTTTCCCAAAGGCCCATGAAATGCTTGCCCATGTTCACCTGTTCATGCACGTGCTGGCTGCAGCCTGGTCTCCGAACGCCACTGGATTAGAACACAATAAGCTGCTTTTCCCGAATGCCTGGCTTGTTCATCAATAACCAAGCTGTGCAAATAGTTTGGTTTGGGGGTTGGGGAATGATGATGACCAAAAAGGTGTTTAAGCAAACATGTCCCTCACTTTCCAGTTTCCCCTCCAAAGCTTTCAGAATCAGTGCATAGGAAGTCTGGGCTTTTTCCATTGACCCCACATGTTCTGCGGAAAACAGGGAAGCTGTTAAAAAAAGGGTCATCCTGAGGCCGCTCCACGTACACCAGCTGCAATCCAGACATCTCCGGCAACCTGTCGGAAGTCCTCTCCAATGCTTGGTTGAAGAAAACACATGCACGCACGCACGCACTCACTCACTCACTCTCTCAGGGCACCATCCAAAAGGCACCCTGGGCCAATGCAGGCTGCTTGCGTCAGCCCATCGCTGACACCAACCTGCTGTAAGTCATGCTGGCATCAGCAGAAGGTGTGCTGGGCCAATGCAGACAGCCTTGTTGGCCCGAAGACAGCAGGTGGTCAGCCACCTCTAGTCCCGCAGTCCTGCAGGTGGGACCCAGGGAGGGGGGAGGATCCAGGATCCAGTAGTTGTGCTGGATCCACCCCCTATCCCTGGGCCGTATGGCCCCAGTCTGGGCCACTGCAGGCGGCTCAGATTTTGTGCCTGCTATTTTGCAGGCACAGGTCCGAGCAGCCCCATCGGGCTGCTGGGGTTTTCCGCAGCATAAGGGGATGAATGAATGTCCCCTTGCCCCGACGTGAGCTGCAGCTGCCTCCCACCTTGGTTAGGATGCAGCACAGACCCGCCTGCTCCTGCCCGAGTTGGGACTGGGCTCTCAGATTTGTCTGATTCCTCTGTTTGCAGCAGAAATGTATTTTGGGGGAGATCAAATGCTTTGCTTGAACCATTTCTGAATCTAATCTGCTGCAAGTCAGTGCTTAGGCCAGTGGTGGCAAACCTTTTGGGCTCGGCGTGTCAAAACTTTGGAAAACGTTTAACTTGACTCTGCTGGCGTGTCAATCCCCCTCCCAAACAAAAGAGAAACAGTTCTTTGTATTTATTTATTTATTTATTTATTTATTTATTTAAACAAAACACACAGTCCAATCATGTGTGGTGCTATGTATTCTATAAAGAAACATCAAATAATTGCAAAAAATGAAAAAATAAGGAAAATAAACTCAATTTTTGTCAGGTGTTGGTGAACACTGGTGTGTCGCCCCAAACGTTGTGGGGTGTCACCTTTGACCAGGTTCGCCATCACTGGCCTACGCTGTGTATTTGAATCTTCACTGGATGCCGTGAATCTCCGACAAACATGCACAAGTTCCAAACTGATTCGGAAACTGCCTTGAAATGTTGGCCCAATGCCGATCTAGCAGCTCCCATTTTCAACCAAGACTACAAGATGAGGAGCAGGCTATAGACTCTTCCTTGAATGCAGCATCTCTCCCTTGAATGCCATTTCTTCTTTGCCCTTTCCCCAGCAGCCATAACTCAAGCCCAGAGGCGGATCTACAGGGAGAGCAAAGCTCTGTTGCAAGAAGCCTTACCCTGTCATGTAAATCCCTCCTCTCCCTTGCTGCTGAAGCCAGATGTTTGTTTCCAGTGAGTAAGATAGAATTACCGCCTAACAGCCAAATCCTATCCCACTTTGCACGTATGCCAGTGCAACCTCCATCATATCCTCAGCCTGCCCAGGCAGTGCCATACCAGCACAGTAATGAGATTTAGCTCTCCCAGTAGAGCTGACCCAGCCTTTCCAGCAACTCCTAGCTGGTGGAATGCTATTTTTGCAATATAATAGCACTGACATGAATGACAGCTTTTTTCTTTCCAGAGAGAATCCTTGGGGAAGGGCAATCTAGGTTGGGCTTACAGTGGGGCAAGGAGTTAAAGCTCCCCATCTCAGTCCTGATTCATTTGGGACCCCATGTGATAGCTCTTTGTATTTAGAAATAGGCTCCACTTGCGTGATCTGCTATAGTCTTGCTTTGTTCCAATGGTTTCTAGAAATGCTTATGGCTCATTTGAAAAACGCTTGGCTACTGAGCTCTTGGTCCCTCACTTACTACGGCAGTGCAGGAAAAAAAGAGAGGCACTCACATGTGCACAACTGCAGCTGCTGGGTGGGAATTGGCACTGGATCTCTCTCTCTCTCTCTCTCTCTCTCTCTCTCTCTCACACACACACACACACACACACACACGTGGTGTAGAGAACAGTACTGAACTTATATGGAGACAACCTGATTTGCACTCAGCCCAAAACCGAACAGGGCCAGTCACTGTCTCTCTGCCTAACCTACACATCACTGCGTGCTCCCACACCGTGAGCAGAGTAATAAAACAGTGCCTTGCATGCATCAGTGGATTGGGCACTGTCAATGACGAGGGCTTTAATTAATCATGTAACATGGGAGATGCTGTGTTCCCCCCCCCCCCCGCCAGCTAGGAGCACAATGCAGCCCAAAGTAAACACTTTCCCATCCCCTTGATTTCAGTGAGAAAGAACGAAGCACATGCTTAGCTTTCCTACTGAAACCAAAGGGGCTTACAAGGACTTAACGGTGGCTGTTCCATGCCAAAGTATGTCAGTTTCAAAACCTTGCTAAGCCAAAACACTTCCATTTTTATTTTTTTTAGTATTTACACAGCTTGTGGAAATTATCCTACATGAAATTAAAAACATCACTTTTGTTGTTTGGCTGCTGCCAACTCTTTTCACTGTTTCTCCTGGAGCCAACCCCTTCCTTATAAAACAAGCAGCCCTTTCATCTGACTAAGTCCTAACGGGAGAGGAACGCAAAGAACAGAAGGTGATCTCCTTTCACGGTTAGGTTACCTTTCTGACATTTAATTGGTCAGCTTTGTAAGTGGCTGTGATGTACATTTAGGGTTACCAGATACAAAGTGGGACAGAGTGCCCATATCTTTGACCATTGAATAGAAGAGGGAATTTGGATAGGTGTAGCTTTTAAAACCCTGCCATGTTGACCTGCACCTGCCCAAATTTTCTCTTCTATACAATGGGTAAAGATATAGGCATCATCTGTGATCATGTATAAACCTTTTTTTTTTTTTGCTTTTGTTGATTGACTCAATGCAGGTGCCGACCCTGTTTCTGAAGGATGCAACTGGAAGGATTTTGTGGTTGCATCCAGGACCTGTTCTGAAGTGCAGGGAGGCTGCATTTGGCCTCCCTGAGCCTCAGAATGCCTCTGGAGGCTGATTTTCTGCCTCCCTGTGCCTCAGAATACAGGGAAACACTTCTGGTTGGTTCCGGTAGGTTCTTTTACGGATGTTCCATGGATTTCATTGTCCACAGAAATCAGTATCTTCAAGGGTTCCGGGAGGTGATCCGACGCAGACACCGAGGGCCCACTGCATATTGAATGTGCCCATATACTGTATTTGGATGCCACACCAACTTTGCACAGATGCCGGTGCAACATCCATCATATCCTAAGCCTGCCCAGGCAATGCCATACTGGCGCAGCCCACCCAGTAATGAGATTTAGCTCTCCCAGTCATGCTGACCCAGCCTTTCCAGCAATTCCAACAGCATCCGTGGAAACCCCAATACAATGCAGCCTGCCACCCCAGTGGAGCAGCGTCCTGCCATCAGCACATCATTGTGCATGTCACTGAGGGCGCAGTTAGGCCAGCAAAGTTTGGCCAGCACAAACGACACCATAAAGTTTGTTTGCACCACTCTTGGGAGTCATGCAGATGTGCACCATCCACCCTGATTCTAAGAGTGGTCCAAATATGCTTTTATTTATGGTGATACTTGTGCCTGCCAAATTTTGCTGGCCTGACTGTGCCGGCCTAACTCCGGGTTAGGATTGCAGTCTAAGTTATGTCAGGGCGTCATCAGTGTGATGTCCAAGGAGCCAAAAACCACATTCACCCAGTGCTCCCACAGTGCTCCTGGCCCTCCCTTCTCCCACAGTGTCACAAACATGCTTTACGGCACATTTGTGACACTTTTAGCCAGCAGTATGCATGTACTGATGGTGTGATGGAATTTAGGATCAGGTGAGTATTTGGTCAGCAGTAGCCATGATTGGACTCCCTGGCATAATCCTTTGCCCTCCTGCTATGCTTCCAATGAAAATGTGCCCTTCCCCAAACTGCTATAAGCTCCAGGAGGGAAGCATCCATTGGCAGCAAGCTTTAAGAGTTTATGAAACCTGGAGTATTTCTTCTTACACTCCAGCTGTAATTGTTGCAAGGTTTCCCATCTTCTTTTATTGTCTCCTATCTTCTACGTCCATGGACTGCTTATCCTAATAAAACAGGCAGGCTACTTTCTGCAAAATGAAACTTTGGGAGCCGATCGCCAGAGGCTGACATCTGTACAACTGATGACCTGCAGGGAAGCCACAGTCATTTCACCTGTTCCAAGAGAAAGAACCAATCCCAGGATTCTGATTTCTGTGGCAAGCATAGCCAACGCAGCCTGTTTGTAGGAGACTACAAACTAAGCCCATCCATGTGGCCACTTGATGCCACTTGCATCAGTGGCAGATTGCAAGGGGCCAATGGGGTGGCGGATTTGGGGTGGCTTTCATCCTGAGTATGCTGCACCTCCCCAGCCTGCCACCAATGCAAGCCGCAATCATCTGTTGACTACTTCCTGTTTGCTCCAGCAAGAAGCAGATCACTTCCCTCTTACTGTGCTCCTTGTGCTCTGTTGCACTAAATGAAATAGGAAGTCCCACGCTTCCAGGTTTCATGGCAGTGTGCAAGGAACGTGTTGTTGTTGTTGTTGTTGTGCAGAGGTATTGAGATGGCGACTTCTGGGCTACACTAAGTCATTGTTATATTACAATCAGTAATTGGATGAATCTGAGTACAGTACTGATCATTTGTAAAAATCAGCCTCTGGGAGTCCAATTCCATGCATATCTACTCAGAAGTAATAGACAATGGGGCTTACTCCCAGGAAAGTGCAGACAGGCTTGCAGCCTTGGTCTGCTTCGCTGCTAGCCTCTACTTTGGCAGGAAAAGAGATGGTTTTTAGAGGACAAGCAGCCATGTGGGAGAAAGTTTGTAGTGGGGCACTTCAGCAGGGACAGTAGCTCAATGGGTGCATGTGCAAAAAACATGTGCAAAAGGTCCCAGGCTCAATTCCTGGCATTTCTGGGGCACAGAAAACATAGTCTGGACCCCTTCAGTGCATGATTCCAGTACTGAGATAGATGGGCCAATGGCTTGACTTGTTATAAGGTAGCTTTCCCTGTAAGCCTAGGGATGGGAATTGGTACCCAGAGGGCAGGGAAGGGAGTTTGGGCAGGCAGCAGAAGGAAGTGCCTGGCACTTCTAAAGCAGCAGCAGCAGCAGTCAATGATATCATGAAGGTAGAGGCAAAACCAACCACTGAGTTCTATGGCCATCCCTCTGCATAACAGTTATGCTTTTTCCAAGAAGCTTATATTGACTGGAGGGAACATGATGTCACATTCTTGAAGCCATGGGTATAAACTGAGATCATTGCCGCGAAGGAGGATTGCCACCGCGGAGTCACGAATCAAAATCTCCCTGCCCGTGTGTAAAAGTTAATCTCAACGTCTTTAAGCATGCCTGCGTGTTCTGCATATGGGTGCACGAATCGCTGTACGAAAAATGGGATTACTTTGCACAGGTAATTAAAATCATTGTGATTCGTTGCTACAGAAAAATATTACTTCATAAAGTATGCAGCCCTTCACAAACTGAAGTAGATATGAAGAAATAAAATAAAAATAATAATATGTAATATTTTTTGAAATTTTTGAAATATTTTTGAACATTAACAGAATTTGTTTTTTTTGGGGGGGTGAGTGTAGAAGTTTAAAAAAATACTCTTAATAGCCTAGAAGTAAAAAAGAATTACTCTCATATTGACAACTACTTGTGTTATGAAGAGATTTTAATGTAATTTTCCTACATATTTATCTAATTTTTGCCCACCCTCCCCTTTTTTTCTTTCCTTCCCATTCACACTTTATTCCTGCTTTAGTAGATTTCAAAAAATAAGTCTGTCAAAACAGTGCAATCCGAGTTTAAATAGACAGCAAGTGGCATTTCGTCCGGTACGTTCAGTAATATAATTATGCGGAATTAAACCTTGGAATTGCATATTAACTCATAATAAGGTTACCAATGATGTTTCTACACGATCACACGTTGTTATTTTGGTAAGTTTTTACTTCAGGAGTAAATTATTAAGTCCTAAACATCACGCGAAAACCAATCTGAAATGCTTGGAATCAGCATTGTTTTGAGTATAATTACGTCACCGCTAAGCCCGCCCCCTGGCTTCACTTCATCCCTATCCAACTGCATGGGCAGGGCCACCCTCTGGCTTTTTCCTATAGAAGGAAATGGCTTCCACTCACTTCAATGGAAGAGGCACACATGCCCTCTAGAGGACAGGAGGCCCTACTACATCAGAACTGCTGCATAAGGAAAGTAAAAAGGTAAAGGTAAAGATTTCCCCACGACCGAATGGTCTAGTCGTGACCGACTGTAGGGGGCAGTGCTCAGCTCCGTTTCAAAGCCTGTAGAGCCAGCGTTTTTGTCCGATCATGTGGCCAGCATGACTCTACGCCGTAGCGCACGGAACGCCGTTCCCTTCCCACCGAAGTGGTCCCTATTTATCTACTTGCATTTTAGGTGCTTTCGAACTGCTAGGTTGGCAGGAGCTGGGACAAGCAACGGGAGCTCACTCCGTCGCGCAGTCTCGAACTCCCAACCTTGCGGTCGAAAGCCCAGCAACAGCGGATTAACTCGCTAAGTGCCAACAAATGGCTTTTATATACTGAAGATCTTTTGATAAGCCTCTGTGATTCAGATCTCACATCTTGGAAGCAAAAGACCTTGCAAAACCTTAGTTCCTTTGCCAGCAGGAGGAGCCTAGTAAGTCTTTAAAAAAAGATAAAGGTTTCCCCACGACCGAATGGTCTAGTCGTGAGCGACTGTAGGGGGCGGTGCTCATCTCCGTTTCTAAGCCTGTAGAGCCGGTATTTGTCCGAGGACAAGCTTCCGTGGTCATGTGGCCGGCATGACTCTACACCGTGGGTCACAGAATGCCATTACCTTCCCACCGAAGTGGTCCCTATTTATCTACTGTAAGACTTTACAGAGCCACAAAGTCCTAAATCTACATTCAGCTTCCAAGACTGGCAACAGGCAACATCTGAATGCTGTTGCTTTTTTAGGATACAATAGAACGAAGGGGCCTATTATGATGTCTGTTGTGGGTTTCTAGCTTCACTTGTGCTAGGGGAGTGAGGATTACAGGGTCACATTGAGGACTCCTCATTTCCTTTCTTTTGTTACTGTTATTATTTATCTTTTCTATAGCACCATCTGTGCGCAGTAGTGCTTGCCCAAAGTAAGAAGAGAGGCCCTTGTCTCCGAGGACTCCCAGTCTAAAAATAGACACAGCAGAGATAACAGACAAAGGGAAGACAAGTGGATGCAGAAAAAAATGTGGGGAGGAACATGTGATTATTTTAGGTACATATACAAAGCTTAGTGCACAAACCAAGACCTGACGTTGGGCTGACACTAGCTGCTAGCAGCACTGGTGCGAGTTCAGCTGGCGCAGGGGTGTTTCCAGTGGTGTCATTCAAATGATTTAGGAACAGGAACTCACTTTTGATTGGCACTTGTCGGGAACCCAGAACCAGCCATGGAGCCCGTTAGGATCCGGAACGCCCGTTCTGGTCCGTTCCCCCTGAATGACATCACTGGGTGTTTCTGGGTCCTTACAGGTTGTGCAACCTCCTTGCGTTAGTAGTTGGCTATCTCAGAATGCCAGGTGCAAGGGAGTGGCAACGAGAGGCAGGAATCTTGTTGTCTCATGTGCTCCCTGAGGCATCTGGTGGGCCACTGTGACATACAGGAAGCTGCACTAGATGGAACTTTGGCCTGATCCAGCAGGGCTCTTATGTTCTTATGGAGGGCATTTCTGGGCGGGGAGGAGGCGGGCTGGAAGGCATGCCGGCCTGGAGAGGTGGGTGGCATCTGATTTGGGCCAAGTGAACTTGCCCTTGCCCCGTGGAGACTCCAGCCTGCTCCTGCTGGCCGCAGCATAGGATTGCACCCTTAGTTAGAGTACAGTATTTTGGATGCGTTGACAGATAGCAAGTAGGGACAATATGTGAAATGTGCATTAGGAGTGCCTGGCAGGACTGAACTTGCATGATCTCTTTTTTCTTATAGCCCAGTCCAACTGAAAGGCAGTGCTGCGGAAGTGCTGTAAAGTGGCAGTGCAGGGAGCCAGCGGGCCAGTGCAAAAGCTAGAGCCTTTCTGTGTGCACCAGTGGAGTGATGAAGGCCCACCGGAGCAGGTAAGCCCAGTGTGTGGGGTGGAACAGAGCATGGGGGAGGGTGGAACGGAGCGGGGGGGAAGATGTGGGTGTGAGAGGGCAAATCAGGTCCAGGAGGGGGGGGCAGCTGTGCATGCCAAATCCTGAGCCGCTTACTAGGCCTGATCTACCTGCACGCTCCGACGTGGACTTCAACCAGTGATCTTGCCGGCACAGTTCCAAGCTGAGCTGTTACAGTTGCTGGGATGAACCCCAGGGCAAGGGGACAAATTACCCCTTACTCCAGTGAGGTCTCCAGCAGACAAAAATCCCCGACAGGATGTTGCCACTACGGCATTGCTGCTCAGAGATTTAGGTTGGACTGGGTTGTCCGACTCAATTGGTGGCTAACATTACTAATATTACAAATATGTAAAATAATTTACAAAGCAAGAGGGCATACTAATATTACTAATATGTAATGTAATTTACAGCTATTACTAATATGTAATATACAGGGTGTCCACAATTCAAACTTGCATTACAAAACCAAATGAAGAGATACATGTATGGAAAGTATACAATATTAGGAGTATATATTGAAGTTTATTTTGCATCAATTAATAAACCTCTATACGTGCACCATTGGTTGCATGCAGCACATCAAGGTGATAATCGATTTCCTGCCATGTTCGCTGTAGCATAGTCTCATCAATGGTGGCAACGGCCAGTAATGTCCCGTGTCTTTGTTCTGTACACGATGTCTTTAACGTTGCCCCACAGAAAGAAATCTAGGGGCATGATATCATTAACACATCTCATCATTTGCATTTTTCGTGATTTTTTGCAATTGTAAAGAGACTTTGTGGACACCCTGTAGTTTACAAGAGTACATACTCAGGATCTTTTAACAAATACGGCATAACTAATTGGCGTTCAGCTATCTCAAGCAGGACAGCAGGAGTGCCTTACTGGGTCAGACCAAAGTTCTCTGAGTTCAGCATTTCGTGCAAGAATCCCAGAGTAGGTGGACTGCAGGAAACCGTCTGTTCACCTTCTGCTCCTCACCTGGCATATTATATGGAATGGTGCACAATAACTTGCTTGAGAGCACATGTATCATTAACCTCTTGAATTCAGTGCCGCAAGATGTGATGATGGCCACATGCTTTAGAAGGAAGCTAAACAAATTCATGGGGGAGAGAGAGATTAAGAGCAATTAGTAATAGTAGCTAGTTAAACCTTCTTGAACAAAGGCAGCCTGCTATTTAACACCAGAAGTTGGGGACCAATGAAAGGGTAACAGCAGTGGCGTATCTGGCGAGGGGTTTTGGGGGGCACATGGTCCTTGGTGGTAGAGTTGCAGGGGTGGAATTCCAAGCACCCCCCCTTGTGGCTGTTCACCTGTTCGCCCGTTCCATTTTAAAAATGTGAACAAAGCCAGCTGCTTTCTTTGTACATGGAGTCGGACAGGTGGAGCTGCTTCAGTTGCCCACCTTTCCTTTAAATGTGAGAAAAGCCAGCTGCCAGATTTGTTTGTGTGTGTGTTTTTAAACCAAGCAGGGTGGGGCAGAGCGCCAGGAGGTGCGAAGTAATAGTGATGACATGATGATGTCACCACAATTACTCTTGGCGGGGGTGGCAGCTGGTTGGATGTTATCCCAGCAACACATCCTTCAGGACCGCTGCTGGGTAACAGCATCCCTGCTAGTGAGAGTCCCAGGGCACAATCCTAACCTGGAGTTAGGCCGGCACAGTTAAGCCAGCAAAGTTGGGCCGGCACGAGGGACACCATAAAGTATGTTTGGACCACTCTCGGAGTCAGAGGCCAGCACACAGATGTGCGCCATCCTCCCAGACTCCAAGAGTGGTCCAAACATGCTTTACAGTGTCCCTTGTGCTTGCCAAACCAAACTTTGCCTTCTTAACTGTGCCAGCCTAACTCCAGGTTAGGATTGCGCCCCCATAGGTACCTCTCTGGCTGTTGTTGGAAAAAAAATGCTAGATTTGATGGACATGGGTCTAATCCAACAAGCCAATTCCTCTCATCTTTTCATGCAATAACCTTTGGTATTTGGTTTGAGAAATGATCCTTTTATGAGCAAAACGTTTTATGTGGTCAAAACTACCTGCAATACTCTTGACTTTACGCCTATGTTACTAGACATCTACACCCAAGAGCTTTGTAAACAGTTAGATTCCATATGTTTTCTTAACATGAAAGAAAGTGTTGTGGGACAAGTCAAGTGTCTATTTTTGGACCAGCAAACAATAGAGGTTCTGGCAACAGTAGAAGCAGCAACTCTTGGTGGGGAAAACATTTTTTGGCTAAAGTCAAACTGTTGAGAGCCCCCTTAACGAAGCTCTGTACCCCATTGTGGTTATTTTGGCCGATAGGTAATACTTGCAATTGCTATGCTCATGATGGTCAGATGGAGGTGTAACCAGATGCACATAATACAGTACCTGGAAAGGTGAAGCGGTAAGACCAGGATGTGATGGGAACAGGTATGGACCCCCTCAAGGGGAGGGCAGTGCTGAGAACACCCTCTCCTTCCCTTAAACGTGTACAGGTCTGACTCCATTTTGGATTTCATCCTGGGAGTTCTGAGCTGCCATCCTGCAAGGAGGTCACAGAGGTAATCCTCGGGAGATAGCACAAGATAATGCAGACAATGCAGACCATTAAGAATTGGTGCCAAGGAACATTTGAAGGTCTCCCTTCCCTCAGGGTCTTGTAATGCAAATCTGGATATCTGAAAAAAAAAGCATGGTGAGGACAACTTCTGCCTAAATCTATTCTAATCTGCCCAGGAGCTAAAGTAACCTGGAAAGTCTTTTTTGAGCTAAGCCAAAAGGTTTCCCCACCAAAGTTTAAAACAGCAACAGAAAAGGCTGGAGCATTAAAGTAATTTCGTAAAAGAAACAAAATGTTGTATTTAGGAAAAGCATGAAGCAATTTTCAAAGGAACAAGGTTTTGGCTGGATAGAAAGAAATAGCACTTTCCCAGCAGAAGGAGAAAAGGGGGGTGTTGACATGTTGTAGAGAAGGTTTAAAGACTATACCTGCCTTTGTCTTCTGTATCCATTGTCAATCTTATCACCACTATTGTACTATTCAAATGCAGACTCCCTTCCGGCCACTCCAGAGTAGCCTTTTATCAAGATGATTGGGTCAGGTAGGGAGGGAAAGATTCTAACTCTTAAGGTTTGCATCTTCCTGTGTAAGTACTTACCACATTGATAACTGTTGTATCAAGCAATCAAATGTGTCAAGCACTTGTGGCTAAATCTGTCTGGTTTAAATGTCTCCTTTCTGCTTTTGTGTAAATATCTCCTTCCTGTTTAAATGTGCCAACCCTATTGTAATCTTGTCCTAATGGTGGTGCCATTGTTGCTGCTAAGTGGATTTGACCACCCTTTGTAATCACTTCTCCTTCCCTGACCCTTGGTTGGGGTCACACTGAAAGGGAGGGGGAGCAGCAGCAAAGAAGGACCACCAATCAGATGTCTCACATCACCAAAATTGCCAATATCAGATTGCCAATGTTTTTATTTGTTGTTGCCAATTTCACATTTGCATGTTCAACTGTATAACTGACCAAACCCAGATGTACAAATTGCACAAGTTCTGTGGTCTCCTTGAAGGCATATTGCATTTGTGTCCGTTTTACTGATGTCCTACACATGAGTAAAATGTATTTCTCTTTCTGCAACATCAGAGTCCAGCTGGCATTCTTTTCGTCGACGGTAAACTTGGTAAGCTATAGCAGGGGTCCCGTGGGGGATCAGTGGGCTTGGAGGTTTTGTGGACCTCAGCAGAAATGGGGAACACACGCCGGGAAAAACAGACCTCTCAATCTTTGGGAGCCCAGTCCCAATTGCAAGTAAAGAGCTTAAAGAAGCAGGGACTTAAGAGAAATTGCCTCCTAGGCTTGATTTCATCCCATTTCAAAAGTATATCCATGAAATGCAGGAAGCATTTCAACATAGTCTGGATATTTTTTTTAATGCACTTAAGAATCTCACACAGCACATCACAGCCAAGCATTCATATGTTGCTCCTTTTCCAGAAGCCTTTTTTTGCCAAACACAACACGGTCTGGATGGTGGGAAGAAGAATCAGGAGGAATCAAGTGTTCACCTAGATGTCTACCCTTGTGTACATGCTTGGCACTGAGCACCCTGCACATAAATCAATGAGATTTGGCAACAGCTTTCCTGATTGCAATGTGCCAAGAGAGGAGGAGGAGGAGGAGGAGGAGCTGTTTGATTGGATGGGCCTTCTGTGTTTTGGTCAGAGTGGATTTGGAAGTATCTGCTGTTTAATGTTAAGCTCATCCTCTAACCTGCTTTGGGCCTGACAGCATAACTTGTTAATGTAATCGCTGGTTCCTACGAGGCAGACATTCTGCACCTCGGCTCTAAACTCAGGAGATCACCGCTGTACATAGCAATTAACAAGCCGGGCAGAAAGCTGGGGGCGAAAACATCATCTTTGGAGAAGGGCAGAAGAGGAGGTAGGATGAAGGCAAACATTTACATAATGACAACGATTGGTGTGGGGAGAGAAATTCCCCAGGAAGGACTGGAAATCTGGTGACTGTGTGTTTACCCACCGCAACGTTCAAGCTGTTTGCAAATGATATGAAACAGAACTCTTTGGCTGGTGAACTGGACAGTCTGTGGAGCCGAGCGCAGGCAGTGTGTTATCAGCAGTGCGTTTTGAAAACACTCATCACACGTGCATGCGGGAGGCAAAACAACCACGTGAAGATCGTACGTAGTGGCCAGTAGCACAGCTGTGTAAAAAAACAATGATCATGTGCCACGCGGAAGGAAAACAAAGATGAAGGTGAAGGGGCATAGAAAAACATCCCTTTACCCTGAGGGGACCTACAGCTGCCTCCTAACCTGTGCAGGGTATAGAGCAGGCCCTGCAGACTAGTTGCGCCAGTGCAAGATAGGATTGGGCTGCCCGTACAACTCTTCAAATGACACGGGGGTTATTTTTGACAAAGGACACCTCTGCTACCACCTTTCTCTTGAATAGTCCGGTGGAAGCAGCATTCACCCGCAGAGAGAGCAGGTGCTGCTTTCAAGTGGTAATTGTGGTGACACGATGATGTCACCACAATCACTTCCAGGACTGGGGGCGGCTGACTGGGGGTTTGCCCCTGGACAGGCAAGCCCCCAGGACCGTCTCTGGTTACTCCACTGAAGCCATGCCTTCACACCAGTTTACTGCTGCTTTCTGTGCCCCCAAAGAATCCTGGGACCTGTAGTCTAGTGAGAATTCTTTCATTATGCCTAGTCTCTCCAAACTACACTGCCCAGAGCCCTCGAGGGAGGGAGAATTCAACTTGCTCAGATTTGTAGCGAATCCCTGCCTATCTGGTATGTTCTATTTTTCTCGATAAGCGCAGATGTCTTTAAATGAATCAGCAACAACGTTGTTCAGCTACATTGAAAAACGTTTTTAAATTGGAAACAATTCCTCTCCCATCACCTTCTCTAAAGTGCACAGACAGCAGAGCAGCCTGCCTAGATAACCGTCACTGCCCATAATTCAGTGGACTGGTGAAATCATTTGCTGCTGCATTTTCTCCCTTTGTACCAAGGAAGCTGATGTGCTCTCCAGTTTCCAGTTTCATGGCCGAGCAAATGCCCTGGAGGTACAAACAGACAGTTTCCACCCCTTTAAGCAGAAAAAAAAAACCCTTTCCGGCAGATTAGCAATACAAACAAAGTTTACCTTCTCCGCAGATTAGAGGCTTTGGCTGCCCTACCAGTTTCAGGGTGCAGTCCTAACCAATTTTCCAGCACCAGGGTAAGGGCAATGCAGCTTTGAGGTAAGAGAACAAACATTCCCTTATCTTGAGGAGGCCTCTTTGACTGCCCCCCCCAACTGCAGGATGTAGCACATGCCCCATTGGCACAGCTGTGTCAGTGCTGGAACGTTGGTTAGGATTGCGCCCTCAGGCATATTTCCCCAGCAGCAGGATCCTACCCGCAGCCGGCACAAGCCAGGTTCACACCTGCTCTGGCCTGCCTGGTCCAACGCAGGTTAGGCTTGCGCTCTTCAGTTGGCCGCCTGGATGTTCTCAAGTCCCTGTACTGGTACCAGTGGCTACTTTGGAGAAGTCTGTGCACGCACATGGATGTGCAATGGCCTCGCTGCACTGGAACTGCGCTAGGACAAGATGAGGACGGTGCAGCGGATTGGAGAGGGTGGTGGGAGGGCATCCCAGCGGGGGTGGGGAGGGGGCGTTTGTGGGCAGACCGGGAGGAAGATCAGGGGTGGGACTGACTGCAGCAGCATAGGCTGGATCCTAACATCTGTCCTGGGCCCAAGTGATGTTGCACGGGCTGCTCGGATTTGGTCTGGCTGGTGCACAGCAAGGGGTAAGGGGATGAAAAATCCCTTTACTGCCTGTTGTGCCCAAGCCTGCTCCTCACCTGTGCTGGGTACAACACAGGCCTGTTGGCCTGCCTGTTCCAGGGTAGGGTCGGAGTGTGCCGATTATATTGGTACGTTTCCCCAATTGTTATAGCCCTATGAGCAGAGACAGCCTCAAACGTTTTTGTTTTCTCATGGTTGGTTATCTTTAAAAAAAATGGGCTGAAAGCGGTATTATGTGTTTTTATTCCAAATCAATATTTTAATCAATCTTAAAGCATCTGTATCAAATGTAATCATGGCCATACAGATGGCATATGCCTGTGGCTGTCAGCAGATAGGCACAGGAATAAAACAGGTATCACACACACACACACACACACACCCCCAGAAGTAGCAAGCAGTTAAGGACCTGAAACTGCACACAGAAGCTGGGGGCAGCTAAGCAGCCAAAAGCAACCTAACTTTCATCCCCCCCCCTTGCAGGTCACATCCCAAGCTGGCAGTTCTGCATACCAAAAAAAATGCCTTGGCTCTTGGCTGGTTCTCCCCTCAGGTTCTATTTCTCTCTCCCCCCTTCAAATCTGCCTGTGTCATTATTGCAGTGGAGTTCAGTAGAGGTACATAGCAAAATACAGAGAATTGCAGAGATTCCCTAGAATGCAGATCAGGGATCATTTTTGGTGTGCACAACACAGCATGATGTGGAAAAACAGCAGTGGAAACACACAGATTCAAGCTGCAGAAAAAGTACTGCATAGGTATTTTTTTTTTACGTAAGTGCAGGTTTTGCAATGCATAAAAAAGCATAGCAGGAAGCAGTTCTCATTAGCACTTTTGAAAATTTTCAGTAATAATGTGAAGGACTTTACCTCAAGACACCAATTCTTATAGTATAGAGTTAATTGCAATATAGAGGCTCTGCTGGGTGGAGAAGTTAACAAGCATGCTCAGAAGAGCTTGCAGGAACTGTGAAGCCAACAAATATAAACAAACCAATGGAGAACAAAGGACTGCTTTGAGAACTAAAGCTTGCAAACTATTTGCAAGTACTAAAGACAGTCTGCATTCACTTGTAAATGATCGGCAGGCAGTTAAAAAGATGAATTTCAGCTTATTTCGTTGATTAAAGGGGATATTGCGTTTTGTGGTTTTTAACGGTCGATTTCGTGTTATTTCACAGTATTGCGCAAATACTATTTTAGACTGCCCCTACCTATGAGGTGAGGGACGTGGTGGCGCAGCGGGTTATACCGCTGCTGCTGAGCTTCCAACTGGAAGGGTGGAAGTTCGAGACTGCGTGACGTAGTGAGCTCCTGTTGCTTGTCCCAGCTCCTGCCAACCTAGCAGTTCAAAAGCACGTCAAAATGCAAGTAGATAAATAGGGACCACTTCGGTGGGAAGGTAACGGCGTTCAGTGCGCTACGGCATATAGTCATGCTGGCCACATGACCATGGAAGCTTGTCCTCGGACAAACACTGGCTCTACAGGCTTAGAAGCAGAGATGAGCACCGCCCCCTACAGTCGCTCACGACTAGACCATTCGGTCGTAGGGAAACCGTTACCTTTAACCTTTTTACCTGAGGTAGATTAGGGTGTGAGATCAGGTTTTATGACTGAGCAGGGATTTGAATCTTAGTCTTGCTGGTCAAAGTCCAACATTCAAGACATTGCACACACACACACACACACACACACACACACACACACACACACAATTTGGGGGATCCACCTTGTGGCATTTACTAGGAAATACCATTGAGCAAAATGGAACTTCCTTCCCAGTAACCATTCACAGGAGTGAGCTCTCGTCACTGGATTACATCTGTTGTATCAGTGCTGCCTGCCAGCACATTACATCTCTATTTTCAGTTTCACAAGGAATTTCTGTGGATCTTCATTTAGATTTTGTTTCGACAGGGTTTGGATTGTGCTTTCCCTGGATGAAACAAGAGGCAATTTGTTAAAAGGCAGATGGGAGATGTGTCACAAGCTGGAGGGTGACCAGAAAATGGCTTGTTCTTGTTGTATGAGAATAAAGACATTTGGCTAACATTTCCATGGATGTGGCAGATGCAAAACTGCACTGGAGGATTGTGATTCATTTTCACCTTATTGCCCCCCCCCAAAAAAAAACACCCCCAAACAAATGATCTATTGGAAGGGGATTGATATGTAAAACTAAAAGCAAGTCTAGCACCTATTTCTATACTAATAAAACCCCAACTTTGCACTGATTTCTGCAGAATTTGGAGGCAATACTTAGCTCAATGCATAGAGACAAGAGTCACTATCCTGACAGATAAAGCATGCTTTCTGAGTATATGTGGAGGTTTTCCTATGAGCCTTCAAAGACGGTGAATAATACCTGCATGTGCTCAAGGCAGTTTGTTCTAGCTGCTTGTTCCCCTAAGACCTCTTTACATGGGAGAAGTTATACATATGTTTTCCCAAAAGGCCCATTGCGCAACAAATGCCCATTGCTATGCAAGGAGACAGCGTTTGGGATAGATAAGAACGTTCCAGCTGGCTCACTGTATTGTGAAAATCCTGAGCTTGAAAATAGGTTTTGCCTTTACCAGGGTGCTGAGAACCTTGTCCAAACAACTGTCACAGGCACTGGTGTGAATTGCTCTGCAGCTAAGCTTTGCGTTTCACTTGGGAACAATTTAAGACCCGGAAGTTCCCATCTGGCTGTAGGGCTGAGGTATATGTCACGCATGGCCTTCTTGCCTGTTTTTGATTTTCCTCGCTCACAATGGAACATCCTGAAATGTCACTGAGCCCCTTTATTTCTACTAGGTAAAAAAACAACTCAGTGATCAGGAAAAAAGAACAAACACAACAAAGGTCCTTTTCCTGAGCGTTCTCAGCCAGCACATAATGCTCCTTGATGGTGCCATATTTGCATATATTGTACCTTACCAGGGTTTGGTCTCTGGGAATTAGAGTGGCCGGCAGAGCCGCAGCTGGGGCGAAACCTGGAGGCAAATGCCCCGGGCACTGGGCTAAAAGGGGATGCAGGATTGGCCCTCTCTTCCACCCTCATTACGGAGGTGACTGCCTTCAAACCACAAGCAATGAAAAGCCAGTCACCTCCAGGCTCTCCCCGAAGGAAGCAGTGCTACCACTCATGCATGCGCCTCTCCTCCAGGGAGACACAGGGAGCTTGTCTTTGGGGTTGCAGCGCAGAAGCAGTCTCTTCTGAGTTTTCCCTGAGGGAGGAGGTGCTGCCCCTCCTCCAGGGAGAATACATGATGTCACTGCCCTGGGGGTGCAAATGGGCAGTCGTGATGTCACTGCCCAAGGGCTCTGGGGTAGGATGTTACAGCTCTGATTGCCAGCTTCAACCGTGGCAGGGAGTCATTTGGAAATTCAATCTTACACCAGTACTAAAGCTCACATACACAGGAATGAGAGCAGTGATGTCATTCAGGGGGAACGGACCAGAACGGGCGTTCCGGATCCTAACGGGCTCCATGGCTGGTTCCGGGTTCCCGACAAGTGCCAATCAAAAGTGAGTTCCTGTTCCTAAATCATTTGAATGACACCACTGAATGAGAGTAATAGGAAAACTATTGTTTTGGATCTGAATGCCCATCACATAAAAGGGTTGCAACCAGATAATCGTGCATTTCCAATACATGCCTCTTATTTGCTGGTCTATATTTTACAGTTATTATTAGTAATAAGAGTAGTTATACAGGCATGCCCTGCTATCCGCTGAGTTTCCTTTCCAGACCCCACTGTAGATACCTGAAACCGTGGATGTTGCTGTGATATATAAACTCACTAAGGAAACTCACAAGCTTTAGGGCTCAATCCTGTGCTCTGGTGGTGCTGCGGGGTAGAGCAGCGCCAAAACAGCTACTGCTGTATCCTGCAGGACCAGAGCAGCAGCTGGTATTCACCCCAGGGTAAGTGATTGATTCCCTTACCCCATGCAGAGCCCTGGTGGCCCCATATCTGGGTCTACTCAGATCTGTGTGTCAGCTATTTAGCAGGCCAGGAACTGAGATGACCCATTTTAGGCTCCAAGGCTTGGGAGGGGGGGGGATAGGATTCAGCGGCAGCCTCTGTTGCTGTCCCCGACCTACTCCTCGGCCTGATATGCCTTGGGCCATCCTCCACCCACCCAGTTTCACAATTCCCCACCTTCCACTGCCCTCTCCCTGCCCTGGAATGCCTTCTTGCCAAGTGGTGGTTTCCTTACTGCTACTGGCGCCCGCTGCTCTTCTCATTGGGGTGAAAGCCCAGCGCTGAGTGGCCACAGTGCCACAATGGCATTCCCCACTGCCGCATGTTTGCGATGGCTGTGTTGCAGGAGCAGCACCTTAACCGCCAATGCTGCCTCTGCATTGGATCAGTCTACCCAAAAGAGAAAACCATTTATGAACAGTTGGGTTCCCCCTTTTTTCTTGGTATGCCAGCAACAATATCAATGAACCATAGCCAAAAACGAATGGAACTTTTTGCATTCTTTAGTTATAAAGTATGCAGTACATGGCATTAAAACAAACCATGATAGAGATGGTGGAAGGAGGGGAAAGAGGGGGTGGTGTGTTCTCCTTTTTTCTTGCTTTGCTTGTCATTTTACTAGTTTTAATCGATGATTTCCTGTTGCATTAAGCGTTACGGCGCTTGTATTATTTTATGTATTATTTCTGTTTCGCTATGCCTATTGTCCTAAGACAAATACATTATAAACTGAGAAACTGTTTTTGCAATCATACAATTTAATTTACAACCCTGGTCCACAAAAACAAGCCCAGACAACTCTGTGTAGAGCACGATTGCCAGGTCGTGGGGTTTGCAGATCTGCAAAGTGGGAATGTTCCTCTGAGTCCATAATGGGATCTGGCGACACACGTCTTGTGCCTAGTCCATGACATACCCTCCACTGTTTAGGAAAAAGATGGAGTCTGAGAAAGAGTTGTCCTGCCAGTTGCGAAGAGAAGGCAAGTGCTCCAACCCCTTGCTCATTTTACATTTCACACAGATGGGTACGTCGACACTTCCCTGAGCATCCCAATGTTTCGCCAGGAGACTTGGGCCATGAATGGGCCGTAGATTACTCATTCTGAAAGGTTCATGTTCCTGCAATCAGACCCCCTTCTTCCAGTTCCCATGGCTGGCTAATAATGGCAGATACAAATGCAGACTTTTTCCTTTGTATTTGGCAAGACGATGGTTTTGAAAGGCATCATTTCCTATTTTATTTTTAGCCTGTATGCTGAATTGGGATATGCTTAATATAAAAAAAGTTTGCCTTTTGGGGAAAAAAAAATCCACATCTCGTTGGGTTCAGTTCAGTCTATGAATTCTCTTTTCTGTGTCCTATTTTTTCACATTTATTTTCCATGAAAAAATGTATTTTGGACTTGGGATTCTTCTTTGTTATGGCTCTTCCAAGAACTCAAATATCACTGGTTCTTGGGGAGGGGGTGACTTGTATGAGCCAAATGCAACCAAAACATATCCGTATTTTTATTGTATCTCCTGGTGTCATTCATATTAGTCACTCTTCTTTTCTTCTTTGTATTCTTCGTATTCTTCTCCTTCGTATTCTTCTTCATCTTCTTCCTAATAAAAATGATTTTTACTTATCTCTCTTGGGCTGTCTTGTTACCCTCCACCTGGGCATGTAAGTGGGCCCTCTATTGGTGAGAGATGGACTGTCCATGACACTGTGCTCTTAAACTAATTTTCACCCCAATCCTATGCATGTCTATTCGGCCCTACTGAAGGCACGATTCTAACCT
>JAJKFI010000010.1:287682-318259 GCA_029204185.1 Lerista edwardsae
ATATATTACAAACAAGATTGGCATCTAGTAGGCACAAAGTATAGACACAAAGCTATCTAGTAGACACCAGGCTTTAGAAATCTGACTCACTGATGAGCAGAAATGAAGTAGAGCTGAGCACTGCAGAGAGGCTTTTTCCAGGTACATAAGCACCCCCCCCCAAAGAACCCATAATTTTATGCTATGAGCTGTGAAATGGGGCTTATTCCTCCAGATATAGGAAGTGATGTCAGGGGTGATGTAGTCACAGAAGGGACGAAAACATGCCAGGCAAAATGCTTGCATGATGACATATCCCCACACCTACTAGGAAAGCAGTGGGGTTGACCCTGTGGGGTAGTGGCTCTATGTGACCCCTAACTCAGACCAGAACTCATCTTCCCTTCCACACTGAAGATTTTCCCTTACCTGAGAGCTGGAAACCAACCAGACACCACAGAGGACGATACAGAGAAACAGAAGCAAGAGCTGCAGCAGCCCTCCAAAAAAGTCATGGCAGATCACCTCCTTCACAAGCACTGACATGTCGCTATCTTGCACGCAAAGAACAAGAGCTGCTCTGGCAGTTTCTGGACCAGACCTACTCTCTCCTTGGAAAAAACCTGTGACATCACAAAGAGCCTAGCCTTGATTGGCTCAGGAGACCTTTGTGATGAAAACACAGCAGCGGTCACAATTAGGTAGGAGCATCTCACCCAGCTCTCATATCTTCCCTATTCCGAGCACGGTTACTGCTGATTACTGGAGGCCCAGACATACACCCGCCCTTAACAGTAGACTTTTCCTTCCAAGGTTAATGGCTTAAAGGAAGAGCAACTGTGGATTTAAAGAGCATTGTGCAGTTCTGTTCCGTCATCACTTTTGCTTAACAAATAAGATAACGCTATGGGGCTTTTAGTGGGAAGCATCCTTACAGACCTATTGTGCCTTTCTCACCTGTCTTTCGAGCTGGGGTAGGTGCCCAGAAGAGAGTCTGCTGGTAACAACAAAGGTGAGTGGGGAACACTCGCCTTGGGCTGCAGTGCTATATGAACTTACTTGTGAGCTGGTTGAACTCAGTGGGGCTCATTATGACGCAATGACGAGCTCATAATGAGACGCAAGTATCTAGTTGTCTTGTGTGCTTCCTGAGGCAGATGGTGGGCCAGTGTGCGATACAGGAAGCTGGACTAGATGGGCCTTTGGCCTGATCCAGTGGGCTTATTTATGGGTTTATTTCTGGGCAGACACGTATAGGATTCTGCTGCAAGTGACATCCAGGTTGGACTATTGCAGTTTGCTAGATGTGAGGCGGCCTTGGAAAAGTTGCCATTGGAAACTTGATGAAAATGCAGCAGCAGCAGGAATCTGTTGCATGGGGTGTGTTATTCCAGTGCTTTACCGGTGTCATTGACTTCTAGTTTCCAAGCTGAATCTGTAATGCCGGTATTTGATCTTTAAAGCCTTCCTCAGCCTAGGGTTCTTTCAGGGAAGACTGCCTCTTCCAATATCAGCTTGCCTGAGCACATACATGTTTCCTGCTTCATGTTCCCCTGTCCTCTCAGGGGGGGGGGGCTACCTAGGATTCTGTAAAAATGTTTCCAGCTGGGCCCCTCAGCCCCTATGGCCAGCCCTGCTCGGAGTTCTGCAGCAACCAGAAGTTCTGAAGTAGACAAAAGGGAGTGGTGAGCCGGAAGTCGAGGGGCAGCCCGTGTGGTTGGTGCGCAAAGCTTGTGCCGCACACGAGGCAAGTGTTTCCACTGTTGTGAAAAGACACAGTCTGAAGAAGAGCAAAACCAGTCTTTTTATCTGGCATTTGCAGCCCTACATCCTTGATTTGCATTTTAATCTTGTGCCTCTTTAGCTGGAACTTACATGAAAGAGAGTCTCATTGATTGGGGCAGCTGTAACTCAGTTAAAAACCTACAGCCCAATCCTAGGGTGCCTGGGCCCCTGTAGGAGCAGCGGTAGCAAATGGCTACTGCTGTATCCTTTGGGTGCCGCAGCAACACAGGAAGCTCCTCGGAGGACGGAGACATTTCTCCCCTTCCCCTTGATAAGGGCACCGGCCCACTAGGGGTCTCCTCAAGTCTGCACCAGAGATTTCACTGGCAGAGGAGGCCACCGCCGGTCCTCTGTTTGGACAGGAAGTTAGCTCCGACCTTGCAGCGGAGCTATTTTTAGCATCAGGGAGGTCCGCGGAGGTGGCAGCGGGACTCCCCAACCCTTCTGCACCCCCCCAGGACCCCTTCCCAGTAGGGCACTTGCCCCTTAACGCCCGTGGGGCTGCGATCACTGCAGTGCCACCAGATCCTCCCTCCCAACCTCTGCCCCCATCACCCGCAAGCACTTACACTGTCTTCAATGTCCAAGTAGGACCTTGAAGAGCACTGCCCTAGAACACATCCAACATGGCTTAGCACTGGAGGGGAAGCTTGAGAGCCACAGCAATTAGGGCCAAATCCTATCCAGTTTTCTAGCCCTGATGTAGTTGTTCCAATGGGGTGTGTGCTGCATTCTGTGGTGGTGGGGAGTCAGGGAGGCTTTCACAAGGTAAGGGAACGTTTGTTTGCTTACCTTTGGGCAGCATGACAGCTGCACTGGCAACAGAAACTTAGATAGGACTGGGCTCTTAGTCTTATCCAGCACAGCTGAAGTTCTAGAAACTCGTGTACAAGCTCAGATAGAAAGAGTGGAGAAAGCTCTACTTGGGACCCTGGGGGATCACTGTCAATCAGACAGTTCCGGGCTGGCTGGAGCAGTGATCTGTTTTGGTCTGAGACAGCTTTATCTGTCCCTGCGACCTGAAGACTGATGCTCCTAAATAGTTCTCTGTGTTTGCCAATTAAATGAAGGGTGGGGGGAAGAGAACCCCAGGCAACAAAATCTTACAGCAAAGTACACCAAGTTCCCAAATGCTGTTGAGCCTGAACAAAAACAGTTCCAGCACTCTCCCAGCAATGTGCTGTTTACTTTGTCAATTAATGAATCACTGCTCAAAACAGTCTATATATCATCAGTGACACCACAATATGTTTATGGAAATCAGCAGACTAGAGAGGAGGGTGAGTGGAGGAGAAGGTGGCTCTCATTGCTTGCAGTAATTCTTTAATCCGAGCACATGAGGGCTGTTCTTGTGGCTCAAGGCAGGGCTGGCTTTAAGCCAATGTGACCAATGTTTTTTGCGGGCCGCACCAGTGCAGTGAGCATGTTGCTTGCTGCTGCAGTCAGGATCTCTTAGGATTGTATGCAGATCAGTGAGGCAAGCAGAGCAGCTTTACCTTGAGCCTTCTCAGCTGCCCCAGCTTCTGAAGTGCCCAAAGTGGGCCTCCTGGAAGCAACTGGCAGTGACATCATCCTGTCACCACCAACTATTTCTAGGTGCCACATTTTGTGTGTGGCACCACAAGTGCTCTTCCTGGTGAGTGGGGGGCCCTGTGAGGAGTGTGGGGGCCCCCACAGGAATGCCCCGCATTGGGCCCCACCACTCCTAGAGCCGGCCCTGGCTCAAGATGTGGCTGGAAACTTTGCAATATGGAAGTGGCGCTGCTTTTATGACAGTCTTCAAATGTCATGTGAACCGGCATGGGCCCATGTTGGACTGAAGCGCTGTGCAAGACTGGATCACAATTGCTGACAATTCATCCGGTTCTCAAAAATTAAGCTCGGCTGAACTTGCACTCAGCACTTGAGTTGATAGTGATTGCAGGCATATGGGGGTGGGTGGGTGGGGGGACTGAGGGAGATCCACATGCATCATTCCCAAGTCCCTCCTATTTAATAAAACCATCATAAGAACATAAGAAGAGCCCCACTCAGAGGTGGATCTACAGGGAGGGCAAAGCTCTAAGTGTTGCAAGAAGCCTTACCCTGTCATGTAAATCCCTCCTCTCCCTTGCTGCTGTAGCCAGTAAGCAACGCCAAGATGTTGCTTTTCCCTGTGAGGATTAGCTAACATGGTGCAGGAGAGGAGTGATTTCCACTGTAAGGTAAGGCTTCTTGCAAAACTTAGTGCTTTGCCCTCCCTTAGATCTGCCTCTGGCCCCACTGGATCAGGCCAAAGGCCCATCTAGTCCAGCTTCCTGCATCTCGCAGCAGCCCACCAGATGCCTCAGGGAACAATCCCTCCCGCAATCTTCTAAAACCTCTAGCTAAGGGGGTCTCCATCTCTTTCCTCCCTGAAGTTCGACTAACATGTGCATCAATGGGCATGTGGACATGCTGCCGGCCAAGCTGTGTGATTGATAGTATATGGATAAGCACAGGTCTCGAAAGCCATTTAAACCGGTTTCAAAGCAGTGCGGTTACAGATTTCCCCAAAGATTAACTGGGCAAGAGGCACTTTTCCAAGTGGGGTTCCTTTTATATTTAGCAGGGGGAGAGTAATTGCCCCTCTTCACCCCAGCATAGTGTCTTTTCTAGTGGCTGTTGCTGGTGGTGTTTTGCATTTTTTTAGATTGTGAGCCCTTTTGGGACAGGGGGCCATTTAACTTTGTTTTTTGCCTGTAAACCACTTTATGAACTTTTTGTTGAAAAGCGGTGTATAAATACTGTTGGATTGATTGATTTCTGTGAGGGTGCTGCCATTTCTCTGCTGGAAATCACAGAACCAGATTGAGGTCTTAATCCTATTCAATTCTCCAGCATGCGCTGCATTCTGCTGTGGGGGAGGGGCAATCCCAGAGACCTCCTCAAGGTTAAAGAAAGTTTCGTTTGTTCCCTTGCCTTGGGGCTGCATCGGCGCTGGAAAGTTGGATAGGATTGGGCCCTCAGTTTCCAGAGTTCCTTTGGCAGCAATGACAGTTCTGCAGGTTTAAATCTTGGGGGACGCATATGTGGACCCCTGTATTAGTCAGCTAATAAAATATGCATCATGCTTTGGAAGTGATCTCAAGAACTGCAGTACTGGTAAGTGTGTGAAATTATGACTTCCTAGTGGAAAAAAAATGAATAGTGGGATTACGCATGAAAGCCAAATCAACCTCATACAATGGGTTTTGCGCATTTGTAACCTTGTTAAAGCTTTACTCATGCATTGCACATGCTTTTTTTTTTTTTTTTTATCCTTTGGAAACAAGAGAAATGACTCCCTGAACTGAAACAAGCTGATGATTCGTATGACTTGATCAAGATGCCCTGCCTGGCTAATCGCTTATCTCCCAGCAGGAATTCTTGTCTTAGTTACGATCCATGAAGAATCATTTGTCACCCTTGCATCTGTCAAGGCAGGCTTCACTGCAGAATTGCCTACAGCTGACCTTCTGTTAGTTCTTTTCATACCAGATGTATTTGTGTGAGTTTGCTTTGTCTGATAGGAGAGAGTTCTAGTGTGCTATAGGGCAGCGCATGCCACAGACTGACGACAGACAGTCCACAGATTGATGGGCAGAGCTGAGTGCAATTCTGCAGCAACACTGTGCAAACAGGAATTTGATGCTGAGTTCAGCATCTGGGGAACTGCAGACTTCATTTCAAAAGAGGACTCTTCAGGCTCTTAACCTCTCAAGGAAAGGAGTGGAGCACCTGTATGACCCCACCAAAGCCAGCTTTGGACCCCTGTACGCCGGAGGGGATGAGCATGCTCTGAAGCGATAAGCACCAGATTTTAATGCACTGCCATGGAGTTCAGTCCTTTAGCATCTCCTTGGCACCGATACAGGTGGGTGGCGTGCCCCAAAGCACGGGGCCCAATGTGACCACATTGGTCACCTTGGCTTAAGGCCAGCCCTGCTCTCAGTGGTTTGCTCCAAAATAAAACAAACTGGACAGCACAGACAACCTTCCTCAAGATGAAGGCTTTTTATGACTTCTGTGCTTCCTGGAGGAACCAGAAACAGAACCCTGGACTGGATATGCCTCCATTTTGCTTCTGAGAGGCCCTTTCGTATGTAGGGTCACACTGAGACACTGTGCCTATCCCTTTCACCAGTGTATAGAAGATGGAATTTTGGCAGGTGCAGCTCAACATGGAAGGGTTTGAAAAGCTGCACCTGCCAACATTCCCTCTTCTAAACACTGGTTAAAGGTATAGGCACAGTGTCCAAGTTTAAGGGCGCGATCCTAACCAACATTTCGGCACCAGAGTAATGCAGCTCCGAGGTAAGGGAACAAAGATTCTCTGACCATGCGGAGGCCTCCGTGACTGTCCCCCAACTGCAGGATGCAGCACGTGCCCCATTGGTCCTGCTATGCCAGTGCTGGAAAGCTGGTTAGGATTGCGCCCTGAACCTGGTACCCCTATTTTTATGTCCCTATGACTATTTGCCTAAACATTCAGTGAAAGACCCCAAGTTCTTGCTAAGGACGATCTCAAAATACTGTACCTGATCCATGGGATAATCGTTGTATATTGTATTTTATATTGCTTTTAATCATTGTTTTTAAATTATGATGTTGTTATTCTGTTTTTAATTGTTTTTGTAATGCCGCCTTGAATGCCTTTTTAGGCAGAAAGGCGGGGTAAAAATCCTTAAAATAAAATAAAAATAAATAAAACTCAGGCCATGTGATTCCTGTGATGATGAGGGTCAGGGGTATGGAAATGCCACCTTCTCCTACATCGCAATAGGCTGTGATGGCAAACGTCCTCCCCTCCCCAGGCTTCTAATGTAGCTAATTATACCTAATCCATAAATAGCAGCCTGACAATGATGATTATAATTGGTTGTGTTTTCTTGCACATGACGTGTGCTTTTTAATTGTAGTTTTGGGGATGGCGTGTAAATGAGATTCTTCAGCAGCTGAACTGACACCTGTAATTAGATAATGGATCAATTGATGTGGATTTAGCAACTGAGAAAAATCTATTTATAAACGGAGCAGATACTGTCCTTTATTGAAATGAAATTCTCAGATCATGGCAATACCGCAGGCTGACTAATTTTTGCTTATTGTGACATTGGCCTGTTTCACTTATGGTTCATTTATATTTGATCTGCTGCATTAACTTACACTGTCATACGACAAAAGCATCTTGTGTCCACAGCTACTTTAATGTGTCCACAGTGCATGTTCAGATGTTGTCAATTTGAACCAGACTTGGGGAAATCAAAAGTTTGGAAGAGACTGAAAATGAGAGGAATTTTCTAGACCTAGATGGCCTCAACTCTGCAAAAAATAATAAGGGCCTGCTGGATGTAACCAAAGATCCACTGGGTCCAGTTTCTGTTGTCCACAGTGGACAACACGATGCCTCTGGGAAACTTAAGCGGGCATAGCCCTTTCCCATTATTGCTTCTCAGCTGAGCGTGGTCAAGCGGTGGTGAAACTGGTGCTTCTCATGCAGCCCAATCCTATCCTTGCCCAGTCCATAGTGTGCAGCCAAACCATTGTGGCCTCTTCTGCACACTATGGGCTGGCAGGAGATCATGCCCCAGCAGGGAGGTAAGTAAAACCATTTTTTACCTACCTACGCTTCTGTACCATTATCCCCAATGGGCCCACTTGGATCTGCACCAGGTCTTTGGCTGCCATAAGCCCAAGTAAGCCCAAATGGGCATGTTGATGCTTGCAAGGGGGATTTGGATATTGGCACTGCTGCTGCTGCTATCTGTCTCCCTCCCCCAATATACCCCAGTCCTCCCCCTTCCTTCCCATGGCCTACCCTTTCCACCAACTTACTGGCAACATACAGTAAGTAACCACCAGTGGTGGTTCGGCACTCTGGATGTATTTGCATTGGCAGCACTGTTCTATGCGCCGTCACTGTGGCTGCAGCACCAGCGGTCTGGGCCTTGGGTTTAGGGAATGCAAACGCTTGTCAGCGGAAGGCCTGGCTAGGGTTGGGTTCAATCCAATACACTCATACCTGGGAGTAAGTGCCACTGAACTCAGTGGGACTTACTTCTGAGCAGATACGCCTAGGATTGTGCTGTTACAGCCATAGAAGAGGTCAGGTTCAAGTCCTGTTATGTGTTGAACCAAGATTGCCTTTAAGAACTGACCTTGTCAAGCTAAAGTCAGGGCATTTTGCTTTTCAAATGTAAATTGAGCATCACAGAGGAAGCTCTAAGGTGGTTCCATGAATTGCACTAAAATTGGCTTATTTGGGGTAGTTCCTGCAAAGTTCAATTCTTGATTTAATTTGGTAAATTTCTGGATTGGGCCTTCAGCAGGGTAATTGTGGTTCCCCCTTCCAGCTGCCTGTGGTTAAAAAAAACCTGGGAATTTCAAGCACAAGTTTCACCAGTGCATTCAGATAATGTCTAGTTTGGACCTTTGCAGCTTGTGGGTTGGATGACAGCCCCTACATTCCAGCAGATCCAGTCAAACGAAAGTCTGACCTCTATCAGTTCCCTGGTTATCAGCGTAATTGTGCTAGTCTGCCATTGTTATTGTGCTGCTCAACAGAAGACAAGACATGAGAGGAGGGCACATTTTTTATTTGCCAAGGACAGTCATTCCCCACTCAAGTTATATTAGTCCTGCAGATTCACTGAAGCTCATCTGAGAAAACATGAGAGAAGGATGTTCTCATGCACTTTTTGGTCTCACTCTCTCTTCAGTTTTTTTCCCCCCCAGAACACATGGTTGGGTAAAAGCAGGGGTGAAAAGGGAGAGCAAAGGACAGAATGAAACATGAGAAACAGATCTTGTCTTTGCAATCCTATGAGGATATTGCAATCCTATGAGGGTGCAATCCTAACCTGGAGTTAGGCCGGCACAGTTAGGCCAGCAAAGATTGGCTGGCACAAGGAACACCGAAAAGTGTGTTTGGAACACTTTTGAAATCAGAGAGGCCAGCACACAGATGTGCACCATCCTCCCTGACTCTGAGAGTGGTCCAAATGTGCTTTACGGTGGCCCTTGTGCCAGTTAAACTTCGCTGGCCTAACTGTGACGGCCTAACTCCAGGTTAGGATTGCACTATCAGTCAACTATGAGGAAAGAGGCCAACACAGACTGAAGAAGAATTCGATGGCTCAGGTCCCATCGCTGCCAGTCAGAGTGGACAAACACTGGGTTAGACCAGGGGTGTGAAATATAAGGCCCAGGGGTTCGCCCAGCAGCTGCTCTCAGCTGCTGAGCTGTACTTTCACTGCTAAAATGGCAGCCTGCATGATAATTGAGCTCTCCCATATCTTGAAAATATGATTTGTGTATTTTCTCTTTGCAGCTAATGAGTTCCTAAGTGAGAAAAATTGCTTATTTCTGGTCTTATTTCCAGTTAATGACATCACTTCCTGCTTAATTGCATCACTTCTGGCCCTCAGTAGGCACTATATAAATGCTATATTTGGCCAGCTGTATGAAATGAGTTTGACACCCCTGGGTAAGACTCTGCAGCAAGCAGCTTCACATTCCACAGGGGTCTGCTGGTGTACAGACGAAATCTGCCTTCTTCACACTTTGCTTAGATATTAGAAAGAAACATTCTGTTTTCATTCAACAACACTAACATTTTGACAACAGTTAGGTTGGGATTTTAAGAGCTGTTCTGAAAATGGACAAGCTTTCAAGACATGCCGTTTGGGACTCGCACTCCGTTTTTGTTTGACGCAAACGTGGCCGAGTGTGATTTCGGTGAGGATGACCCCAAGTGGCCTGCGCAACAAAACACATTGTCCTTCCCTGTTATTTAACAGCAATATACGTATCTCCCGTCCCTCATTCATTATGGTCTAATGTCATTTAGGACAAGCCTGCAGCAATTTTAAAAGCGAGCTCTGCAACCTTCTTTGACGTCATTCGCAGAAGGTCTTGACTACACAAACCATCTGTGATATGCTGTATAAAAATCCATGTCATTGTTGGCCTCTAAGGGAGCCCTGGAAGTTATTCAACTGTCTGGAAGAGGCAGATGGCTGCCATCAGAGTTTTATTATGGCTATCATTTTTGCCGCAAAGGTTTCTATGACACATATTGAACTTTTCAGATGAGTGTTGAACTTCAGGCATTCAGAGGAACCCATCCTGAAATCCTTGTCCCCTTCCTCTGGCCACCAGTTCCACTTCGGATAACCTGGCATGAAACAAAGTGGCGTTCAGTGTAGAAGCCAGTTAGAGAGATCTCTTGTTTCCACTTCCAAATTCTTCAGAATAATTACCATCAGATTTTTTAAAATGTAAACACTCAACTGTGAAGTGTTTTCGATTGTCTGCATTTATAGCACCATTTAAAATTTTTTGGCGCTTAACACATTTGCTTGGAAGTAAACTCTGTGAAATTCCATGTAAATAAATACTATGCAACACAGATCTGAATACATTGTAACTCATTAAATAGATTTTAACTCAGTGAAATCAGAGGTGTTGAGCAGCGGCGTATCTAGGGTAACACACACCAGGGCACGTGCCCTGAGCCCCCTTGAAATGGAGCTGCAGGTCATGCTTGCTGTGAATGTACGCTGGAGAGCCAGGAATTAGCTGGAGAACCCTGAAGTGACATCATGGCATTGTGTGATGTCACAACATTGCTGCCCTGGATGCCACAGTCCCTAGGCATACCACTATTGTGGAGTAACTTCATTGTGAACTGGATTGTGGCCTGTGTGTTTAGTCCTGTTTAATTGATTTCAGTGAGTCATGTCTACAAATAAGCATGCTTGGGATGTCCTTCCAAGAAAGAAAGAAGGCAGAAATGTTTCTTTGGGACCTGTGGCCTAATTGCATGGGCCACATATGGCTACTGCCATAAGACACCTTGTGATGATGTGAACATTACGCCACCCCTGCATACCGGTGGTGGAAATGGCTGGAGGCTTTGTGCGCATGCCAGAACCACCACATAGACACTCCACTGGTCCAGGCAACATAGAATAGGGATCGGTTCATAGGTGGGAAGGGGAGGATTGGGATAGGGAGTGGGCCGAACTGGGAGCGGGACGGGGCAGATCTCAGTGGCAGTCACACACACTGGATCCTATCCCCCCTTCCCAATCTGGATTTGCCCCTTCCTCTGCTTGCCAAGGTAAATGCACCCTTAATTGTGTGCTTAGATGCACCTCTACTGTGACTGCAAGTTGTAGTGAAATAATTGGAACTTGTTCCAAGTTGGTCTACTAGTTCAATTGATATAAACTGGTCTAGTCCCATCAAGATACAAGTCCCATTGAAACCTATTGCTCCAATCAGGAACTCTATGAATGTATGAATGCACATTGATCTCCTGAGTCTATGGACTTTTTCTCCACTGAAATAAACAATGAAGCTATCACAGTAGGAGAATTCTGTTTGCACATCATCACCTTCCACATCATGACCATCTTAAAAAACTGGGGTGACAGACAAGCAGCAAAGTCCCGTGGAAGTTTAGTCAGAGGTAAAGTTCAATAGGAGTTACACTCTAGTAAGCAATGAATGAAAGGTAGTGTCACCCTGCCAGCAGAAAGAGAAACCAGGATTTTGGAAACTTCAGTGCAAGATGTATGTACCTACTCAAGGACTTTTATAAGTCTCTGTCTTAGAACGCAATCCTAACCTGGAGTTAGGCAGGCACAGTTAGGTCAGCAAAGTTAGGCCGGCACAAGGGACACTATAATGTATGTTTGGTCCACTTTCTGAGTCAGAGAGGCCACAGACATGCGCCATCCTCCCTGACTCAGAGAGTGGTCCAAACGCACTTTACAGTGGCCCTTGTGCTGGCCAAACTTTGCTGGTCTAACTGTGCTGGCCCAACTAAGGGTTAGGATTGCACTCTTAGCTTCTGTTCTTTATCTCTAAAATGGGTATAAGAATGGACTAACATCACAGAGCTGTTGTGAGGCCACCTGCAGGCAGCACTACACAATTTTCACTACAGAGCACAGGCTTTGCAGGTGGAAGGTCTCAGGTTAAGTCCCTGGCATCTCCAGCTGCAAGGACATCAGGTAAGCGGCTTGGGAAAATGATCTCTATTGGCAATCCTGATGAGCCATTCGCTATTGGCCAGAGGAGAGAGCACAGGGCTAGATGGGCCAATGGTCTCAATCCTTACACTCACAACAAAGCTCTCCCGAATCAGCCTTCACTTGCACTTATCTTGCTACTTGAGCAGCACAACAACGAGACAGCTCAACTCTGTGTATGGTTTACAGGGGCAGAAGGACCACAATCTTCCTCAGCAAGTATGTGGCCATTAGTTGTTACAATTCCTGCCCCCCCAATCCTCAACATCCTCCATTGCTCTGTTCCTCGCTGTCCTCAAGGACTCCATTTGTTTGAAGACGCAAATGCTGACCCCGGGGTGAAAATATTAGACTGTTCCAGAGGCTTGGAGGGCTGCTTCTAGTCAGTGAGAATAATACAGACAGAAGAGTCTGCCATAGTATCAGACACTTCTGTACGCTCGCCGTATCTACCCCATAGATAGGGCAGAAGATTTAGTCAAGAGGGTTAATGCCTCTGTTTGCCTGAAGATAAGAGCTGAAGATCTGAAGGTCGCCAGTTCGAGACAGCCGGAAGTCTCTGTGAGCGGCAGACCTCGTTAATTGCGACTGATTAACAGCTGAGCTTCGGCTGCCTTGTGTGAGGGGGAGTGTGCCGGGTCAGCTGCTTCTCTGGTGGGAGCAAGGAAGCTGTTTATCAGCCAACAAGAAGACAAATGGGTGGCCAGAAAGAAGGACTAAATCCAGAAAGATCCATCTGTATGTGTGTAGTTCTTGAAAGATAGAGCATTTCTGTATAAATTGTAAAAACCTTCGGGTTTCTGAATAAAGTCTGCCTATGTAAACCGCCTTGAGTTATAGTCACTAGAGAAATCTGGTGACCTAAGAAAGGCGGTATATAAATCCAAGTATTATTATTATTATTATTATTATTATTATTATTATTATTATTATTATTATTATTATAGTTATTCAAACTGCCTAGTTAGGTTCTTCTGAATACTGGCTCATCCCTCTGGCTCGCCTCTGCGTCTGTCCAATTTATCCACCTCCTTGAGCGGCAGTGTCCAGAACGGGAGGCGCGTCTTGAGATCTGCTGAGCCGAGCAAGTGCTACACATCCTTGCGGCTTAACCTTAATTCTTACTGGCAGGTGACTGCCCCCAAAGACATCACAGGTTAGGACAGCGCAGTAATTTGTTTGCATGGGGGAAAGTTGGTCCTGCCAGAGCTCCAGCCTGCTCAGGAGCACACGGCTTATTTGAAGTCAGGATTGCTGCCACTGGAGTTGGTCCACCAGTTGCAGGGGGTGGTGGTGGATACCATGGGGTACTTTCACAGCAAGCTAGACAGGAGATTTTTCCCCTCTGGTATTTTAAATGAAGGATGAGCTGAGGAGCAAGAGGGAATTCTTTCTTCTGGCTGTTGGTGGGCTTGAACTGCTCCTGAGCTGCTTTTCTTTCTCTCTATGGGGGAAGCCAATCTGGCCCCTTCTGGGCTCCAGATATTCTGCACTGATGTTAGAGCATTTCAACCAGCTGCCACAGAGTAACTCATGGTGTTTTAACTGATTTACGTAACTACAATATTTCTAGATTACTTTCCCAGATTGGACAATTGTGATGCATGCTACATGGGGATGTCCTGAAAAACTCCAGAAACTTCTGTAGTTCCACAGTTCAGCCACCAGAGGGCTGCCTGGGGCTTGTTGCCTAACACATCTATACATGTGTGTATGGGGCTGGGTGCATGCACAGGCTGACTGACGGTAAGAGCATCTTACCATTGCCCAGTAAACCATTGCCATTTTTAAGTGAGTCAAAAAAAAAATGAGAGCCAGGAACCATGTGCACCACCCTGACCCCCTTGGAGGAAGGGCAGTATAAAAATGTGAAAAATCAATAAATAAAATAGGGATTTATCTGGGAGCACATTTCACAACATCCATTTCCACAGAAAAATGAAGCAAGGGGGAGGTGGGCGCAGGTCCCAGTCCTGCTTCGTTCCCTGCAATTTGAATCAGCTCGACTTGAGTTACGTACAGCTCAGAGCTGTAAAAGCATCTTTTCCAGTCCAATGTTTGAAGGCACTTTCCCCGCTAGTGCACGGAGCAGAATTTACAAGCCTGCCGACATCTGCTTCCTACATCATTCCCGGCATCATCCCCGTTTGCTAGCGCAGTTGAAAGTATCATCTTGCTGACGCTGCTGTAAAAGGAGCCTTTGATCTCCCCGCATGCCCATTTCGCCACATCAGAGACGGGTGTGCAAAGAGATTCAGAGTGATGCACAGAGGCTCATTTGTATACAGCGTTTAGGGTGCACCAGGGACTTGTCCGTGGGAGACGGTTTGCTTCCTGACTAATATACTATGCCTGGTTGACTCAAGCCCTGCCCGCAGAGCTCGCCATCCAGGTTATGTAAGCACCAGAGCAGCTATCAAATATGTATCAGAAGGACGCTGCACTCACAGGAGCGAAAGGGTTGCAATGGAAAAAGAGACTGAGCCAACCTGAGCAGGGGACCAGAGATGGTGGGAGAAAAGCAGCTCCTCCAGGGATCAGCCAGGACTGAAAGGAGGAACATCCTGGTCTCTGAATTGGTACCCTTGCCCCAAGGATAGAGGAAGAATGGGGCAGTATTCAGTGGTGTCATTCAAATGATTTAGGAACAGGAACTCACTTTTGATTGGCACTTGTCGGGAACCCGGAACCAGCCATGGAGCCCGTTAGGATCCGGAACGCCCGTTCTGGTCCGTTCCCCCTGAATGACATCACTGCCATTATTGCTTTCCACCCCACACCTACCCCAAGGCAGCCCACAGCTTCCTTCTGAGCTGACCTGCTTATAAATGTCTAGTTCACTTAGCCTTGAGCCAAAGCATCTACTCAGTATTTTCTAGGGAGTCACCCCTGCTCCCCAGCTCCTTGCTTTTGATGTCTGACTGTGGCTTTGCTTAATGTTGGATATGCTTTTCTCTGATCACTCAGAGTGGATCAGAGAAAAGTGGCTTGCTCTGTGAGATGGCGGTGGGGGCAGATGTTGAGAAGTACAGGCCCAAAGGTCACTGCTGGACTAATCATGTTGTGATTTGGATCTGGCTGATGATAGTGCAGTGGTTCCCAAACTGTGGGTCAGGACCCACCAGTGGGTCACATGCTGTTATGATGGGGTGGTGGTGTAACTCCCTCTCCTTGTGTAGCTACCGCTGCCACCAGCCCAGGCTTAATACAACAAAGGGAGCTGCTGGGCAAACCCCCTTTTGAAAGAAAAAAACCAGTTAGAAGAAGTAAAAACCCAATTTTATTAACATACATTAAAAATTGCCAATAAAACTACAGAGCCTCTATATTATAAAACTCAAATAGTAAAAATACAAACTAGGAGGCTCTCCTCCACAGGACTCCTCCCTTGTAAAACCCTCTGCTTATAAATTAGCTAAGAGGAACTCAAGACAACCAAAAGACACCTACAGAGTTTTACCTCTGACTGACTGGCTGGCTGGCTAACTACAAGCAGCTATCACTGCCTCCCTCATTCCTTATATTCCCAGCGCACATTGAGATTAACCTTCCCTGAGAGCAGCAAATGGGTTCTGTTCCCTGAGGCTTTTAACTTTATCCCAATGACACTAATCACCCCCATCTGAGTCATTTACACTTGAGTAGTTCTCTTCCAACCATTGATACAAACAAGGTCCACGTGAAACCACAATTTCATGACACAAGCCAATTTCAGGTGGGACTCAGAGCACCTGGAGCAACCATATGGAAAATATGGGATGCTGGAAAGGGGGAGGGCTGTGTGGTTGTTTTGCTTGTGTCAAGGTTGTAAATATAAGCTGCTCAAAACAATAAAGGGAACACTTACACAACACATCCGAGATCTGAGTGAACGAAATATTCCTATTAAATACTTTGTTCCTGACATAGTTGAATGTGCTGACAACAAAATCACACAACAATCATCAATGGAAATCACGTTTATTAACCCATGGAGGTCTGGGCTTGGTGTCATACTCAAAATTGAAGTGGAAAAACACACTACAGGCTGATCCAACTTCGATGTAATGTCCATACAGCAAGTCAAAACGAGGCTCAGTAGTGTGTGTGGCCTCCACGTGCCTGTCTGACCTCCATACAACGCCTGGGCATGCTCCTGATGAGGTGGCGGATAGTCTTCTGAGGGATCGCCTCCCAGACCTGGACTAAAGCATCCGCCAACTCCTGGACAGTCTGTGGTGCAACGTGGCGCTGGTGGATGGAGCGAGACATGATGTCCCAGATGTGCTCAATTGGATTCAGGTCTGGGGAACGGGCAGGCCAGTCCATAGCATCAATGCCTTCATCTTGCAGGAACTGCTGACACACTCCAGCCACATGAGGTCTAGCATTTTCTTGCATTAGGAGGAACCCAGGGCTGACACAGCAAACCTTCTTGCCACAGCTCGCATGGATGTGCCATCCTGGATGAGCTGCACTACCTGAGCCACTTGTGTGGGTTGCAGACTCCACCTCATGCTGCCACTAGAGTGACAGCACCGACAGCATTCAAAGGTCACCCAAACATCAGCCAGAACCCATAGGGACTGCGAAGTGGTCTGTGGTCACCACCTGCAGAACCACTCCTTTATTGGTGGTGTCTTGTTACTTGCCTATGATTTCCACCTGTTGTCTACTCCATTTGTGCAACAGCATGTGAACTTGATTGTCAATTGGTGTGGCTTCCTAGGTGGACAGTTTGATTTCACAGAAGTGTGATTGACTTGGAGTGAAATTGAGTTGTTTAAGTGTTCCCTTTATTGTTTTGAGCAGTGTACTTTTTCTTTCTTTCTGATTCTCTTTGCTATTGGAAAATGCCTGAGAAATAACCCAACTTATTGCTGCATTCTCAGGAAAGCAGCAAGCTCTGGCTGATGACAGCACTTCTGGCCATGACATCACTTCCAGTGGGTCCCGGCAGATTGTCGTTTTAAAAAGTGGGTCCCTAAAAGGTTTGAGAACCACTGGAGTAGTCGATTCACTGAAGGAAGAAACCTCTGAACTGGCTCTGCCTGGCCAGCCACTTTGAGTCGTTGCCAATTTTGTCAACTCATGGAGACCCTACTAAAATCTTCAGGATTGCATTCAGGAGTCACCTGGAAATTGATCCTGATTCCAGGAGACTACAACTTGGAGTCAGCAACCCTACCATAATCATGCAATCCCCTGATGATCAGCCAAGGTGAAAGCAACTTGCTGGTGATTCTGTCAGTCATTTGGGCAGACGAACTTGATCAGAGCTTGATCCAGAGCGCTCAGTGGACTGGCACAAGTCCCGATACCCAGGCCTAGCAGAACCCAGGTAAGGTCGAGCTTGGCCAACACAGGGGGTTGGGGTGGGCAGGGGGAGTCAGAATGGAGTGGGGGATGCAGGGGTGGGGTGGGCCTGTGGGCAGACCGGACCAGGGAGGGGAATGGAACCAGGATCTGGCACTTGGCTGGATCCTAATCCCTGTCCCCATTCCGGTTGGCCCTGATCTACGCTGCTTGGATGTGCACCACCAATTTCAGCAGTGGAGATCCAAGTAGCCCCATTTGGACCACTGCTGCGTTACCCAGGGGGATGGAAATTGATTCTCCTTTCCCTGGGTCACACTGCAGCCAGCCCCAACCCTGGGCTGGATATGTGGCAGTCCGGTTGGCCTGCCTATTCCAGCTTGGGGTTAGCATTGCACCCTCCTGGTGTTGTGGCTGGAAGACCTGTGCAAAATGCAGCTGAGCTGAATGCTGGATGCTCTGCTAATTGCTACTAAATTCGCTGGACCAAAGAATACTGAGATCACATATCATGTTCCAACCCTGATCACATTGATTGGATTTGTGCCAATGGATGCCAATGCCAATTGATTGGATTCATGCCAATCTAACAACAAAACAGTAGTTGAATGGCCTAAGTGCAAAATGCCATCATTATCTCGTCAGGATCCCAGGCCTGTCTCCTGGGCTGATGGCCAGGCCACCTATGTATTAAGCTAAATGTCACTGCAATTGTTGAACTTAAGGAGTTCTTAGGTTTCAGGGCGAGAATTCCCAGTAAAAATAGATCAAGGCTTGCAAATATTTTTCTCTCCGGTGAAAGCTTTCTATATACACACAGTCCACAATTAATTGTTACAAGAAGAAAATGGTTTCCAAGGAAAAATAACATGAAGAACTATTAGGCTCTCGGCTTCACTCAATTAATCAACATATCTCAAAATGCAGCAAGTATGAGAAAGAGGCTTTTAGCGGTTCTGTTTGTACCACTTAAACCTTGGTCTTATAATTCTGGTGAGGATGATACAGCTGAGCAGAAAAAGTGATGGAATTAAAGGTCCCCATTGCCTGCACCAATGGAGTTGCATTTTCTGATGTAATCCTGGGGTGCTACTAGATACAGTCCTCATTTTGTGCGAGGGTTACATTCCTGGAAATCCTTGTTATGTGGATAGCGAATTTGCAGATAATGGACCATTGATCCTATGGGATCAATGGGGTTAAGGTGCAAGAGGCACCTTATCTGCCATCAGAAGAATCCAGCAGAGACCCTCAGGAAGCCAGCAGAGTGCAGCAGGAAGTGCCAAAAGTTCTCTGAATGCTGCAGAGACCTTCCAGAGACTGCAGGGATCTTCATAATGGCACCTGTGACCAGCATGGACTCCTTAAACATGGCTGGTGGATGCTTCTGCTGGCCATTTTAAAGGGATCAGCGCAATCCTAACCAACTTTCCAGCTGTGCCAATGGGACATGCGCTGCATGCTGCAGTTGGGGGCAGTCAGAGAGGCCTCCTCCTCAAGGTAAGGTAATATTTGTCCTTTGCCCTGCTTTGCTTTGCCCTTACCCTGGATTGCACCTTAAGCCTGATAAGAGCAGCTTGTCTGAATGACTGAGGTGTGATTTCAACCAGGTATCTCTAGCCTGAATGCGTTGTGAATCAATATTACATTATTTTGACATTCAATATGCAACCTATTTCAGTTATGATTAAGACTGATGTCATTGTCTGCGAGGTGGCTGGTTTTTTATGTTGTTTTTCTGAAACCATGTACAAGCCTGGAAGCAAACCTTGAGAATTTTTAAGAATATCCTGCTGAAAATTTAGCCACAAGGTTTGGAAACCTTGCCAAACTCTTCCAATTGAACTATGAATGGCTGGAAAAGAAGCTGAACCATTGCAACTTCTGAGGTAATCTTACTTCAGATGTCATAGTCTATGTTTTAGGCCAGCGGTTCTCAAACCTTTCAGCACCTTTATAAGAAAAGCCTCTTTATAACCTTGACACAAGCAAAAGAACCACACAGCTCTCCCCGTTTCCAGCATCCCATCTTCCGTTATTTTCAAAATGGCTGCTCTAGGTGCTTCATGACCCACCTGAAATTGGCTCACGACTGACTGGCGGGTTCCGACTCACAGTTTGAGAATGATTGTTTTAGGCTGATAGTGGGGGCGTATGTTACCCCCCCCTCGAAGGAGGCCTGGTTCAAATAAGTGATACAGAAAGAGTTTGGCCTTGGCTTTCTGCAGCATCTGGAATTTATCAAATGATTATACTGCTGGCTGGATATTTCTGCCTTTTCCATTGCTGTAAAAATGCTCCCAGTACACAATATCACAAACCAAGAAGAAGAGATAAAACATAGAAGTCGTGTCACACAACATATAGTGCAGGGTGTCACAGATTTTGTTGGTGTGTCAAAAACAAATGGCAAGAGAGCATGATCTCATTCACATGTTCACTCTGGATTTGAGCTGTCAGGTCAGAGCCTCTAAGTGTTCCTGTACTTTTAAGGAATCTATTGAAATGCGAACATACTACCAGGTGCAGCTTTTCTTATTGCAGTGCTGCAGGGTCAAACACCCAGCATTCTCAGCTTACTCCCAGGAGCCCTCTTGGGTCCTGAACTCTGAACATTGGAGTACATGGACAAGGGCTCCCCGACAAGCAAAGCCCGAAGCACTGCCACATTTTTCTGCCTCTGGTTTTTCTTCCTGCCCACATGAGTGCTTCCTCCTCCTCCTCCTCCTCCTCCTCTCCTCGGGCTGGACAGGTGGAGCTGGGGAGAGAACAGAAGGGGAAGGCTTGCTATTCTTTCCCAGGAATCCAACAGCCCAGAATGTTTAGAAGAACAGTGCAGGGAGCCAGAGGGCAAGGGAGGCCACTCCGTCACAATCCTGGCACATGGATCCTGGAGCTGCAGAGGTTGCAGAGCTGCAGAGGACTGCAGAGTGTTGCGCCCCCTATAGGGCCTGCCTCCTGGATTCACCAGGAGCGCCCAGAGCCTCACGTGGCATCCTCCAGTCCTCCAAAAGCATTCTGAAGACTCTGGGGGAACTATAAACATTACTCCTAGTTTTTGTTGGAAAACCAGAAATGATGTTTAACGGCCCTCTGGAGGCCCTCTGGAAGGCTGGAGAATGCCGCTTGGTGGGCACCACTACCACAGGCCTGCCGCCCGGGAGCATGTGATCCCCTAGACCTACTGCCAGGGACGCAACTGAGGCCACTGCCGCCAGAATGCTCTTCCTGGCTCAGGGCCCAATCCTATGCATGTCTATTCAGAAGCAAGCCCTACTATAGTCAATAGAGCCTACTCCCAGGTAAGTGGATAGGATTGCAGCCTCACTCTCCTTCTCACAAAGGAAGGGAAGCTAGCAAATAAAAGTGTCATGGAGGTTCCCTAACTCCTCCCTGCTGCCCACGCGGGAAGAACAGCAAGTAGAACACAATCATGGCAGCAGGCAGGCTAAGTGGGTGAGGGAGGGCTGGTGGAGGCAATTACTCTCAGTTTACTGCTGAGTGTAGAATCGGAGTGTAGAAAGGCCATTCATACCTTCTCCTAGAGGTGGGAGAAAACAGTTTTATTTATTTTTTGCAGATTTTGGTGTTTTCCAAAGATAGTGCAGAAAGCAGTGCTATATGGTTTTATTCAAAATGTACATTACAATTAGAAATTATAATTAGGGTTACCAGATACAAACTGGGACAGAGTGCCTATACCCTTAACCATTGTATAGGAGAGGGAATTTGGGCAGGTGCAGCTCTTGAAACCCTTCCATGAGGAGCTGCATCTGTCCAGATTCCCTCTTCTGTACAATGGTTAAAGGGATAGGCACTCTGTCCCACTTTGTATCTGGTAACCCTAATTATAACCCTACAATACTAGGCAGGTGATATAGGTGGTATAGTGTTAGCAGATGTAGCCACAGTCATTACCCACGCACCCCCCATTAAATAATAAATACATAAAAACCAAGTTAAATGTTTTTTGCAAATTTGGGGTGTTTGTTTTGTTACAAAAATGAGAAATACAGAAAGCAGAGTTATGTGTTTTTATTTCATTATCGCTGTTTTCTCCCATCTCTACCTATTGCTGAAAGCCAATTAGCCAGCACTTCAATAACCTAGAAATTAAAGTACCATGGCCCTTGCAAAAAGAAAAAAAAAGCTTGCCTTCTTTTCTTTCTGACCTGTTTTTTTTAAAAATAATCTGTACCAGCTGTATCATTGCAAAGAAATCCTTGGAAATGTGGAAAATATTATTGTACTTTTGTCAGCACTCAGCAGGGTCTATGAGGAAACAAAAATAAAACTAATGAAGCTACAGGAAGTTCATTGTCTTAACCATGTTCTTCCTGTAATGTTGAACATATTTACTCATATGGCCATCAGCTGTAGAGTTCATGGCTACCTATGAATTCATAATAGATCCCAGCCACTCACATGCTGGAAACGTGTGACCCTTCTGCTGCTGTCACCAGACAATGAAGCAATCCAGGTAACTGCATCTTAAAGCATCTGGAAGCTCGTGGTCCTCAGCAAGGTCAGGTATTCTCCAAAGGAAGCACAGCATTTCCTGATGAGCTGATCAGGTCTGTTTCCCAGAGGACAGCAAAGCAGAGTTGTCTTGGGAAACTGGTGAACGGCACTTTAAGAGTAAGCTGACTAACCACTTTGGGGGCAGGAGGACTTTGGCAAGAGAACAGTGCAGAGGGAAAGGGTTAAATGCTGTCTACTTTCAAGCCACAGCTCCACACAGCTGATGCACTAAAGTAAAAAAAAAAAGTCACATGATAAATGCAACATGTCCTGTGGTTTCAGAGTATGTTAGAGCAGTGGTCCCCAAACTTTTTAGTATCAGGACCCACTTTTTAAAATGACACTCTCTGAGGATCCACCTAGACCTGAAAGCTGCTGCCGTTTATTGAATGACAAGGGATGTGGCTATAATGGTGATTGGGCAGCAGTGCTCCCCCCCCCCCGTAGCTGTATATTTAACTCTTGATGCACATAGTGTAGGCTGCCCTGTCTTTTTCTCTGCCTCACAACCTCTCTAACGGAAGCAGCTGCCTGAACACAAATCTGGAATGTTCAGGAGTGCCCCCATTTCTCTTCCTCATGGGTAGCATTTAAGATACCTAGCTATTAGGCTGCTGCCTGATTTATGAATGCCAAGGCTGTGGCTATCATGATGATCAGGCAGCAGTGCCATCCAAGTAGCAGTTTGATACACATCGCCTAATCTGCCTTGTCAGTTTCGTGACCCACCAAAAATTGGGTCATGACCCACTGGTGGGTCGCAGCCCACAGTTTGGGAACTGCATTAGAGTCTAGAATTGAGTTCTCCTTAAGAAGAACAACTGGCCCATAGTGGTGACCAGTGGATCCTGCAGGACTGTGGCGACGGAACATCTGGGCAGCGGTGTCATCTGGCAACGAGCTGCCGGAACGCTAGGCAGGACTTACGGCCTGATTGGCTGCCCGTTCATGACGTGTCACCACCTGCCCACCCACTGCGTGGGCACCCCTGGCTTTGGAGGGGGTGCCCGCTTGCCTGGGGGGCGCACCGGGTGCCTAGGCAAGCAGCGGAGGGGCACGCCAACCGGAGGGAGCCCGCGCGGCGGGTGGGCAAGCGGCAACGTGTCACGGACAGCCTGTCAATCAAGCGGTAAGTCCCGCCTAGCGTTCCGGCAGCTCGTTGCCGGATGACACTACTGTATCTGGGTTTGCACTGCCACCATTGAAGTAAAAAAGGGCAGGTTTTGGACATTGCTGCTGTCCTACCATCGCCACCTGTCACCAATCTCCTTAAGGGCGAATTCTGTGTTTCCTGTTGCCCTGGGGAAGGTTGCAACCCCCCAGGATGGGAAACTTTGTTTTATTGCCTGGCAGAATCCAACATGTGTTTTGTTCACATAAGCCACTACGACTGTTGTAGTGATGCACATTATGCATGAGAGAAAGACATTGTCCCCACCAACCACAAACCTCATTAGCCACCACTGGTGTGCATCCTTCTGTGAAAAGCCAGGAAGGGCATTCTCACATTTAATTTCACCATTATGAAAACAATTGCATAATGGGACATGTGCTCGACTTGTCCCAGGAATGCCAAAGCGAAGCTGGCTGGCTCTTGGTTTCCACAGACAGAATAAGACAGCACTCACATGCACACCAACTTGAGAAGAGGTCTCTCTGAACACAGAGAGACTTCCTCTGAATAAACGTGTACATTGTTGGGCTGAAATGTAGAAGCATGTGGCAAAGAGGCTGTGTGAAATGTTGGCCCAGCAATGGCTGTTCAAAGCAACTAGAACTGCAAAGAAGGAATCAGCAGTACATTTCTTTAAAAGTCTTTAGATCACTACTTGTGGTCTAACCACATGTGCAAACGCTTCCTGAGTTTCAAATAGTCTCCAGATGACCCATTGTATCACTGCGTAATTAACAGGAAATGAATCTTCAGGCCTGAGAAAAATGAAACTTTGAGCAGGGGAACTATTTGGACGATGCAACTTACCGCCAGTTCACCAGTAAACAGCTTCCTGCTAATTTTGTTAACCGTGAAAATGCAGTTTTCTTCTAGTCTTTTTTAAGTTTGCAAGTCCACAATAGCTAGGTGTTTGCTCGTTTTGGACAATCCTTTACATACGCTAAGGCAGCACTCTTGTGAAGCAAAATTCCTGATTCTGGCATTAAGATCCTCAGTTTTGTTCAAAGCTCACTTGGATAATATACGCCTGTGTTATTCAAACTGTAGGTCCGGACCCACTTGGTGGGTCGTGACATGATGTCAGGTGGGTCATGGAAAGCGGGGAGCAGTCATTTTGGAAACTGCAGACCTTACTCTTGCTAAGAGTTCCTTTTCTGAGTGTAACCATAGCCCACACACACACACACACACTTGCAATGCTCCCAACTCCTTTGTAAGAATTTGGGAAGCACTGCACTAAGGAGTTAGACGGGCTGATGAACACCACTTAAATCCAAGCACTGTGACCTAATTGGCTCATGGATTCGGCTAATGTCCACAGTTACTGCCAGTTCACCAGTAAACAGCTTCCTGCAGCATGTGAGATTTGTGTTTCCTTTTGGGTTTGAGTTGTTCTGCTCCTCACACTCTCAATTCTTTGATCTTGGGGATGCAATCAGCATCCTTTCAGGTTTCAGTGTTGTCTTTGCTTGACCTTGTTGCTATGTTCTTTACTCTTTGTTAGAGTTCAGAACAACCTCTTTATTAAAAAGAAAAGTGGGTGTACCATCCAGTGCCCAATTAACTGTTCCTTTCAACAAGAAAAATGTCACTTATTAATCAGCTTTTTTCCCTTAGACATAGATTAATGACTGTAACCCATGCTTAACTCTCCATACTTAGTTGTAGGACATAAATAAAGAACACTGTAATGTTTTCCTTTAGTTTTACTAGCCGTATCCTTGAATGTAATAATGTTGTGTGGTCAATAAAATCTTAGATCAGTTAAATAAAATCTTAGATCAGTTTGCAGACAAAAGCAAGGCTTGTGGACATGGAAGAGATTCCCGAGAATATCTTGAATGTAAATGACAATTGAGAATATTGTTACAGGTATTGGTTCTGTCTCTCCATCATTTGCTGCCTATTTAAGATGTGCACCTCTTCTGTCAAGTGAAATAAAAAATCTTACAATATATCATTTTAAAAATCCCCATTTGTTGGCAGGGTGTGCTTTTGAATTGGGAGGAAAAGAGAGAATCCTGAATTACTCTTTTTGTTTAAATGTTGGCCTTAATGGGCTTGATTCTGTGTAATGAGAGCACCATTTCATTCTGGCTCAGAATGTCTTGGGCCAGCCTTCCTGTACTATGCTGGCTCCTTGAATTACAGATACCTGAGTTATGGATGGCCGCATCAGGGTTTGTGGGCATCCACAGTACGTAATTTGAGGGGACTATTGCACAGACTATTTTGACTTTTGTACAGAAGGCCCCTAGAATCTACCTGGGGGCTTAGCTTACATATCTATGTAAACTCGTGTCATGTGTTGGTCTTGCATTTAGTCTACTCAGGAAGTGCACAGGAAGCAGAGCAATATGGGAGAAAATGGAGGAACACAGGCCTGCTTTATGCTAAGGCCAGTCAACTCCTAGGCTGTGGTTTGAGAGGCACAAAATACATCCAGTGATGTCATGCAGGGGGAACGCGGGGGAACTCAGTTCCACTAGTTAAAATTAGGGCTGACTCCACCCACTTCACTCTCCCTCCTCCCCCCTCCCAATTCCTCTGCAAAGAGCTTTTCTTCTTGGTTGGCCGGCACTCAGAGGGTTAAAGGGAGCGACTCTGGATTCCTAGGGGGGTGAACAGCCCATTCGCTGAAACTAAGCAGGTCAAAGTCTGGTCAGTGGCTGGATGGGAGACTGCCTGGAGTTCTACAGTAGAGGGAAGATGACATACAAATGCAATAAATAATTCTCCATCCTTGCAGGAGTGCCATGAACTTGCAGTTTAGAGTTGCCACATAGCACCAAAGCGGCAGGCTGGCCACCCTTGGAATAAAATATCTAGTTCTTAAGTGGTTTGTGGATTGGGCTATCAAAGGATTTGGAGAACACATGGTGCGGATTACAAAATTCTTCCATGGTGACTTTCTAAAGGCTCCCTTTCTGTCAACAAGCACTTATATTCAACCTGCCAAAGCTCAATTTCCATACCTCTATAGACATTTTTATGTCTGTCTACTTGTAGCTGTCTTTTGGAAGAATGCATGCCCTAATCGAGGGAAATGATGGACCGTGGAGAATTGCCCTTTCTAATCCAGATATTTCATCTGCAAAAGCTTCAGAGAGCTCAACCGATCATTTTTCCCTCCATCTCTCTGAAAAATTACGGGTTTCGGTTTTTACAGTCTCTTTCCTGGTAAATGAAATATTTAGTTGTGTGTGTTCTTCCATAAATCAAAACAAAGTGAGGATATTAAAACCTTGAACACCCCTGACTCTTCTCCTGCCTTTGTTTTGCTGATGATTTTAATGCATCTCAATTAAGACTTTAAGAGCGCAATCCTAACCTGAAGTGAAGCCGGCACAGTTAGGCCAGCAAAGTTTGGCTGGCACAAGGGCCACCGTATGGAAGAACACACAAGAGCCACCGTAAAGTATGTTCGGACTATTCTAGGAGTCAGAGAGGCCGGCACACAGATGTGCACCATCCTCCCTGACTTCGAGAGTAGTCCGAACTTACTTTACAGTGGCTCTTGTGCCAGCCAAACTTTGCTGGCCTAACTGTGCCGGCCTAATTCCAGGTTAGGATTGCACTCTTAACATTGCTATGCTTATTATGCAGATGGTATTGTCATTGCTCAGCGCAGAGTTCATGGAGGATGCCACGCTGGGGTATCAGGTTACCTTAATTTAAAATTTTGGATGACCGGATTCTGACTGAGAGGCATCTTGCCATATGTCTCATTGTCCACAACTCTGCAGGGATTTATGCACTGCAATCATCTGGAAGAATTCAGAATGACAGAACGTCCTTGACTCTTCTCTTCCCAGCCCATTGATCAGTCTTTTCTGCATATAAAAGTAAATCTAGATGTGATTGTAATACAGCTGAGGATATGTTTCAGCCAGGCAGAAATGACAGCAGCAGATACACATGAGACATTAAAAAAAAAAAAAAAAAAAACTATCACTTTGCAGGGAATAAAGGGGAGGAACCAAATAGATGAGCTTTCCTTTAAAGCCAAAATCAAGCGGAACTCCCAGTTTCCAAATGCATATTAACAATGGGTGCTGCCTTCGACTGAGGATACAGTCCTCACCAGTGATGTCATTCAGGGGGAATGGACCAGAATCGGTGTTCCGGAACCTAATGGGCTCCATGGCTGCTTCCGGGTTTTTTTTTTCTCTCCCAACATTTGAATTTGAACTCAAAAGTGAGTTCCTGTTCCTAAATCATTTGAATGACACCACTGGTCCTCACCAACTTTCCAGCACCAGCGTAAGGGCAATGCAGCTCTTGGGTAAGGGAACAAACATTCCCTTACCTGGAGGAGGCCTCCGTGTCTACTACTCCACTGCAGGATGCAGCACGTGGCCCACTGGAACTGCTATGTCAGTGCTGGGAAGTTGGTTAGAATTGCACCCTTAGTCAGATCATTGTTTCCTCTAGCTTGGATCTGCCTGCTCTGACCGGCAGGTGCTCTTCACGGTTTACAGTGGGGTCTTTCCTGTCCCAACTTGGAGATGCCGGAGATTGTACAGTATTTGGGATTTCCAGCATGAAGATCTCATGGTCTAGCCTTAAATTATGGATCCTGAGTGTGAACCACCAGACTCATATGCCTATAACCTGCTCAGGGCCCCCTATGAGTTGTGATTTCTTTACAGCAGGGTGTGACCTATTTTTTAACAAGGTTTACAACCTCTGCTACTAGTCAGAGCCTAAAGTTAAGAATATTTCCTCTTAACTTCTAAATGCTCTCCCAGACTACACAAGTCCCAACTATTTGGACTTTTCCAATAGTTTGGTAAGCGTGTCCAATTAACCAGCTGGTTCCCCTGGTTCCCAAAGACAAACTAAACATTAATTGAATTATTTGTAATTTATTTATAACAAGGGTTTACAACTAAGGAAAGCTTACAAGCAATTAACTGAGATACCTTTTAAAATAATACTAGAAAACTAGGCTCCTGTCTCTTACTGGACCCTAATGGTTCACCTTGATTTCAAGACCATAATCTTAGTCTTGCCAAGCGAAGTCTTCAGGTGGATGTTTCATTAGCTCTGGAGAACTGTCTCTGATGCTGGTCTACAGGAGTCTTGCTGCTCTGAAGTGTTGATGGTAGATGATGATCCCTCTCCTCCAATCCTTGGTATTTTTATACCTTTTTTTTGGCACAACCATTTATCCAATCGGTAAAGGTCGCCCTCTCCTGATTGCGTTATCAGCTGATGGAATCTCCATGATTGAATTTGCTGTATTGACCTCAGCTGTAACCTCACACCTTTTGCAGACCAAGAAGGTGATAGGTTATTCTTGATTGAGTTTAGGAGTGAACTGATTACTATCAGCTGATGTTTTTTTACAGCTTTAGCTCACTCCTGCAAGATTAACTTATGTCAAAATGGAGTCAAGCCAGGGCCTAGTCTTCCTTGGCTCTTTACACTGAGCATGATGCATTGTGGACAACGTGGTATAGACATGTGAACAATGACTTGACTAGACTGTTCCAAACCAGAAGAGAACTCTTGGGAGAGCTCAAACATTTTTCCTCACAGTTTTCTGAAATCAGTATTACGTGAGCGGATTTCAAATCAAGCTGAAGGACGTTTGTATCAGTACTTCAGATAAAACTCCAGTTTTAAGAAGGCAGTTCTTTGGGGAACATAAACTGCTCTTCACTTACTTTATAGATCTTTTTGAGGTATCTGATGATGGTGTTTGACTTTGGCTCTCCGTTTTTCCAATGACATAAAAAGTCGATACAGGAGGGTTTTTTTGTGGGATTGTTTTATGCGTCTTCACACTGGGCTGATCCCAGTGGCTTAATTTCAGCTACAGAACAAATATGACTGTATCCTTCTTTGACTGTGACAACACATCTGACAAATATGTGTGACTTAGTGCCATTTATATTATACTTGTTTTTGACAGTTTCTTTCTGATAGGCCATAGTCAAGGGGCACATTGTTATTCCCTGACAAGATTTATGGCTTTGCCTACATCATTTCTCTAATTCTTTATTGCCACAATGTCCTGGGAAAGTTTTTATCTTGCTGTGGGTAGGTGATAACAAATATTTTTCACATCGGCCTGACTGACTGAAAGCCAGATTAGTAACCATTGCCATATAGGCTCCGGGGACACAAAAGAAGACACAAGCTTATTTACTTGGAGTTTAGTTACACCAGAACGTTAATGATGGGAATCAAATACACTCAACTTGAGTGGATCGAGCACCTTAAGCTAAACTTTCTTGCCAGCAATTCTGCTCAAGGGAAGGATAGGGAAGGGAAGGGTTCAAAACTGGATTTGGATTCCTGCCCCCTCCCCAAGATTCTCTCCTGATTATGTGAACCCTTTTGTCACTGAAGGACTGCTGGATTATTTATTGAGTTCCAATGTTCCAAATAAGCCAAAAAATGTTGCTGTCTGAGAGCGTAATCCTAACCTGGAGTTAGGCCAGCACAGTTAGGCCAGCATAGTTTGGCCAGCACCAGGGTCTCCGTAAAGTGCGTCTGGACCACTCTCAGAATCAGGGAGGATGGGGCACACCTGTGTTATGGGCTCTCTGACTCCGAGAGTGGTCCAAACATACTTTATGGTGGCCCTTGTGCTGGCCAAACTTTGCTGGCCTAACTGTGCCGACCTAATTCCGGGTTAGGATTGCACCCTGAAGGAAATTACCATCTAAATTTTCACATAGGAAGGGAAAGGACATGGAAAGAGAAGGAGAAAGCAAAGAGTATTGGAAGGCTAAGAGGAAAGGTGCAGGCTAAAGTCACGGTTTTTGAGGGGACAGCCAGTTTATGGAGCCCTCTGCTTCACGAGATCAGGTGTGGCCCAACCCTCTAGCTGTTCTGCTGCCTGGTGTTTGATCCAGGTGTTTCATCAAGCTTTCAGTCTGTGAACGAAGTCAGTTAGCCTACCCCGCATTTTTTGTTTCTGATGCAGATTCTTGTCTCTTCAATTTCTTTTTGGCAAGGTTTTATGGTTTAATCTGATGACTGTTACCCGCTTTGAACTTTATTTTTATTTATTTTGTTTGAAGAATTTATACCTCACCTTTCCCATGCTGAAGCAAATGCCCAAGGCAGCTTACAGAGCTACATAATAAAAGTAGAATGGAACACAACAATAATTAAAAACATCAAAAATAAAAGCATTAAAACATTAACATTGAACACAGATACACAACAACAACACTTAAAATGGGAAAAACCCAACACATCTCATCAGGGTATTGCGAAGGGGTCCAGGGGAGCAGTCAAGCTACTTGCTAGTTGCTACACTGGGAGAGAATAGCAGAATATACATTTTGAAAAATAAAGGCAGGAGGTTTAGTCGAGAGGGTTAAAGCCCGTGTTTGCCTGAAGGTAAGATCCGAAGGTCGCCAGTTCAAGAACACCAGAAGCTTCCGTGAGCAGCAGACCTTGAGAATTGCGACTGATAAGAGCTGAGCTGTCTCCAGCTGCCTATGAGAGAGGAGTTGTGCTGGGTCAGCTGTTTCTTTGGTGCGAGCAGAGAAGCCGTCTATCAGCCAGCAGGAAGGCAATTGTGCGGCCAGAAAGAAGGACTACACCATGAAAGTTCCATCTGTATGTTGCTTTAGTTCTTGAAAGACAGAACTTCTTTGTAATTTGTAAAAACCCCTTGTGGGTTTAGAGAAATAAAGCCTGTCTATGTAAACCGCCTTGAATTAAAGTCAGAGGAGCAATCTAATGACCAAAGAAAGGCGGTATATAAATATTATTATTATTATTATTATTATTATTATTATTATTATTATTATTATTA
>JAJKFI010000010.1:318269-343419 GCA_029204185.1 Lerista edwardsae
TATTATTATTATTATTATTATTATTATTATTATTATTATTATTATTAATTAAACAAAACAAAGTTTGCTTAAAACGAGCAAATACTACAGTTTAGGGTTGTGCCCTTAATTGTACCTAGAAAACATAAGAAGAGCCCCGCTGGATCAGGCCAAAAGTCCACCTAGTCCTCCATCTGGTTTCCCATAGTGGCCAGCCTCAGGAGGCCAGTGCACATGATACAACAGGGGTGTGACAGAGTAACAACTCCTTGCACCATTCTGCTGGCAAAAGAGCTGGCAGCTCTAGGGTCATGTCCTGTACGCACACAGAGGCAATCTCATTGTCATAGTACACTGGCTCATATTTTGGCTCATGTGTTAGCATGGCCTGAGAAGCCAGAAACCTTCTGGACTTTCCCCTTCCCCACTGATTTCTGGTTGGTGGTCTTGATCCAGTTTTGAAGTGGAATTCCACAGTTTCTGCCCTTCTGCTTTTTTGAAAAGCAGATGTATGGTGCTGGCTTGGCATGCTATGATGGTCTACACTGAAGCATCCTTTGTTCGTGGTGAACTCTTCTGACCATTTAGATGCCCTTCCTGCGCTGCTGGGAGCATGATCATTGTTGCACAACAATAAAGACTACTAGGCTGCCATAAGCAATTAATGAAAAGCTGGGGCCTCATTGAAATTTCAGAACAGGCCTATGCCACTCTTTTGGAAGCCCTATTGTGGGGAATTAATGCAAACTTCCTTCTATTCTTTGCAAACTGCAAGAGGCTAAACCATCTATCACTGGCTCTAAACAGTACACAAACAAAGAGAAGGCAAGTGGAGCTACTGAGGAGTTCCTTTTCAGTGTCTGGGAAAATGAAGTCTCAGAGTTAATTCCTTGGGTATTGTTGAGAAGATGGCTTCTAGAGGCAACCAATAATCTTGTTTCAAACATAACATTTAGACTACTGGCACGGGAGATTTACAAAATGGTGAACTAATGTCACCACAAATTGACTCTGGAACTCCTTGCCCCAAGATATCTGTCTGCCCTCTTCCTTACTGGTGTTCCACTGATAACCAAAGACAGTCTTTTTGCAGAGCTTCTCATTCTTTCACCGCTCAGTAACTTTTGTGTGATTTATCGGTTCCCTTTGGGATTTTATTCAGCTCCTTTCACGTTTAATGTTATTGTTGCTATTTATTAACAGTTCTTTTTTTATTTGTTTGTTCCGTCCCAATAATTAATTATGTCATTGTTAAAATTGGACAGCCAGGATATATAAATTATCTAACATGGCAGCATTAACATTGTATAATATGGGATAAACATTTAACCATACAAATCTGAAGTTGGAAGAGACCCTTGTAGGTCCTTTGGTCCAAACTCCATTCCTTAGGTGTATGGGGGCGCAATCCTAACCTGGAGTTAGGCTGGCATAAGTCCCTTGTGCCAGCTCAAGATTGCAAACACAATGTAAAGCTTGTTTGGACCACTCTTGGAGTCAGGGAGGCCAGTACACATTTCTGTCAGCCTAACTCCAGGTTAGGATCGTGCCCTAGGTTATTTTAATGTTGATTTTCTATTTAATTTTATTTTGTTTTTCTATGTATTTAATATTAATATTGATTCACAGCACAATCCTATGCCTGCCTACTCAGAAGTAAATCCCATTGTGTTCAATGCAGCTTACTCCCTGGAAAGCAAGTACCGGCATGCCTCATTACCCACTGATTTGATATGCACAGTTTCAGTTATCCACTGATAAGAACATAAGAACATAAGAAGAGCCCTGCTGGATCAGGCCAAAGGCCCATCTAGTCCAGCTTCCTGTATCTCACAGCGGCCCACCAGGTGCCCCAGGGAGGCATGAGACAACAAGATGCTTGCATCCTGTTGCCACTCCCTTGCACCCAGTACTCTGAAGTAGCCTACTACTAATGTAAGGAGGCTACAACCCATCATACCATGGATACTGAGACACCTATTAAAAAGATAGAGAACCTTAAACAAATCTCTTTTTTACCTTGTTGCAGCAAAACCACTGATGTTCCCCTATCTTTAAAAAGGCATCCCCAGTATCGACGGCTTCAGGTATCTACGGTGGGGTCCAGAACAGAACCCCAGCAGATACGAGGGCATGCCTGTATAGTATAATATTGCCACCTTAAGATGATTCTACCCTACCTTTCATGATAGCCTCAAAGTGCCTTATGAAAAAATGTTAAAAAGTACAAGAAAGCATTTAAAACCCAGCAAAGAGCAAAAACCACCTAGCAGATAAAAGGCAATGAGCCAGCAGCCAAAAAAAGAAAAAAAAAAGTATACAAAAACGGCAAGTCAAGCAATTAAAAGCGAACAAATATCATAAAAAGCCCTTGAAGGCATGAGAGAACAGGACAAACCTCATTGGGCACCTAAAAGACTGCAAATAAGGAACAAGGTGAACATGCTGGAGGAGGAAGTTCTGTAGTTTGGGTGCCACCACCTGCCTGACATCTGAGGTCAGGTGCACATGTAAAAGGCTGTCTGAAGAAGGTGGCCAGGTTCATGTGAGAGAAGGTGATCTTTCAAATCCCCAGGTCTTCTAATCTATTATTTTTAGGGACAAACTAGGTTTTTTGAAACATGGGATGCTTGATAAAAAAAAACCTTCCCTGTACACCATGGCCCCAATTCTGATCAGTTTTCTATGGATGTGATTTACATTTGAGAGAAAAAAAGACAGTCCAAACATTATATCATGTGTAATTCAGTCCTTATTGGGTGGAGCCTATCCTCAGAAATCTCACTCAGGTGGAATTTTAGGGGAACCTTCCTTGGGCACAGTCTAAGGGCACAATCCTACCCTGGAGTTAGTCTGGCACAATTAGGCCAGCAAAGTTTGGCTGGCACAAGGGACACCATAAAGTATGTTTGGACCACTCTTGGAGTCAGAGAGGCCAGCACACAGACATGTGCCATCCTCCCTGACTTTGAGAGTGGTCCAAATGAACGGTGTCCCTTGTGCGGGCCAAACTTTGCTGGCTTAATTGTGCTGACCAAATACCCGGGTAGGATTGTGCTCTAAGGCTTGCAAAACAGACATAGAAAACAGATGTGACTTTTGAGGAGCTCAATATAGTGTAGCGGCAGGGAGGGGGCAAGGAAGATCCCATGCGTGTCTGCTTTTGTGCACACTTGACTGTGGCTGCAACAATCTTATTATTTGTTTGCATTTCTTAGGGCCCAATCCTGTCCTCTCAGCTATCCATTGATGCAGTCGGGCGGGTGGGTCTGCTCGACAGCTATTTGGCTGGTTTGGTGTATGCTGACCCTTACTGCAGGATTGGGCCCGGGTAGGGGGTTAGGATATAGCTTTGTGTTGGCACTGCTGATCCACCTCCTCCAGCAACCTGAGCTGTCCCCCCTCTGACCCGCTCTTTCCCCCTCTCTGTTCTGCTCTCCTGCCACCAAATCCTGCCTCTCCCACCATCTTCTCTGCTCCAATGGTGGGGTGCTGGTACTCCTGGCAGCGCGGTAAATTGTACCCTGCTGGAGCACCTTTTGCAACAGGTGCTGCCTACTTTGTGGCAGTGCTGTTGCAAGAGGGAAACTGGCACTGGCCAGTTATCCACGGTAAGTATAAGATTGGGCTGCATTTTTTCCCCAAATAGGGCACATATATACAATCTGTTACAGCTTTCCAAGATCCAGAATTTTGGAAAGCAATCAGAACCAATTTTCCAGCACTGATATAGCTGTGCCAATGGGGCTTGTGTTGCATCCTGCAGTTGGAGGGCAGCCACAGAGAGTTCCTCAAGGCAAGGGAATGTTTGTTCCCTTACTTTGGAGCTGCCTTGCCCTTACCCCAGTGCTGGAAGGTTGGTTAGGATTGCACCGTTAAAGAGAGTGGGCCAAAAAGATGGCAGAATCTTGGAACTGTTGTGGAACAGATTTGAAGGAATTCACTCATTCCCTACATATAACCTCCCAAACAATTGCAATGAACAAGTGTCTGATTCTAGGTTTTAGGGAATGAAATAGATTTGGGAACTAGATAATAGAATGACTCCTTCGGGCACAGCCAACATATTCCAAGCCCCCTCATTTTAGTAAACAAGACCTTTGGCGATAGTGATCAGGCATTTTTCAGCAACCCCTCGGCTGAAACAATTGCTGGGGTCTGATAACTGTACAAAAGCCTTTGCAAAAGTCAAGAGATTTATGAGCTAGTGAGACTTGCTCTATCACGTGCAGCAGCTTGCAGAAATAAACTTCCTTCACCGTGTATTATAGTTGATCAAGCAAGTGCATTTGAAATAAAGTTATTGCCCAGAATACAAATTCAGGGAACTGTAAAGTCATGTTTTCTTCCTCCTGCCCCCAGTTTACTCAGAAAATTAATGGCAGCTGCAGATTTGCCATCTGGCTGGGGGAATTCAATTTCTATGCACTAAAAACTACCATGGAAGGATGGCACTTATTAGTGAGGTGGAAAATCAGTGGGGAGAGAGAGAGAGAGATGCTCAAGTGGAACAGCAGATAGCGATCTGCTGGCATTCTGAAGCTTCCCCTGGCCATTTTAAAGCACTCTGTGCTAGTTGTGGGTGCCATTTTGAAGGGGCCTTGTTGAGAGTCTCTTTTGGATTCTGGGGGTCTCCACTGCTGACAGGAAAGCTAACTGCCCCTAACTCCCCCCTGTTGATCTGGATTGGGGACCCATCTGGCAGGTATTTACATTTCCAAATTCAAATGCACAGCTCTCAGTCATGCAAACGCGTTTAGTTTGGCCTTTCATCCTCTCCTTGGCATGTTACTTTTCTACATACTGGAAATTCCATGCACAAAGAATTGTTTTGTTTTTGCAGGGGTTTTTTTTTGGGGGGGGGGCATTTAAATATGTTATTCATCCCTCACAATTTGAGCAGTACCAGCCCTTGAGAACTGTAATAAATGCTTATTTTTCCCCGCCCCATGTTTAGATTGGCTCCTAGACAAACATTATTCACTAACAGAAAAAAAGAATGTAAGAATCGAAGTAGCTCATCATTATTTATATTGTGACAGGTTCTGGATGATAGATGTGGGAAGCTGAGGAGATTCCAGACTCTTCCAATGAGCTCCTGCTCTTTTGAGTTTGCAGGCATGCCTAGCATTTCAGTTCTGGCGTTTGCAACGCCAGCAAGATAACGCCCAGCTCGATAAGATGTGCCAACAAACCAATCTAGGTAATGAACAGTTTCCAAGGGAAATCTCTGTGTCACACATGTGAACGTCCCCTTTAACAACTTTGCAATTTTGTTCACCCTTTCAGTGGCTACAGAGGGAAGAGCCCGGGGCTACATATCTCTTTTTCTAAATCAACTCCTTATTTGCCGCCTCTTTAATAGGCCTCATTCAGGCAGCAATCCTATATGCATTTTCCTGGCAGTAAATCCCATTGAACACACTAGCACTTACTTCTGAGTAGACAAGCCTAGGATAGTGCTGTCAATCTCATAAACTGCACTGCAGTCAGTAGCATCCCAAGATTTTGCAGGCTGCCTCATTGGGCCATGTAAGCTACCCTTCCCCCTCGTTGTTGGAGCCATTCCAGGCAGCAAACACAACGCAGAGGAGATTCCCCAGCATTGCTCTCACTGTCTGGAATGACTCAGACGTTGAGGGAAAAGGACAGCTTGCATGATGTGTAGAGGTGAGGGGTTTTTTGGTGATTTTTTTCCTCCAAAATTTCTCAATTAAAATGCAATGCTATGTTTTTATCCTACGTTCTCATTCCAAGTTCTCATTTTTATTAATGTTAAATGCTTTAAAAGTGTACTAGGTAAATGATATAGTGTCAGCATATGCAGGCACAGTATTATTTCTAATTGGAAAAGTAGTTGATTTTAATTTCTGGAGAATATCTTAAACACCCAAATGTGGTATTTTGTGTTTTTATTCAGATATTTTAACCACCAAAAAGCGGTTATCAATGCACAATAAGCGGTTTTCGACAAAAAAACACACAAAACCCACCCCTAATGATACATTATGGACGTGGTGGCGCAGCGGTTTAAACCGCTGCTGCTGGGCTTTCTGACCAGAAGTTTGGGAGTTCAAGACTGAATGACGGAGTGAGCTCCCATTGCTTGTCCCAGCTCCTACCAAACTAGCAGTTCGAAAGCACCTAAATGCAAGTAGATCAATAGGGACCACATTGGTGGGAAGGTAACGGCGTTCCGTGCGCTACGGCGTATAGTCATGCCAGCCACATGACCACGGAAGCTTTTCCTCGGACAAAATGCCGGCTCTACAGGCTTAGAAATGGAGATGAGCACTGCCCCCTACAGTCGGTCACGACTAGACCATTCGGTCGTGGGGAACCCTTTACCTTTAATGATACATTGAGGTCAGTGGTGTCATCTAAATGATTTAAGAACAGGTACTCACTTTTGATTGGCACGTGTTTGGACCCGCCCACCGGAAGTGACATCATAAGCCAGAAGTGATGTCGTGGCAGGAAGTGACATGAAAAAAGCCCTTTTTGAGGCCTCAGATGATTTTAAACTGACTCTACAGTTGCAACAGTATTCCACAGCACCCCCAGAACATGTTAAGGAGGCCTGGCATCATGTTAAAACCCCAGAGCAACTCATTTTTCAGTGGCAAGGAAAGGAAAGGCTCCGCTTGCTGCCTGCCTGCCTGCCTGGCTCTGAGAACATGCAGGCAACTCAAACATGCAGGAAATTCAAACGTTGCAGAGGGCGGAGTCGACGAGTGGGCGGGCGAATGGGCGGGGCCAGCTGTAATCCTAGAAACCGGTACTCACGTACCCCCGCGTACCCCCTGCATGACATCACTGATTGAGGTGCCCTGCAAAACATAGTGCCCCACCCCCTCTCAGGACACTCCTGCCTGCCGTGCAGCACAGATGAAGCTGCTCTGAAAACTGAAGCAGGATGTCAGCAAGAGGCGCATTTTCCCTATTTGAGCAATAGTGGGTGGGGGCCATGTAACCCGTAATGCCACCGGATGCTGACTTGGTCTGCTACTTATGCCCTACAAAAACGTCCCACAAAACCCTTACCATGCTCCTCACACACTGCCGTGAAACCTGGAAGTGTGGGGCTTCTGGTTTCATTTACAGGGATGGGGCATTTGTGACCTGGAGCATTGCCTGATGCCATCTCGGGTCTGCTGCCTCTGTGCAACAAAAAGGGAAAAAAAACCCTCTTACTGAGTTCCCCCGGCGCGACTGTGAAACCCGGAAGGGAGGAACTTCCAGTGTCCTTTACAGGGACAGCGCATTAAGTCCTTGTCTTTTAGCTGGAAGTCCCGCATTTCCCGGTTTCATGGGAGCATGTGAGGAGCACAGTAAGGAGAGGAATGATCTGCTTCTCACTCAGGAGAGCAAGAAGCAGATCAGTGAGCCCTGCATTGCCAGCGGGTCAGGGGAGGATGGGGGTAGCAGGCTCGGGGTGAAAGGCACCCCAAACCCGCCCCCTTGGACCCCTCACAATCTGCACAGATGCGACCCTCATCAGGTGGCTGCATGGACAGGCCAACAGTGATGGTGGGACAGAAGCAGCTGCACTTGGGGACAGAGGTGGAACATCCATACAGCGTGGTGTTGCGCCGGCCATGGGTGCCGTTGGAGGGGTGGGCACCTCGGCGAAGGAGAGGATGAAAATGCCAGAATGCAGTTTGGCCCACCTGCCTACCCCTACCTCTGTTTCACTCCAAAATGGAGCAAATCCTGATGCAGGGTTAGGGTTACAGTTACTCCAGAGCAATGCAGCTTTCACAGTGCTGGAACAGGACTTTCAATAGCGTACCGCGAGATCTGCTGCTGCAGTCCCTGCATAGGTTTAGGCTGCCCCAGATGTGGAGCTGTTTGAAATCAGTGTTATTTACTCAGGCCATTGTGTTCAGAAAGACTTGGGCTGTGATCAGTGATGTCATGCAGGGGGAACGCGGGGGAACTCAGTTCCACTAGTTAAAATTAGGGCTGACTCCGCCCACTTCACTCTCCCTCCTCCCCCTCCCAATTCCTCTGCAAAGAGCTTTTCTTCTTGGTTGGCTGGCACTCAGAGGGTTAAAGGCAGTGATGTCATTCAGGGGGAACGGACCAGAACGGATCCTAACGGGCTCTGTGGCTGGTTCTGGGTTCCCGACAAGTGCCAATCAAAAGTGAGTTCCTGTTCCTAAATCATTTGAATGACACCACTGGCTGTGATCCTATCTTACCAGAAACAAACACCTCTGCCGATAGGTTTTTTTCTCCCCCTTTCTTGCAAAGAGTAAAGTTAGCTGGAAGTTTCTCTGCCCACAGTGAACCAATTAAATTTGGCTTATGCACCAGATACTGATTGGAGTAAAAACAAAAACAAAAGCTGGAGCGGACCATCAATTGAATTTCTGATACCAATTTTATTTCAAGAGAAATGAGGCTTATATGTTTTGTCCTTCCATCAGCATTCAATCGTTGGACTTTTATTTGAGCCTGGACAGACGGCAGGCAAATATCAAAAGAAGGAGATTACCCGCCCACTCCATAAGCAATATAAACCAAAATAATATTATCTTTACAGGCCTGCTATAAAGCAGACATGCTTTATAGAAGGTTTTAACTAATCTGTTCTTGAAACAATGATTTGACTGAATCTTGAAATAAAATTCTGTATACCATACAATGCAATTCTACTTCTTTCCAGATTTTCTGAATCTTTATATATTCCTCAAGACATAGGCATATCATACGTATGTCTGCCTATGTTGTACAGAGAAAAAGAGAAGGGACAGTTCTTAAGATCTTGCCAGTCTTCTCTAAGACAATTTAATTACAGTACATGAGAATACAGGTTGATTATCCCTTATCTGGACTGCTTGGGACAGGAAGGTGTCCAGATTTTGGATTTTTCTGGATTTCTGAATAATTGCACACATATTATGGGAAATACTTCCTCTAGCTCTTTTCACTGTTCCCCATTTGGGTGTCTGTTGGCCTCTTCGACATTCTTCAACTATGGCACACATCACATCACAGAACAGAGAACAGTAGTCATATATGTGGGAATGAGCACAAGACCTTTTTCTACAGAAAGTCTTGGACAAATATGTCTGGATTTCGGATGTCTGGATAAAGGATCATCTACCTGTAATACTAGTTACAGAGCGCAATCCTAACCTGGAGTTAGGCCGGCACAGTTAGGCCAGCAAAGTTTGGCTGGCACAAGGCCCGCCATAAAGCGCATTTGGACCACTCTTGGAGTCAGGGAGGGTAGCTCAAGTCTGTGTGCTAGCCTCTCTGACTCCAAGAGTGGTCCAAGCATACTTTATGGTGTCCCTTGTGCCAGCAGAACAGAAAAGTCTGTTTTTCTGGAGCATTTGCCATGTGTTTTCATGCGCTGGAATGCTTGGAACAGCCCATGAGTGACCTCATGATACTGGGAAGTGTCCAGTTCACATGGAGAATGCCACCTGATTACCTGGCAGTGTCCTCTGTGTTCTGTGAATGTTGACAATTTGCCTGCCTGAGAGCCAAAAATAACCCTTTGGCTCAAGGAGATACACCCTGGCCTCTTTCCAACCTAGATTTTGGAGAAGCTTCGTTAGAGCACGTCCTGTGTACTGAAGAGTATGTCTCGCTTAAGTACTATTTACGGTGGTTTTAATTTCTGACTCTAGGGGGTTCTGTGACACACAATTGGTGTGAGCAGGTGCACATTAAGAATGTGCAGAACTGTCATGGGGAACTGTCATGGGGATGTGCAGAACTGTCATGGGGATGTTTAGCAAGCTACGTTTTCTTTCTCTTGCAATTTATCAGATGATAAATTGAATAAAACAACAAAATCATAAGCCGGGGGATGGTGGCAAGAACTTGGCTGTTGATCCTGGAGAGCTTTGTCTAGACCCCTATTTGAAATCACCTGCCCTTAGAACAGTTTCTGTTTCTCAGCTTCATAAAATTAAAATTGAAAAAGTGAAGCCTGAAGCAGCCTGCAGTGCGAGCACATGTTCCAACACTGAGCTATGGCTCCTACTAAAGAAAAGGGCCAGTGGAGATAGTCGTGCACCAACCGGAACGCTGTCCGTACACAGCTACCATCTCCAGCCAGTAGGACACTGGCAAAAAATAAAGTCCTTTTTTGTATATGCAAATCATCTCTGTTTAAAACAATCAACAACTGAAGCAAAAAAAATATGGCACTTTGGTTTTTAAAAGGACACTGGACAAAAAGACAGTGGAGTGGCTGTTTGCCTGTGGCTGAATTGAGGCAATAAACAGATCGGTCGTCCAAGCAGATGTTTCTCTTTTAGACTCATGGAGCGTTTGCAAACCCTTTTCCTGCCCAAAAGAAAACATTAGCAGATTTGGAATATAAAAGGCAACTCCATTCAACAGCAACAGCAGCCGTTGAGCAAAACGAATCAAACAGCAGGAGTGGCAATTGAGGCTTGTTTGCTGTTGCTTTACTTCCTTACCAGCCCATCACTTTGGTTGGCTCCAACAGAACATCTTCAGTGTCCAAATGTATTGCAGCAATTTCCCCAACTGCATACGCGTACCAGATTCTCAGGGATCAAAGCTTCAGTGGATCCAAAACCAGAAGCATACCTAACATGCTGCTGCTATCATCATTAATAAGAAGATAGTTAATAATATTAATTAATAAATATTGTTAATAATAATTATAAAACTATATTGTGTAGCAGCAGCAGCAGCAGCAGTAGTAGTAGTGATGATGATGATGATGATGATGATGATGTATCTATCCATCCTTTCCTTCAAGGCGGCATAGAGGGATTGCTCCCTTCTATACTCAGAATAATCCTGTAAAGAAGATTACGCTGAGAGGCAGCGATGAAGGCCATCCTCTGTGTTCACTGATTCTGTACTTTGCAGAGTTAAAAGCCAAAAGGGTAAATCATTATTTTGGCAAAACTTCCAGAGTCTTACAACACCTTAAAGATGCAGCAGTTTATTTCCGCCTACGCTGACTGGTTATTATTCTGCAATATGGCATCAAAAGTTCAAAGCATGCCTCAGCAGTCACGGTGTATGAAATAGCTGGCTTGTGCGTGCATTTGTATGCATGTGTACCAAAGACAGGATGAATTTGTCTCTTTCTCAAAGATTAAACTCCTTGGAACCCTTGGGGAAGGAACTGAGCTCTAGAGAATATCTCCCTTGATGGATGATGGCCAAAGAGATAGGGGCAAAGCAGGAGAACAGTCTATGACATCCTGGGTGAGGAGGAGATGGTGGGCAGTTTGAAGCTCCTTTCACTTGCTGGCATTTCACAGTGGGGAAAGTGGCACCCTGTATCACAAGGACATTTCAGATGGTGTACAAAAGTAGTATCAGATGGATATTACCTTCATTCATTCATGGAATGCGTAGGTGTTGTCATCTTCATGCTCAAGGATAGAAGGGAGGTAGAGGAGGGAGAAAATTGTGATAATGAAATAAAAACAAATAGCACCACTTTCTGCACTTCTCATTTTTGCAAAAAAACAAAACTCCAACACTGAAAAAATTAAACCGTCGTCTCCCATCTCTAAAGATGGGGGTGGAATTGCACAACATTGAACATTCCCAGAGGTACCTTTCAATTAAAGATTCGTGGATTAAAATACTGGACTTAATGGAACGGGATAAACTTACGACTTTCCTTAAAGAGAAATCAGCAAAGTTGTTTATGAACAACAGGAAAACCACTCATTGACTTCTTGCGTGAGAAGAAAAATATTAGTACAATGAGTTATAGACGTGATGAATAGGTGGTTGATGTAGACTCAAAAAACTTTGCTGGGGATTAAAATAAATGACAAAGAGTAAAAAATTAAGTATTAATTTTTAAATTAAAGTATTACAGAAAAGAATAAGAGGCTGTCTAAGAGTTGTAACTTTTAATTTGAGCAATTATTAATATTTTGTAGATGTCAGAAATTTAGATATATTACTCCGCACTTGCTTTATATACTTTAAATTTAGTTATTATTTGGTGTTTTTTTTGGTTATATAGTTGTTTGTTTTAGTTGTTTTAATTTAAAAAAATAAAGATGGGGCGGAATCAGATGATTGCTGTCTCCCGATTGATCTTGATACAGAGTTCAAAGTGGAAATAACCCCAGGGGTGCCATTTTTATTTGTCTTCCCTCGTTTCTGACACACTACAGCTGAAACACTAGTTACCCCTGCTAACTGGACAAGAGGCACTTTTTCCAGTAGTGTTCCTCTTATATTTAGCAGGGGGAGAGTAACTGTCCCTCTTCACCCCTGCGCAGTCTTTCTAGTGGCTGTTGCTGGCGGTCTGCCTTTTTTTAGATTGTGAGCCCTTTTGGGACAGGGAGCCATTTAACGTTATTATTACTATTTGCCTGTAAACCGCTTTGTGAACTTCGTGTTGAAAAGCGGTATATAAGTACCTGTTGATTGACTGTTGATTGAAAGGAAACAGCAAAACAAGCCTGAATAGACTATCTTACATTCACTGCAAAGCCATAAGATGGCACAACATTTTAACAATATTTTAAGTTTATTTACACAGTGGACTTGGCCTTCTGCATATCAGCTCACACCCTTAGTGTGCTTTGGATACTATTATTGAGCTTCCTTTGACTTGGCTATATGAATTTGGCAGTAACTATGAGAACCTGATGGGCCCTTCTCTGTATGAGTCAGTACAAAAGAGACCTTAGGGGGTCAGTCTATGTTCCCTTCTCATTAATTTATCTTTTATAAGGAAAGTTTTTGAAGCAACTTCTGCCAGTTTTTAAAACATGCTTTTCTTGGAAAGACAGACTCTGGAGACGGTCACTGTTAGTGGTTTTATCATACAGAAAAAGAGAGGAAAAGAAAAAAAAAAGCTTGAAAGGCAATGTATCTAAAGGAAACATCAGTAAGTATATCTAGATCTGTGCATGTGTATTTGTGCACACATGCACACACATATACAGGTGGGCCTATGATAGCCACAGATTTCAGAATCTCTGGGGTTCCCAAACCATAGGGAAGGGACATCCTTTGACCCTCCAAGGGTGACCGTAGCTGAGCTCTGATCATGTCCAGATGGTTTTCTGAGGACTGTGGGCCTCAGAATGCCAGTTTGGGGCAAAAAATATTACTTCCGGTTTTGGGAGAAAACAGGAAGTGACATTTTTATGCCCTTACAAAGTTAATTACTTGAGCTCATACAAACAGCCAGCAGATGGCCCTAAAGCTGTGTGGACTTCTTACTCATGCATTGTAACTCAGGGCTGCTGCCCGCCAAGTTCAATTTACTTTATAATGTGATACCACAGCATAAGGAAGACAAATCCAAAACAATTTTTGTTTTGAAGCCAACAATTTTTGATCAGTCAACTGTCCTGATCTAGTATCTAACCGCTTTCGGTTCCCTTTGGGGGAGACGGGTGGAATAGAAATATGGTAAGTAAGTAAGTAAGTAAGTAAGGAAGGAAGGAAGGAAGGAAGGAAGGAAGGAAGGAAGTACTTGCTCTTACCAGTATGATGGAGCCACCAAATCTTTCTCCCTGCAGTTACAGTGAAAAAACTGTTGGGCTCTGCTGGCTCCCCTCTGGATGGCCGGAGGAAGATGAGAGTGAGCTTCCAGCTAAGAACTGTTTTTTGTTCTTCAGCTGGAATAACATCCTGCTATTTGATTGCTACATTTCCCTGCCTGGAGAACAGCTAGCAGGAACCTCGGTCGATAAGTTGGCTCATCCAGCTTTGACCCTGGCTGAATAGGTTTGCTGGTCCTGGTTGTTCACAACTCAAATTGGCATTTCCTCTCCATTCAAGCTGAAGACACAGAGACGGGGGCTGTTGAGGTCAAGCTTGGTCCCACATAAGGAAACAGGCAAAAATACACAGAAGTAAACCTAAAATATAGACATTTTATCACACACACGATAACCATTTTTAGGGTGCAAGCCTGAGCTGGGCTGGAACAGTGAGGCCGGCAGGCCTGTGCTGTATCCAGCGCAGCTTTGGAGTGTTCAGGAGCCTCTCTGGGGCAAGGACATGTTTGCACCCTTGGCCCTGGGGGGGGGGCGGCTCCAGCCTCCCCTATGGGTACCTCGGATCTGAATCTGCTGTACAGCAGGCGCAGAGCCAAGGAAGCCATGCGGCCTGAATTGGGGCCACGCGGCCTGGGGACAGAGGCTTGGGTGCCGCCTGACAGCCACATCCCAACTCCACCCCCCTCCCCAGGCTGGCATGCCTCCCGGCTCATTCCCCCCTGACAGTTCCTCCCTCCCTCCCTCCTTCCACCACCCAGAACCGCTTGTGCGCCAGCTGAGTTCGGCTGGCGCACAAGCAGGGTGGCTTTGGGCTGGAGCCTTTGGGCTGACACTGCTGCTAGCATCAGCACAACAGCACCAGCGCCAACACAGGGGTGCCACTCAGCACCCCCACGTTGGCGCTGGTGCCGTTGGGCTGGTGCAAGTGGCTAGCGTCGGCCCAAGGGTGCCCTCGGGAGTGCGCCCTTAATAGACACTGGCCACTAGGCAGTTTTAAGATATTTATCTCTTTCTGCGCTACAACCTAAAGGGTCAGGAGTAGTCGTACACGTCACTCCCAAATTTGAAAGTGGAACTCAGGAAAGATGAGCCCATATAACTGCTCTGGAGAAACATCCTGTTTCTGTGAACTTCACAATGAAATGAAAGAAAAAATGCAAAGCACTGTGCAGAGATCTGTTCAATGTTCCTGCCATATAATAACGATACATATGGATATGTTTGAGGATTCATCCACAATTCATTAAGTTCATCCAGCTATTTGCTCTTTTCCTCCCGCTCCCATTTTTGAGCGGAAGACTGCATTTCTCTCTGAATCTACGGCTGGCTGCTGGACTCAAGAGATTTCCTCCAAGTGCTCGGAAATGAAGAACAATTTGGCTCATTTTAAATGAGAGCTCTTTCCATTTCTTGGAGGCAAACCTCTTCTTAGAGTGGGAACAAGTCACTCAAGAACTTGCCATGATATGAAAGTCACACTTTAAGATGTCAACTTATTTTTGGAAATGTATTCCCATTTTAAAAGAAGAACCCAGAGAGTGAAAGAGCAGTGAGCCCAGAAACGTTAGTTCTGAGTATATCTTGTGGTACCTGGGTCAACACTCAATCAGCCCTATAGATTTGCAGGTGCAGCAAGATCATGTGGGAGAGTCTTTTCTGGACTATTCCATCTGAGATAGTCTGGGTGCGTGCGCATATATGTATGTTTTCTTATGTGAAAAAGAAACTCTTTGCAAATATAATCAAAGGAGAAAGCTTGTAGCCTGGTAGTCTTTGTAATTTCTATTACTATAATATTATTTATGATACTATAATAATTACAATTTTTTTAATGACAAACATTCAAAAATTCAATTCCCCTCTCAGTGTCAACCAATAAAGCCAAGAAAGGACTCTTCTGTTGAGCTCAATCAACCTTACAATTCTATCAACAGCCACTAATCTAATTTCCAGTCCACTTTCAATGAAGCTTCCATCCATGTTATCATAAAGCTAAAACAATGCGATCCATTGATTGATTTGCCCTCATTTACTTAAGTGATTAACACAATGTCACTTACAGGTAGGGTGTTTAGTCCAGGATTGTCACACACTGTTCACACTCCCTTAATGGGTGGTTCATGCAACATTGTCATCCATCCATCATCCATCCATTGTCCACCTGTACTTTCCCCATGATTAAACCATCACATTTATTAAATGGGGAAAATTCATTGATAATGAGAGCACTGGTACAGAAGGGCAAGGGCTGCAGTGTGCACTCCAGTTAGCACTATTGTTTGGTCTTTTTAAAAAGAATGGGCTCAGGTACAGCAGACATCAGAATGAAGAAGCCTAAAGGGTGGTGTGTTAGTCTTCACCCTAAAACGAGGAAGGACTGTTGCAATTCCACAAACAGGTGCACACGAAACAGCAACTGGAGAGAGCCCTAAGAGCCCAATTCTGGAGTGTTCTCTTGGCATATCCTACCTGATAACGACTATTTTGAACTAGAATCCTTTAGTGGTTCCCAAACTGTGGGTTGGGACCCATCCACGGGCCTCACTGGGACACGAGTCAATTTCAGGCGAGTCGCGAAGCACCTAGAGCAGCCATGTTGAAAATATTAGAAGATGGGATGCTGGAAAGGGGGAGGGCTATGTGGTTGTTTTGCTTGTGTCAAGGTTGTAAAGAGGCCTTTTCTTCTTCTTTCTGATTCACTTTGCTATTGGAAAATAGCTGAAAAATAACCCAACTTATCACTGCATTCTCAGGAAAGCAGCAGGCTTTGGCGTCACAATGACTACACTTCTGGCCATGCCATCACTTCTGGTGGGTCCCATACAGCTTGTCATTCTAAAAAGTGGGTCCTGGTGCTAAAAGGTTTGAGAACCGCTGCTTTAGAGAAGACTATTTCCTTTTACCAAACAGTTTGAAATCACAAACATTTTAAATGCTTTTTAATTTGTCCACAGTCAAATGGGGAGAGAAAGCAGCTGCCTGAATAGCAACGTGTGCCTAAATACATTTCCTGTACCCAACATTTCCCACGTATATCCACAGATGTGTACGTGTAAGAGACATGTGTATTGGTCATGGACTCTGTTTGTTCCATCGATCCTGTATTCTGGAGGTAGCTTTGGCACACCACTAGTTAATATGGCAACTTCGGCTAAACGTGAGTCTTCCCAGATGGTGTTTAATTCACAACCCACTTTCTGCCAGCAATAGTTTGTCTGGAGGAGGAAAATGTACAGCTGTGGAATTCTTTATCGCTGGATGTCTTTGCGTCTGCGTTGTGTAATCCAAATGGCAATTTAGAGTTCTGTCACAGGGCTCCAGGCTTGTGGGTTCCAATGCCTCGCATAATTTTGATAGAGTTTTATCAACGTCTAACTGATGGGAGTCTGGAAGGACTCGTTGCTCCAAGTCAGATTGGATGGTGGCTGAACGTTCTATGCTTGCAGAGGATGATTCCACTTGCACAAGAAAAAATGTTTGCAATAATAGCAGCAGCAGCAGCAGCAGCGATACCAGGAGATGCACAAGTGGAATTTGAAATCACAAAAGATAAGGATTTACAAATTGAAATAGAACGGCTATGGAAAAAGAAGGTCACCATTGTGCCAATTGTAATAGGAGCATTGGGCAAAGTCCCAAAGAGACGTAAGCAACATCTTAAAGCACTCAAACTCACAGAAATCTCGGCCATGCAACTACAAACGGCAGCCCTTTTAGAGACTGCCCACATATTGAGGAAACACCTCTGAACAGCCCAAGTCCTTGGGAAGGACCCGATGCTCAGAGTATATCGGTCACTACACCTGTAGTGACTGTGCAAAAGTATAACAGTAACAGTAACAATAATTAATGCAAGCCCACCTCTTTCATTATTTTTATTTTAATTATTTTAATTACAACTTAAGCCACTCTTTCTTCAAGAAGCTCAGGGCAATATACTTAAAGTTTTCCCCATGTTAGCCATACGGTATATGAGGGAGGTTATGGCCCAATCCTATGTAGGCCTTACTGGAATGCTTGTCCCAGTAGCATAAAGCCCTTTACCACTTTTGCAAAAGGTGACAAACATTCAGCACAACTGGGCTGCTGCCACAAGAGGCAAGCAACAGGGTCTGTGTGCCAGGGGACTGGAGACGCCCTCTGGCACTGGTAAGTTGGCACGCAGGTTGGAAGGGGCAGAGAGAAGGGGGAAGGGGTGAGGAGGGGAAAATGGAAAGGGATGGGGCAGGAGGAAGGGCAAACTGCAGCTAGGAAGGGGGTACTATTGGCGGCAGCAGCCAGGGGTGTAGCTAAAAAAGTGCAGGGAGTGCAATTGCACCTGGCAACAAGCTTTAGGGGGGGGGGCAACAGGCTGAGTTTGATGCTAGTGGCCAAAATGGTGAAAACCTTGTATGTATAACTAATACCATCATGTTATACACCATTCAATGCTGAATTTAATGCAGAACACAGTGAAACAAATCTGAGTGCAATACCTTCATTCTATCAAACGTTATGGCCAAAAAAACCCAAGAAAATGAAAATATAACGGTGATATAATATATTATAATATAACAATATAATATATTACATAATATAATTGTAATATAATTGTATTATAATTATATAATATATTGTAATATAACACCTCCTGTTGTGACGTCACTTCTGGGGCATCATTTTGCCCTCTGCACCGAGCTACATTTTCTTTAGCTACGCCAGTGGCAGCAGCACATACTGATATCTCAACGCCCTTCCTGGTCTTGATCCCCCCAACTCAGGTCCACACTGACTTGCACCAGCTACACAGGTCTGAGTAGACCCAGCAAGGCTTACCCCAGGGCAAGGGAACAAAGTGGTACAGCGGGGGATAAATGTTGAGAAACTCTGATCAAGGCGATTTTATGGCATGTTTCACCATGCTGTTTCCCCCCAGTAGTGGTTTAGAATGATCTTTGAGGAACAGGTGTGGAAAACATGGCAATGTAATTGGGGGGAGGGGAAGCAGCATGGATAAGTGCATCTGGACCAGGACGAAGATCCACCTGTTCCAGTCCGTTTTCAAGAGGAGCACATTCTTCTGGAAAGCTGACAAGCAAGACATGAAAGCTGGAGCACACACTTATTCCCCAGAAGCTCGCATTCAGATCTGTGCTGCCCTTGAAACGTCCGTCTAACTATCTTGGCTAACAGCTGGAAATAGACCTTGCATTTGCCTGATCCACATCTGTTGGAGTCAACTATGCACCAGCACTGAAATGTAGAAGAGATTCATCCACTGGTTCCTATTCAATCCGTATGGATTTTTGCATTCTGACATCACATGTTTCCATGTGTTGTCCATTACACTATTTATTCCAAAGCAGGGGAGGAAAGGAAAAGCCTAACAATGAAACCATCCTTGATGTAGAATCTGCAGCTTTTTGCTTTAGGTCTTTTTGCTCTTAGCTAAGCCGGTGCATTATTCAAGACACTTATTTCCCCCACTTCTACTATTGTTAGGTCCATTTAATGGCAAACTCCAGTCACCATGTCACACCTCATAAACTAACCTATTTTCTGGTAGAGCATTCCCCCCTGCAATGGTGTTTGCACCTTGCAATACTTGACCTGCATTTCCCAGAGGCTGACCCGACACGACCCAGAGCTGAGCAATATAAATCACAAGGGGACTTCATAAATGAGTGTGCACATAATAGCAGCTGACCCGGTCAGAAATAAAGCAAATAAGAAACCCAGAGGCAGAACTATTGGAGTTATGGACCATTAGCGTCCTATATTGTTTTCAGACACAATTGTTTTGAAGAGGAAGGAACTCTGGCATGTTGTGAGCAGAAGACGCTTCTGATATGTGCAGGGCTAGGACTAATCCTAGCATCTTGACCAGTGTTGTTCAGACTGTGGGTTGGGACCCACTTGGTGGGTCACGACCTGATGTCAGGTGGGTCATGGAAAGCTGGGAGCAGTCATCTTGGAAACTGCAGACCTTCCTCTTGTTATATTCCTTTTGTGAGTGTTTGAATTTTCTTTTTTTAAGTTTTTTATTTTTTATTATAGACACAGGTAAGGGTAAGTGGGAAATACATAGGTGGGGATAAAACATAGATCCACATAATAGGTACACATTGATCACAGCATACTTAGTCACTATTTGTATATGATCTGATTAACATCTCAAATCTCATATTATAATACTCTAATTACATACACATACAAATCTTAATTATCCTCCTTCTATTTTACGCCTTATTTATAGGGTCTACAGCCTATTCAACTCAATTTTCAATATAAACATTACTGATTTACCATTTAGGTTCATCTCTACATCTTCTAATCAATCATAAAACGGCTTCCAATATTTTTAAATTTTCTCTACATTTCCATCTTTCGTTCTTTCAGTTAACACATCCATTTCTATTACTTCCATGATTTTTCCAATTACTTGATCAACAGTTGGTATCTCTTCATTTTTCCATCTTTGTGCACACAATAATCTAGCAGCTGTATTTACATACATAATCACATATTTCTTCTCCTTATCTTGCACACTTGTCACAATATTAAGGAGAAATAATTCCGGCCTTACTGGAATCACACATTTCAATATGTCTTGTAACATACTTTGTATCTTACCCCAAAATTCTTTTGCTTTTCCAGAAGTCCACCACATGTGATAAAACGTTCCCTCTTTATCTTTGCATTTCCAACATTTGTTTGAACAGCCCAGATACATTTTTGCTAATCTATCCGGTGATAAATACCATCTATAAAACATCTTGAGTGTTTGAATTTTCAAGTAAAGTTTTTTTTTTAAAAAAAATTGTTTTTAGTTCATCTTTTTACATAATATTTTGTCCTAATCTTGCTTTCTTTCTGACATAGATATTTCATATTTGCTGCAGTCTAAGGATGCCAATTTAATTTCAAGAGTGTCATTTTATTATGTTACAATGACAGGACTTCCCCCTTGATGATGTCACTTCCTGCCACAACATCACTTCCAGGCTAATGACATCACTTCTGGTGGGTCCCGACACAAGTGGCATTCTAAAAAGTGGATCTCACTGTTTTTGCGCGCGCATGTGTGTGTGTGTGTGTGTGTGTGTGTGTGTGAGTCCCCAAAAAAGTTTGAATACCACTGATCTAGACTAATCTTAGCTCTCTGCAGGCATTTTTTAACAGCCTGGGGCCAGCCAAGCCTTTTGGCAAGTGTGCCATAAGTCAAATCCAAGAGATGGCTCACTATAGCATACAAGCACACATGCAGTCCTTGATGCCTTGTTGCTCCTTTGCATGTAGTCTACTGATCTGGTGAGTCAAGAGTGTGGGAGAGGCATGGAAGACTGCAAGCATGACTGCATGCCATAGCCGGGCCCACAATCCTGCTTCTCCTGCCCAGGTGTGCTCAAATTCTCCGGCAGCTAACACTGCAGATTGGCTGCCCAAAGAGTTCAGCTGAAAATCTTTAGTTCTGCATTTTCCTTACTCTTTACAAACCCAGTTCCCCCACCCCCAGATCAAGTCCTACATGCTAAACACTTCACTCTGTTAGCTTTCAGAATCCTGTGCACACACTTACAAATCGACTGGCTTTGGATGCTTAGTCTGCTTGGTCTGCAGAGTGCTCAAATAAATGACAAATGTTGCCCACTTCTCAAGCCCATTTTTCCATCAATTTATTTAATGCATAAATAATAAAGTGAAAAGCTGTACACAAAGAATCACTGTCTTTCATCAAAAAGAAATATATCTAAGAACTACTAATTGATAACATTATAACACACGGAATTCACTGTACTGCTATGTGGTTCGAAAGCACCTAAAAAATGCAAGTAGATAAATAGGGACCACTTCGGTGGGAAGGTAACGGCGTTCCGTGCGCTATGGCGTAGAGTCATGCTGGCCACATGATCGGACAAAAACGCCGGCTCTACAGGCTTTGAAACGGAGATAAGAACATAAGAAGAGCCATGCTGGATCAGGCCAAGGGCCCATCTAGTCCAGCTTCCTGAATCTCACAGCGGCCCACCCCAGGTGCCCCAGGGAGGCAGGAGACAACAAGATGCTTGCATCCTGTTGCCACTCCCTTACACCCGGTACCTGTAGCCCACCACCTTTGTAAGGAGGTTGCACAATCCATCATTGCCTATAGCCCACAATGGATCTTTCCTCCAGAAATCGGTCTAATCCTCTCTTAAAGACATCAAGACCAGATGCCATCACCACCTCCTGTGGCAAGGAGTTCCACAGATTAACTACCCGCTGGGTAAAAAAGTACTTCCTTTTATCTGTTTTAACTCTCCCAACCCTCAGTTTTAGCGGATGCCCCCTGGTTCTGGTGTTGTGAGAGAGGGAAAAGAACATCCCTCTATCAACTCTATCCCTTCCATGCATAATTTTGTATGTCTCAATCATGCTGGCCACATGATCGGACAAAAACGCCGGCTCTACAGGCTTTGAAACGGAGATGAGCACCGCCCCCTATAGTCGGTCACGACTAGACCATTTGGTTGTGCGGAAACCTTTACCTTTAAAGAGCAGCAGTCAGTTTTGCCTGCTCATCCCTTGTGTGGAGGGTGAGGGCTCAGCCCCATGGGTTAATCCTTAGAGGGTCCATGTGGGCATACCCAAATCATACTTCTTTCTAAGCCAGAGAAGAACCTTAGGAAGAAATGCTGTTCAGTTTGTAATATCACTGAGTGTTACGATCTGGGTGGATTCATATTCTGAACGTGATAAGGATGCGCCTTATTCCACTGTGTCAGGGCATGGGACATTACACATTACCTTGTACACACATTGAGAGTTGAGGATTGTCTTGCTCATTCCTCAAACACACACACTGGACCCCTGGCTTGCAAATGTACAAAACAGTCCACAGTCCCTGCTAGACGTCTTGCCGACTGTGCCACTTGTGTCACGGTTATCTAGCGGTTTTCTGCCCCCAATGAGGAGGTCATTTTCCGTACATGAATCCACCACTTTCCTTTTAGCAACCTGGTTTGTGCTTTTAAGCAACTGCCTAAAGTTGACTTTCAGCATCACAGGAGACCTTTTGTCCATTCTTTTATCTACAAGAAACCGGTGGACGAAGTTGCTGCTTGACCTTGCAGCTGATCATGAAACTGCCAGGAGAGATTTATGCACTGCAGCCAGGCACAAATCAAACCGTTCATCATCATTAAGGTCGCAGAAGTTTGACAGAAATCAGTTAAACTCAGCAAGCCCATCCCAGAGCCGTTGAGCGCAGCTTCCCTTTGTGCAAATCCATCATCTGGAATGAGATAAGCATCCACAGCAAAGCAAAACACTTTTGCTTGAATAAACATGGCTTACATCTGAAAGAGCCACTCGGAGCTCTTAGGCCTTAATTATTTAGTTTATGTTTTCCAAAACATGACGTTGAGATGGGTTTGGACCTCATTCACGTTTTCAGTTGGATGGATTTAGAACGCTTGCAATGATTTTTTTTTGGGGGGGGGGAGGAGGGACAGTTCTTTAAGTTTTTCCTCTGTACAAGCGGAGAAAGCAGTGTGGCTTGGCGAGTAGCATATCCAACCTCAGTTAGTAAGGCTAGAGTTCAAATGCCTGCTCAGTTGTGAAACTCCCTTGTTCAAGGGTGCAATCCTAACCTGGAGCTAGGCAGGCATAAACTAAACCAGCAAAGTTTGGCCAGCACAAGGGCCACCGTCAAGTGCATTTGGATCACTCTCGGAGTCAGGGAGGATGGCACATGTCTGTGTACTGGCCTCTGACTCCGAGACTGGGAGGGTTGCACAATCATGGGGGAGCTTGCCACCACTCTAGTCTAGTCTCCTTGCATAGTAACAGGGATGTGCCTGCTCCTAGACTGTCAGAGACTAGCCTAGAGCTGCAGCAGCAAGAGCTCTGATTGCGCATATGCCACAGCTTGCAGGTAGCCCCCAGAATGTCTTGTGGCACCACAGCCCGTTTCTCCCCAGCCATTCACCACACATCACTGTGTGCCTGGAGGGTTTCAGAGTTGGGTTTCACACCCAACTGCCATTCACAAAAACATTGTTGGCACGCTCCTTTTGAAACAAACATGCTTTACAGACTCTGAAATTAGAGGATCAAGCAGCTGTGGAGCTAACCTGGAGACTTTCCTGAGGTTATCTTAGCAGCATGGGAACTGCTGCAGCAGATGTCCCTCCGGTGCCATTTCAGGGGCATCAGACAATCTAGGCCAGTTTCTGGAAGAAGAGACGTTGGCATGGGAGACCAGCTGCATTCTTCCATACAGACTTTCTGATCTTACCAAAACGACTGCAGGCTTCACAGTGCTAAGATGACATGAGAAAAGGCCCTTTGGGCCACAATCCAGATGGTTCCTTTCAGCACCCTCCCTCCATTGGATTTCATTGAACAGCAGTTCAATGTACATAGTTCACTGCTTTGGAAATTCCCCAAATGGAATTTTTATTTATTTTTATTTAAAAGCAGTATATGCCACCTTTCCTGTTAAAAAACCAAGATGCCCACAGCAGCTCACCACCAACAAATACAATGCAACATGTAAATAAATACAACAAATAATATGCCCTAGATAAAATAGGATTCAGAAAAACAGAGACATGCACAACATACACAAATGAACATGATAAAAAAAAACATGGAACCTGTTTGTGGGGGCAGCATAAGGGAAAAGTTTGATTTAGTTTACAAAAATGAATGAATGCTTTTCCAAAATGGATTGCAGTTTGGTGTGAGGTTTTTCTGGCGTCCCACTCCATCTCCTGCCGGCATCAAAAACTAGGAAGCTCCATGAATAAGAACTGAGAACTTTCAGGTATATAGACTGCATTACAAAAATTTTGAGTGGATTCCTATCCTCAGCCACATTCCAAAAGCTGTTTTCCAGCTTTTGGACAATATGGTGGAACTCGAGTGACTGACAGCCCAATTCTATGATGTCTACACCCTGTAGGAGCAGCAGTAGCAAAACAGCTACTGCTTTATCTTATGGGTGTGGCAACCCATAAGACAAAAGGGGATTCTGGGAAAGGGAGATGGGATGCCACTGGGCCTCCTCAAATCTGTACCAGCTATTTTGTCTGTGCCTACCCAACACGTAGGACTGTGGGGGGGGCCCTAATAACCAGTCGCCACAGACTGCTTTGGAACTATGAAAAGTGAGCAAGGAGCTGCTGAGTGAATGAGCACAAACATATGTATGCCCGCCGCCAAGCCAAGAACAACCACGGCCTGTATGGAAATCCTTAAATCGACTGCGTGCTGGGGTGGGAAGATTTAAGGACAATCTGAGGAAATGGGGTTTCCCCCATAAAAGACATGCTGTGTGAACGTGGAGAAGAACAAACCATCCCACATATGCTACAGTGCACACGGTGCCCCTCCACATGCACAGTGGAAGATCTGAAGTTGGCAAGGGAGAACACTGTTGAAGTGGCCCAGTAATGGGCAAATGGTATCTAGTTTTAACCTTGTATTTTATTCTGAAAATATATTTTGATGTATGGATAAAATTATATTAATGTAGGTGCTTCTGATTATGGGGTTTCCCCATAAAAGACATGCTGTGTGAATGTGGAGGACAAACCATATTTTCAAGATATGAGAAAGCCCAATCATCATGTAGAAAGAAAGAAAGAAAGAAAGAAAGAAAGAAAGAAAGAAAAAGAAAGAAAGAAAGAAAGAAAGAAAGAAAGAAAGAAAGAAAGAAA
>JAJKFI010000010.1:343429-360424 GCA_029204185.1 Lerista edwardsae
AAAGAAAGAAAGAAAGAAAGAAAGAAAGAAAGAAAGAAAGAAAGAAAGAAAGAAAGAAAGAAAGAAAGAACACGTAGTACAGGATCTAGTGGGACTGTCCAATCCTAAAGGAGCTGGACGATGTCAGTGCACTTGTTCCACTGGTGCTGACCGCCATAAAGCAGTCTGCGCCAGTCCTAAAAGGTGCTCCAGAAGGATGCAGAGTAGATTTGCACAAGCTTGTGCAAATCATGACTCTTAAATAGATCAAACCCTATGTGAGCTACCAGGTCTTCATATGCTAGGAGGGACCATTGCTTTGCAAGATCTTTCTCTCAATAAATGACCAAGGGTGACCAAAAAAAGGGGGGGAAGCAGAGCTGAGCAAAGCAAAGGAATGTTTATGCATGGACGTTTTCGTATTTCTTATTCATTTGCAAAGTGCTTAACGTTGCTGAAGCGGAAAGTGTATGTACAGGGCAGGAGGAAAGAACAGCGTGGTGGTGTCGTTGCATCCTGCTCTCCCTGGCTCAGGAAATGAGCCTCAGCATCTCTGAAAAGCAGTGGTGGATCAAAATGTGAAGAAGCAAAATGGCTTTTCGGCTGTGATGTTACTGTCCAGGACAGAGGCGTAGCTAAGGATCTGCTACCCAGGGTCAAATAAGATTTTGTAGCCCCTCCCCTCCACAATGAAATCAAATTTAATTAATTAATTTTAAAAAATGTTTTCAGGCTACTTGGCCCTAACCTTTGATATACAGCAAGTATCTCAACATGGTTTGCATTCTGCATTAAATAATAATAATAATAATAATACTTGGATTTATATACCGCCTTTCTTAGGTCACCAGATTTCTCTAATGACTATAACTCAAGGCGGTTTACATGGGCAGACTTTATTCAGAAACCCGAAGGTTTTTACAATGTTTACAGAAATGTTCTGTCTTTCAAGAACTACACACATACAGATGGATCTTTCTGGATTTAGTCCTTCTTTCTGGCCACCCGTTTGTCTTCTTGCTGGCTGATAAATGGCTTCCCTGCTCCCACCAGAGAAGCGGCTGAACTTCGGCACAACTCCCCCTCACACAAGGCAGCCGAAGCTCAGCTGTTAATCAGCCGCAATTAACGAGGTCTGCCGCTCACAGAGACCTCCGGCTGCCCCGAACTGGCGACCTTCAGATCTTCAGCTCTTATCTTCAGGCAAACGGAGGCATGAACCCTCTCGACTAAATCTTCTGCCCAAATTTAAATTGCCTTTCCAATGATATATAACATGATGGTATTATTTGTACTTACCAAGGTTTTCACAGTTTTGGCCACTAGTGTCAAGCTCAGCTTGTTGCCCCCCCCCCTAAAATTTGTTGCTTGGTGCAATTGCTCCCTCTGAACCCTTTTTAGCTACACCACTGGTCTGGGCAATCATTTTAATTCATTTGGAATGGTTAATGGCTCCCCTTTGGGAATAGAAGTCTTGGTATAAAATGTTGCTGAGAGGCCCTCAGTACAATGAAAGATATGAGTGACAAACACTGATTCCTGGTGGATTGTGCCAGGAAGGGCCATAGCTCTGTACTAGAGCATCTGCCGTGCCTGTAAGTGGTCCCAGGAGCAAGCTCATTGTATCAGCCCATGAGCTACCACAGCCCTAGGAGTACCCAACCCAACTGAAGCCCACTTGGAGTTCCGTGGAGGCGCTCAGTGATGACATAATTGCTGGGCGCCTCCACCACCCAGCTGATTGGCCGCAAGACCGCTCACCCGCTGCAAAAGCCCCATAATGGAGGGACCCGATCCATTATGGAGGGGGAGGGGGGGAGCAGAGGAGGCAGGAGAAGGGATTGGGAATGCGAGTGCCCAGCTGCAGCAGAAGTGGGGACCAAGTGGGGACCAAGCGAAGAAAGAGGAGGGTGATTGGAACAGGGCTAGGGAAGCATTTGCTGCTTCAAAATTTTACTCCTGCACCCCACCAAACTCAGGCCAACCAATGTGAAGCTCACTTCCATATCCCAACCTTCAAAAACAAAATGTTATTGCAGTAAGGCTCTTTTCTCAGGAACTTCCCATTCAAAATATCATAAATTATGCCCCTCACTGAACTGGCATTCCTAGAATCAGAAATCAGTTCCAGATCTCCCAGCAGCTCATGAAGACCAGCTCTGTGCAGACAAAACACTCAGCCTGTTATCACAGTGGATAGAAAAAACAAATAGTTTTTTTTTATTGCTAACAATAATATTGCTAAAACAAGGGAGGAAAGCCACGTGACTAGCTAGCAGGAAACAGATCAGTCATTTTGTCATGCCTACTTGCGATAGGAGGCCAAAACAATCTGCGCTTTTTTTCTATTTCTTCCTCCTAAATTAAATAGTAAGGACTTTTCACACAGTCAGCAGGGTTAATGTAGTTATATTCAGTTTACTGCAGGGGGGTCAAACTCATTTCATGCAGCGGGTCCAATAGCATCTATATGCCTGCTGAAGGCTGGAAATGATGTCTCTAAGCAGGAAGTAACATCATTCAGCAGGTCATGACTAGCACATTTTCCCCACTTATAAACTCATTAGGCTGCAAATAGAAGAGAAAATATACAAATCCTGATCATATTTTCAAGATATGAGAAAGCCCAATCATCATGTAGGCTGCCTGTTCAGCAATGACAGCTCAGCACAACTCAACCGCTGAGAGTAGCTGATGCTGGTGCTCGGAGAGCCTGAGAGCAGGGTGAAGATATTCCGTTCGACACTGTCGGCTTAGCATGATAGAGAGTCAAAGTGCAATCCAACGCTGCCCGTTGCGTCATAGTCTCGACGTGATGGACGTAGAACCAACTCAGGAGTGCCAACTGGCACCCCTGCGTCGGCACTCGAGCAATGGGACCGGCACTGCCTGCAGTGCCAGTCCCGTTGTGCCCGCGCCAACCCTCCCTCGCGTTGGCTGAAGCCGGCCGGCACGAGGGAGGCCCCGTGTCCAGACAGACACAGGATTGGCGGGGCAGAGGGAGGTTGTGGGCAGGACGTGGGCAGGACTCCGCCATACGGCTGAATCCTAAGCCCGATCGGAAGGCCACGCGGCCCCAAATCGAGCTGCACAATTTCCTTGGATCTGCACCCTTCTGTTTAGGTAAGGTAAGGGTGCGAAAATGCCTTTGCCATGGGGAGGCTCCAGCCTCCTCAAGCAGCTCCAGGATTTGGCACAGGCCAGCCAGCCTTGCCAATCCAGCGCTGTTTAGGATTGTGCCCTCAGAGTGCAATCCTAACCTGGAGTTAGGCCGTCATAGTTAGGCCAGCAAAGTTTGGCCAGCACAAGGGACAGCGTAAAGTATGTTGGCACCAAGCGGCACCCCTGTGTCAGCGCTAAAGCATCGGCTTGATTGCGCAAACGGGGAGCCTCCCTTGCGCCGACCAAAGCCGGTCAGCACGAGGGAGGCTCTGTCCCACTCCAGGACAGGGATTGGTGGGAGGGAGGGAGGCTGGGGGCGGGACTTGGGCGGGACTTGGGCGGGATGTGGGCAGGCTTGGGAGGTGGCCATACGGCCACGTCCTAAGCCCGTCCATGAGGCCACGCGGCCCTGATTTGGGCTGCACAGTCTCCTCGGATCTGCACCTGGTCTTTAGTGGGCGCAGATCCGAGGAGCACATGGGGAGGCTGGAGCCTCCCCTATGGTAAGGGAGCGCATGCTCCCTTGCTGTTGGGGGAGGCTCCAGCCTCTTCTATGCAGCGTCAGATATGGGGCTGCCAAGTCGGCCTCGCCATTCCGACACTGCGCCCTAAGTGAAGAAGTACTTTATGCTGCCTGCCTGGAACCTACCAGCAATCAACTACCATACAGGGTGGGGCTCTGAGATCCAGCATTTTGAGAGAGGGAGACCAATTTCAGTCTGCGTTTGGTACATAACTTGATCTCTATCAAGCTCTCCTGCAGACCCCTTTTCTAAAAAGGGGGACTAAAAGCTGCAAAGGGCAATGATTGTGCATGCCGCCTTTTCCCATCCCAAAAGATCGACTCCTGAGAGCTCCACCACATACCCCGACAGGCTGATATCGCATGACGTCGTCTAGTGGCTGACATTGACAAAAGTGACCTTGGGTTGCCTGTGCTTCAGATGTTTCCATGGCAAGCTAATTTCATTCCATGTTTACTTCCCTGGCCAATAATGCTCTAAAAATGAATTGGAGTTCAGAGGTGCTCAGATGAAAGGCAATGCATGAACAGAAAGGATAATAGTCATTCAGCTTTCTGCATGCATCTATGCTGGCAATATTATCATAGCAAACAGCATTTCATTCAGTCAACGGAAAAGAAGCAGGGAGTTTGTTCACTCAGCCAAATAGGTCTTTCTCTGTCCCTTCATAGCCTTCTGAAGGAAAAGAGTCAGATGCTTTCTATATCTGTGAGTACATCTACATCTACAGTACATCTAAGAGTTCTCTAAGTACATCTAAGTTCTCTAAGTACAGTACATCTAAGGTTTTTTTCCCCCCTGATATGAATTGTTTAATGGATTGTAATTTGGCTGATTTAAATGTTTAGCTGCATTTTGCTGAAATTTGTCATAAATGAACGCCATGCATTGCCATGGAATGATGTACAAAAGTTCCCTTACCTTGAGTAGACCTCAAACCTGCTCAATCCCAGAGCTGGATACAGCATGGGACATGTGGCTCTGATGTGCTCACACTGCTTAGGATTGGGTTGTAAATGTCAGATAAATGGACCGCATCCCCGAAGCCTGCTCTACCACTGACAAGAATATTAACATATCTGTCCTCATGTTCTTTGCTCTGAACATAAAAGGTAAAGGTTTCCCCACGACCGAATGGTCTAGTCGTGACCAACTGTAGGGGGCGGTGCTCATCTCCGTTTCAAAGCCTGTAGAGCCGGCGTTTTGTCCGAGGACAAGCTTCCGTGGTCATGTGGCCAGCATGACTATACGCCAAGGCGCACAGAATGCTGTTACCTTCCCACCAAAGTGGTGCCTATTTATCTACCCGCATTTTTACGTGCTTTTGAACTGCTAGGTTGGCAGGAGCTGGGACAAGCGACGGGAGTTCACTCCGTCACGTGGTTTTGAACTGCCAACCTTCTGGTCAACAAGCTCGCAGCTCAACGGTTTAATCCGCTGCACCACCACATCCCTGAACATAGGGTGAACATAGGATAATTCATATTGTATTGCTATAGCAATACACTGAGAGTTCAATCCTAACCTGGAGTTAGGCCAGCACAGTTAGGCCAGGAAAGTTTGGCTGGCACAAGGGACACCGTAAAGTAGGTTTGGACCACTCTCAGAGTCAGAGAGGCAGACAGCATACCGACATTCACCATCCTTCGTGACAGGGTGGACCGTGGCCAGGCTTTGGGCAGTTTAGGGAAGGGGCAGGGCAGGGCAGGGGTGAAGAGTGGGCTGCAGAACATGGCTCTCAGTGACAAAAGCACACGTCAGATCCTATCCCCCCATTTTCCAGCTTGCCCCCTTCCTCTCCTCAGACCCATGCCAGCTATGTAGCTGCTGTAAGTCTGAGGAGACTCATAGGTGGCCAAAAGCCTACTGAAGGGTAATTTTTTTTTTTACTTACCTCTCTTGGTCTTTTGGTCACCAACCCACCACCCACCTTGGCAGGGCTGCATTCTGCATTAGGATTGGGCTGTCGGTTGCTTTTAGGACGCTGGGACATCACAGAAGCTCTTGGCATGCTAGAAAGGTCCAGAACTAGGAAATATAGGCCCCAAAATGAGGGCAAACCCGAGGATTGTTGTCACAGTTAGTTTCTTAAGAACGAGACCTAATCATTTTGGAAGGCCTGATTGCAAGACCTCAGATCTTTGCAATCAGGCCGGTCGAGTTTAATAAAGTTATGCTCATGAAATGGGACATGACAGACAGAAGCCCTGGATTCCTTGAGGAAACCGGTCAAGATATTGGCAAAAAGGTGACATGTTCTGGTGGTGACTCACTCAATGGGGTGGGCCACTGTGTTCTTCACCCACTGAAGATGCAATCCTAACCTGTTACAGTTAGGCCAGCAAAGTTTGGCCAGCACAAGGGACACTGTCAAGCCCGTTGGAACCACTCTCAGAGTCAGGGAGCATGGTGCACATCTATGTGCTGGCCTCTCTGAGAGTGGCCCAAACATACTTTACAGTGTCCCTTGTGCCGGTCAAACTTTGCTGGCCCAACTGTGCTGGCCTAACTCCAGGTGAGGATTGCACTCTGAAGCTCCTGAGCAGTCTTCAAAAGAGTAGAATTAGAATGCAGCAGGGGTCAAGATGGGAAGTAAAAAAAGGACAAACGAGGACACCTATAAACTACCATGAAAAGGGTGGCTTTTATATCAGATGGAGACAGAATCTGGCCCTCCCGGCCACCACTGCTCCCTGGAGGCCCACATACAGTGCTTTGACGAATGTCCTTAATCCTTGAGAACTGGATTTTTTTTCCCCCAATTCAGCAGCTGTTATTTTCATTCTTGCACTTCTTTAATGCAACCACTCCAGCATGCAGGGAGAGAAACACACTGAAAATGACAACAAGCTTCCAAGTGGCATAATTCAAACAGGGAAAGTTTTATTCCTATGAATGCCATTGCAAGGAGCCCAAACTGGACCATGAATTGTTTACCGATGAAGTGCTGCCCGCGGTGGCTATAAATAGAGGACGTTTCCCCATCAGTGCCTAGCTCGACGGTAGATCTGGAAACGGAGCTTTTAAAAGCTTGGCTGAGCCCAGGCTGTTATGAGGCCAAACAGTAGCAGGAAGGGAAGCTTCTTCGGAACTCACCAGATGGGATGTCAAGGACCAGATGATGATTTCGTTTCGGGAATGCAGCCTTTGCAACTCAGATCCATAAATGATCCCTTTTCTAACACCAGCTCATTCTCAGTTCCTTTCCTATGGATGCAGGCATGGATGCACACATATCCCTGCTGGTTCACTTGCAAACAAACGGATATTATTTTTAAAAAAACCCAGCATTTTACAGCTGTCTTCGGCCACTGGGTCTGAAATGGAGCATCCTACAGACTCAAGAACATGAAGACTCATGACCCAGTTTTGGTTCCCTGAGTCCTGGGAGGTTTGCGGTCAATCCCACACTCACTCATAAAGCTCCTGGAGTGAGCCACTTTCAGCCCAAGCTGCCTTGCAGGGTTGTTGTGAGCGCCAAAGGGGTAAGAACATTGTGCACTGCCCTTAAAGGAAAGGCAGCAGGATATACAGAAATAATAGTCCTGTTAATTCAGCCATAATTGCAATATACCCTGCTAAATCGGCAATCAGCAGCCCTTTAGAAGGGTGAGAGCAACTATCCCTGCTTATTATCTCCTCTGTTGCTACATAAACCCGTTCATGAACTGACTGTTGCAGTTGTTGCTGCTGTTGAAAAGCCATATGGAAGTATTCTTGATGCTGATGCTGATGATGCTGATGCTGGACTGCATCCTAAGCACGTTAGGAGGCAGACGTGGCTCAGTGCAGGGCAAGGGGATGTCTTCCCCTTGCCCTGGGGTAAGCCCCAGCCAGCCCTATGTGGGCCAGCAAAATAGCAGGCACAGGTCCATGTGGCCAGGAGCAGCCCGAATCAGGGCCGCCCCTCCCGGGAACAGGGGTTAAGATATGGCCCAACAGTCATGTCCCATCTCCACCCATGGTGCTGCCCCCTTATGCCTCTGGCGTGCCCTCGGCTCAGTCCTGCACTGGCAGAGCTATGCCAGTGCTTGACCGGTGCAGCTTATGGGCGTGGCGGCACCTGTGCATTATATTAGCGCTGCTGCTTGCGCCGGCCCAGCAACCAATTCCACGGTGCAGATGCACCTGACAGCGCACTTGCAGCAGCACCAGTCTGGCCCAGGAGAGCTAGGATAGGATTGCGCTCTAACATAAACAACTAACACATCTGGTCTAACTATCTCATATCAAAGAGATTTTTGATTAAGATAATATTTTGCTGTAACCTTTTGTTTCTTTTCCCAAGTTTCCCTGTCCTTTGTATTCCCTTATTACCTATCCCTATGTCTATTTATTTGTAAACATTAATAAAAAATATTAAAAAAAATAAATAAATAATGCAATAAAGCAAACTATCTAATTAAATCAGATCCATCGCCCCATATCTAACTTTTGTAAAGCGACCATTTTTGGCAGCTTCCCAGTGAAGCCTCCATCCCTCCATCACACCAACTTGGTGAGTTTAGCCATTTCTGCTTGTCATTTCTAGGTCATTGTTAACCGTTCCTCTCATGTCAGTGGAGCATCGTTAATCTCATGTCCAAACCTTGGCTGTTGCTAAGAAATTCCACCCCAGTTCAAAATGCTGTGGTATAGCCAACATGCCCCAAGAATATAAGGATGATGAGGTGTCATAGTGGCCACCATCACGTCCACCGTTGATCATACTTTTTTTTCTAGAACAGCCTTATCTGCAGACATTGCCAACACATACTGTAAATGTCTGTGTTATCTCAGCCCCATTACCAGCATGGATCATTATCAGCCTTGACAACCTTGTGGTGTGTTTTGAATCACGTCACTGCACAACAAGCTGCTAATCTTTGGTTACTGTGTGTGTGATAGGGGTGAGGTTGAACTCCTTCCTTCCTGTACTGTATCCAGGGTTTAGATTTGCTGCACAGCTAGCCCTGAAGCTGAGCAGTCAGCTCTGCGGCACAAATGTACTACAACCAGCAGGGTCAGAGCGAGCATACTGTGAGCTCTCAGATACAGCATGTGATAGTGGGGGTGGGGCATTGGTGTCATCCAAATGATTTAGGAACAGGTACTCACTTTTGATTGGCACTTGTCGGGGTCCACCCACTGGAAGTGACATCATAAGCCAGAAGTGATGTCATGATTGTTGCCATGGATGCAGTGGTGTCAGCCTACTGGTTCGCTAGGCGGAGTTTTCGCGGTCGCTGGGCGGGTTTCCACGGTGATCAGCAGCGTGCTCGCTACGTTCCATTGCGTAATGGCGAAAGCCCGCCCGCTGCAGCGGGTGTGCTTTCGCCATAACACAACAGGACGCAGCGAGCACGCTGCCGATCACCGTGGAAACCTGCCCAGCGACCGCGAAAACTCCGCCCAGCGAACCAGTAGGCTGACACCACTGCATGGATGTGATCATGTTTGTAATAACTTCAGCTTGTGGTTAGTGTTGATTTAACTTCTATTGCTTTGCTTTCTAGAGATGTATATATACATAGTTTGCTTCAACTGTTCCCTGGTTAAATAGCAGGGGCCAGCTTTGAGTGGGCGGGGCCAGCTCAACTTCTAGGAACCGGTACTCGCGTAGTGGTGCGTAGTGGGTGCATGACATCACTGGGGTGGGGGAGCTTTAACCATCCCTACCTAAACGGATGCTGTACATCACAGGCTTGTTGGGGCGTGGTGCAGTAAAAGGACGGGGGCTTTCACCTTTTTACCTCCTCCCCACCCCTACCCCACTGTATGTAGGAGACTTCAGGAGGAGATGGCCACTGGGATGCAGTGGTTGGAGTGCTGGGCAGTGACCCAGCCTCTGTGAAGCTCACTGAGAGTGCAATCCTAAACTGGATTAAATCCTTAAATCCTAAATCCTAAGGCCGGCATAAGCTAAGCCAGCAAGGTTTGGCCAGCACAAGGGCCACCATAAAGCGGTTTTGGACTACTTTTGGAGTCAGGGAGGAAGACTCACGTCTGTGTGCAGGCTCCTCTGATTCCGAGAGTGGTCCAAACATACTTTACGGTGGCCTTTGTGCAGGCCAAACCTTCCTGGTTTATCTTATGCCGGCCTAACTCAGTTTAGGATTGTGCCCTGAGTGACTTGGTACCAGTCACTGCCTCATAACCACCCTCCCACAGTGTTGTTCTGAGCATAAAAGGAGAGAGAAAATTATGTATGACACACCAAGCCCCTTGGAGGAATAGTGGCAAACAAGTGCCATGAATATAGCCTAAAACAGCCTTTCCACAAGTGTGGATTGTGACCCACTGGTGGGTTGCAAGTTGGGCCCTCCTGCCCACCCTTCTGTCCAAATGACTCCAAATCGGAGCAATTCTGAAAGCACTGGGCAGCTCAGAGGCTGTTTCTGGGTCACACCAAGCTGGCAGTCCACTCTACCGGCCTTCTTGGGCCTACAGAAAGCCACTTCCTGTTTCTGGAGACAACTTCCAGTCAGGGCTGGCTGTAGGAGCGACAGGGTCCCATGTGGGGCATTCCTGCAGGGGGACACTTTCCCCGTAGGGCCCCCACTCACCAAGAAAAGTGTTTGTGGTGCTGCACTTGGCACCTGGAAATAGTTGGTGGTGACATGATGACATCATTGCCAACTGCTTCCAGGATGCCCATTTGGGGCAGTTCAGAGGCAGGGGCAGGTGGGAGGGCCCCAGGTAAAGCTGCTCTGTTCACCCCACTGACTTACAGTTCATAGAAATCCCAGCTGCTGCTGCAGGCGATATGCTCACTGTACTGGTGCAGGGGCCACCCAAAGTGCGGGACCCAATGTCACATTAGTCACATTGGCTTAAGGCCAGCCCTGCTTCCAGTTTCCCTCTGAAAACTAGAAGTGGCTTCTGGAGGCTTCTGTAAGCCATTCTGAGGCCTGCAGGGTAGGTTCCCAACCCAGCACAATCCAGAAGAACCAGAAGAACCACAATCCCAGCACCACCAGGAGCGTCACAACAATTATTTTATTGTCAGTGGGTTGATAATGTGGCACAATTACTGCATGTGGCACAAAGGCAAACAAAATGGTGGTGAATCAGACTGTTAAAGAAATAGAGGTTCACATACAGCACAATGATATACATGTTGACTCAGAGGCAAGTTGCCTTGTGTTCAATGGGAAAGTGTTACAGGACGCAACCATTGTGTGGCTGCAAATATTGGCCTTGAATGTCTAATTTTGTTTACTAACTTCTATGTAGTGATGCCTTCATTCATTACTGCTCAAGCCTTTCAGTGGCTTCTTGGTGTACTGTCCCTTGTGGCCACTAGATGGCATAGCATGTTCCTATCACAATTCAGAAGCCCCTCAGCACTTGAACGGTTTGTGGGAGTGAAAACTTCTTGAAGTGCCTGGAAGGGTTCCAGCTCTGAGAATCTGCAAATGTTTCCAGGATTTACTTAAGCCATAAGCAGCCAACTGAAGCTGCATATCTACCTGTCATCTATCCGGGATCATTTATTGCCGCCATTTCCTGGTTTCTGGCTCAACTACGGCTAGGAGCTAACAAGGAAAACTCCAGTTGTATGGGTAAGAGGTGACTGTGTTCTCAGTGGCTTCCCCTAAGTTCTATGGGATAAGGTAAAAGGGTTTTAGTTTGGGGGCACTGTTTGCAACCCAAACATTAGAAGGCACAGGTTGTCACCCTGACTCCCTGCTGATGTCAATTTCCTCTCCAATAAAGCACTTTACCTCAACGCGCACTCCATCTTTGCACAGGGTTTAAAGGGAATGCACTCTTTTACACTTCTGAGGGCAGAGCAAGAGGAGGGTGTTATTCATTCCTGGGGGGGGGGAGTAAAGGATTGTATTTGGATACAATGTCCTTTTAACAATCCAGGAAGTGTGGGACACACTGGGGCATATGGTGGGTCACGGACAGCATTGGTGGGGGTTTCAGATCAGGGTGTGGGTCACCTTGGGCTTTCCTTGATTCAGAGGCCCACTGCCATTGAACTTGGAACTAGCATGAACTTGATAGCCATCATGACCAGGAACTATTGGCAGACCTATCCAAACCCATTTTCGAACCGTCCAAGCTACTGGCCATCACCATGTCTTGTGGCAATGAGTTCCAGAGAATCATTATGCACTGTATGAAGAAGTAGCCCTTTTGATCCAATGCTTTTGTTTGTATATATACAGGAAGACCCAAAGCAACACACACACAAGAGCACCTTCGCATGCACAGGGCGCAGTCCTAACCTGGAGTTAGGCCAGCAAAGTTTGGCTGCCACAAGGGACATGGTATAATATGTGTGGAGCACTCTCGGAGTCAGAGAGGCCAACACACAGACGTACACCATCCTCCCTGACTCCGAGAGTGGTCCAAATGTGTTTTATGGTGGTCTGTGTGCAGGCCAAACTTTGCTGGCCAAACTCTCATGGAGGAAAGTCTGTCAATGGGTACTAGCCAAGGTAGCTAAATGGGGCCTCCATGTTCAGGTGCAAGTCTGAGTACAAGGTATTACAAGGCAAACATCAGAACAGAGCTGTTGCCTTCATCCCTTGCAGGTGGGCTTCCGAAAAGTAGCTGGTGGCCACAGCATGAAACAGGCCTAGATGGACCTTTTGCCTGATCCAACTGGGCTCTTCTTTTCCAAGCATCCAGAGCCAGCCGTACAACTGTATGCTGTAATGAACAGGAGCCACATGGCAAGTGTCTAGTAAAACCTGCCATTCTGGGGTCAAGGGCTTCACGCAGTTCTACTAAAGGAAACAACATCTTGACCAAGCAGTGTGCGCCTGCACTCTGCTAGCCCAGCACAATGGAACTGGCCTGCGCACCGTCGGTGTTGGCAGGCGGTAGTAGGTGCCGAATAAGATTAACAAACTTCAGTGGCAATTTCCTTGCTGGGCTGTTTCCGTGTAAAAATTACAGCAGGTCGAGGAAAACCATGTGCCAGAGATGGAAACTGAGTGGAAACCCAGCGACAGAATCATCTCAGGCCACTCTTGAGTCTACGCTTTGACGTGGTGGACTTCACACACACTTCACACCGAAAGCTATATCCCACCCGGAAGCCGTTCTTGCAGGCAGAAATGGTTATGTAATGGAACTGGCAAGCAGACAAACGGAACCCTTCCAGGCATCAGGTAGGCCTTCGCTAGCAAATTATACCATGTCCCCAGGCAATAATATCCACAACTGCTTAGTACCGCGGCTGGCAGCAATGAAGGGGGAAAGGGTGGGTTCTTGTTTGCTTTCTTTTCCACATATTGCATTTATACTGCGTTTATTCCTGCCAAGGCATTCAAGGCCACTTATAATTTAAAAGAAACACAAAACAAGTTACAAAAGACAAAATAATAATACTGCACAGCTGTCTCAGGTTCTTGGTGGCCCCTTCGGACATGCGTTCACTGTTCTGGCCTTCTCTTCGTCTTCTGTCCTCTGTCTACAGCATACTGTACAAGTCTTGATATCAGGAACAGGACAACGAGAAGCAGCCTTGGCCATGTTCTTAAAGGAATTGATGTGCCGGGGATGGCTCAGCTCAAGATGGCTTGAGAAGAGGGTTAAATGACTCCGTGGGCTCTGAGTGAATGGCTGAATGAGAGCTAGCAAACTGAAATCAAATCCAGAGGGGTCACCTGGTTGAGAGATGTGCTGGGACAATGGGGGTGGCTCAACCTGTTCTTTGGGGGAGGTTGCACTCCCGGAGGATCAGGGGGCAGGTTGGGAATACTCTTGGACCCAGCTCTGGATGTTCAGGTGGCAGCAATGGCTCTGGTGCTTTTATCCAGCTTTGGCTAGCAGTGAGCCTACCTGTGAGACCTAGCCCGGTTAGGTATGCCGTAAGGAACTCATGTGAAAAGTTCTACAATGCACTCTGTGTGGAGTTGCCCATAACAATCTGCCAGAAATTCCTGCTGATGTGAAATAGACCTGCTTAAGGACTTATAGGTCCATGGGACCAGGTGACGTCACAGTTGAGGCAGTGGCATTGACTGCCTGTGTCCATCTGGGTGCAATTCAAGGTGCTAGTCATCACCTTGTTAGTCCAACTTGGCTGAGGGCCAAAGTAGCTCAAGGATGGCCTCCCCCCCATAAGAGTCCACTGTCCCACCTTCCACTCTGCCCCTGCCCCACCTAGGAACCCCCACCCAGCCCGAAAAGGACGTGACACCAGTGAGCGGTGCACACACCGATCACCGGCTTGCGTTGCCACCTCCGGCATTTCACGACATTAGCATACCACCCCTGGTAAGGCCCACAGGAATGGGTCCACAGCCTGCTGGACTGATCCAGCAGGACTCAGGGTACGTCATTGAAGGAGGGCAGGGTAAGCAGTGATAAATAAAGAGCACCCATATTTCAGGTCACCATTTTGATTCCACACAGAATGGCATGCAATAATCAATGATTAAAGCGGGCCTGCGTATTTGCTATGGATGCCACAGCTACAAATCCTGTTGCTTCTGTAAAGTTGACTGTTCATTCTGTTAACTTAATCGCATTCTTGAAGCTATCACGAAGTGAACAAAGCAAAACACAACAAAGGTTCTCCAAAAACGTTCTTGAACATATCCTAGAGCCCTTAGTTAAACTTTGGCGAGAATCTCTCCCTCCACCCCTGCCTGTTTCACCCCCACTGAATCTGGTATGGCTGAATCTTCCATCCCTCGGAAGGCTCTGAAGCAGAGCACGGTATTGTTCCGATGCCGGCCAATGGATAGGGCGTCTGATGTGGTTGAAAGCTGCATTGGCCACGTTTCTTGGAGCCTAATAAAACAGGCTATCAGACATGGTCTCCAGGGCTCGTCATCCGAGTCGGCTGTCTTGTAAAAGGGGAGTTCTGTCCTTCTTGGCATACAGTTACTCGCGGGACTCCACAGAGTCTGTCCACAGGTCAAGAGTCTCCCCCTTCCTCTTGCTGAGCAATTCAAACAAGGGAAGATGGGAAGAGAGAAGGAGAGGGGAGCCACTTCTCTTTGACTTATCACACCCTCGGGGGCTGCAATCCAGCAGGGATGAATTCCTGCATGCTTCAGCCTCCCCTACAAAGCTCAAAGCAAGAGGAAGGGAAGCTGAAGGGGGCCTGGGAATTTGAAAGGGGGAGCCAGGAAAGAAGCTAGAGATTTTCTCCATGGTTGAACCTTGATATCAGGAAGCTTGATCAATACTGCTTTCCAAAAGCTTGCACAGATGCTCAAGAACCAGATTGCTCCTTCTCACAGTCAACAATCAGTGGAGGAAAAAGAAAAGGATCAGTATTGTTGGTGGGTTTTCTTATTTTGTCAACCATTACACAGAACATATGCATGTATACTTTCAGAGGAGTTACAGACCGAACATTATTTCCCCTTCTAACACATAGTTGTAACTACTGGTGACAACAATCAGAGCACAATCCTAACCTGGAGTTAGAAATAGAAATAGAAATAGAAATAGAAATTTATTGTCATTGTACTCAAGGTATGAGAACAACGAAATGAGGTGCTCTTCACATCATACAACTTCACATCATACAACTGGACAACACCAAAAAACATATGTATATGTAAACATATACACTGTAAAGTGCGTTTGGACCACTCTCGGAGTCAGGAAGGATGGTGCGCGTCTGTGTGTTGGCCTCTTTGACCTCGAGAGTGATCCAAACATACTTTACGGTGTCCCCTGTGCCGGCCAAACTTTGCTGGCCTAACTGTGCCGGCCTAATTTCAGGTTAGGATTGCACTCTGGATCTCTTTGGAGAAGGCATCCCAGAACCTAGACAGGTTGTATATCACTAATCATTAAAACCACAACATATAATTGCGTATCTAGGAAGACGAGATGAAAAACAAGACTGGGCTTTCGAACCATTAAAAGTTTGGCTTTTCTAGATGATAAGTAAAGTTGCCAATTTCTGATTTCAAGAACAGTTGTTGAAGCCAGAGGCTCATTGGGGGCAGAAACTACTGATTTGTGGATGACTGAGCATGGAGGCATTTGGCAGGGACCTGGAGTGTCGTGGTTGGAGCTTCCCAAATCTTGGTGAGTCATAGGAGGAGCTTGGCAGAGTCAGAAGTTTACTCACTTGTGAGATTCAAAACACTGATAACCTGACAGAATACATTTTTTTAATTGAACTGGCTGGTAAAATACAGGCTGATTTGGTAACTCTTGTGAAAACATCCCCCTTTTCTACACAAAGTCACAGGAGATCTCTCTCCTCTTCCACATCCGATCACATTTAGACCCCAAACATACCCATGGGGTGGGCCAGCAGACTGCACTCTCTGCCTGCGTGCCAGGCCTTTGAACTGTTGTAAAAGCACCAAGAAGCGTTTTTCAGTGGTGTGAAGGCTGCAGGCGCATGCAGGAATGCCAGAGCCTTCTTGGATGCAGCAACGATCGGAGCAATGCCAGCCAGAGCAGGTAAGTCCCGTGCAGGGGTGGGGGAAGTGTGGGGGAGAGCAGGCAGAGGGTGTAATGGGTGGGGACAGTGGTGGGCAGATTGGGTCTGGGAGGGAGTGGGATCAGCAGTGCGCCATACCCTTCTTTGCCAACATGGTTCAATGCAGACTTATACCAGCTGGCAATATCGCTGGTGCAGGTCTGAGTTGACCCGTTGTAGGTGCTTACCCCCAGATCTCCAGCCACTGAAATTCCCCTGTGCGATGCAATGTAACTCAGGGCACAATCCTAACCTGGAGTCAGGCCAGCACAAGGGACTTGTGCCAGCCCCAGGGTGTCGCAAATGCACCATAAAGTGCATTTGGACCACTCTTGGAGTCAGGGAGGAGGGTGCGTGTATATTTGCTGGTCTCCCTGACTCCAAGAGTGGTGCAGACATGGCAGGGGGAGGAACAGCACATATGCATATTATTTTATCTTTTTTAAAAAAATTGCCTGCAAGCCACTCCTGGGGAGGAGGGATCTCTCGAGACATTGTTGAATATAACAATGAGGTGTTGCACATAAATGCAGCAAATAGATGTATTGGGGGGAGGGGGGGACATAGCCCAGCGGTAAAGCACCTTTGCATGCAGAAGATGATAGGTTCAACCATTGACAACATCTCCTGGACAGCATCTCCAGGTAGGGCACAGAAAAATGTCGGCCTGAAACCTTAGAGAGTTGCAGCCTCTAGTTGTGTTAACAATACTGAGCTAGATGGATCCAGGGTCTGACTCAGTGCAAGGCGGCTGCTTCCTGTGTATTCATAAGATAAGAGCCAGCAAACAGCCAGCAAAGAGTTCAGGGACGATACCTGCTGCAGCAATTTCTCTCCCTCTCTCTCTCTCTCTCTCTCTCTCTCTCTCTCTCTCTCTCACACACACACACACACACACACACACACACACACACACACACACACACACAC
>JAJKFI010000010.1:360434-371113 GCA_029204185.1 Lerista edwardsae
CACACACACACACACACACACACACACACACACACACACACACACACCATGAGTTCAGTGTCCCCAGTTTGGATGCAAGAATTGGAGCTTAGGAAATGTGCAGAGAAGTTAGGTGAGAACCCCATGTAGGGAAATAGTTTCTGGGGGAGAAATTGGGGTTCAGTGTTGCGCATGGTTTTCATTTATTTGAGCCCTGATAAGGGCTTGTTATATTGTACTGGAAATATTTAATAAACAGCACACAGAAAAGAATGTCCTGATCAACAGTTTTAGAACTGAGCATATTACGGTGCTTTTAACTTTCTAAGAAACTGTTCGTAATTTTAACAGAAACATCACAAAAGCCATGAATTCTGGAAAGCAAAATGATGCTTTGCGGAAGACCGTGACTGGTGTTTTGGCTATTCTTGGATATTTTCATTCCGATAGTGTAAATATTTTGAGTGTCTTCGCTGAGCCAATTTTTAGGGAGTTCTTTCCCTTAAACACTTCCAGATTCAGGTCACTCAAATCCATTTCAACTTTTGCACACAGTTTGCTGAACAGGCAGCCCTGATTATATAAGTGACTGTACAATGTTGCTCACTCATAGAGTGGCTATCAAAAAGTGTCTCCTGGGCTTCCCATCAAGATCACCTGATCTGCACAAAAAGTACAATGACCTCAGGGCTTCATATCGAGGCCAACATTCAGCAGGAAGAACATGGATAACATATTAAGGTCAGGTTGTGATATAGGACACATCTGACGGTACACTGAACACGTCTGTTACAGTAGTTTAGGTTTATTGCCTACTAGTTACATTGGAAGTAGTTGCAGCCATGCTTTGTCCTAAAGGCAGACAAAATAAAATATGTATTGTACAAAGGTTGTTTAAGGCTGAACTACTCCAGGGCAGCAGGTGTGGTCCTGCAGTTTTGCTGCCTGAAGATTGCCCAAAGCTAAGCAGGAGCAGCCTAATTCATGCCTGGAAGGGAGACCAGAAGGCACTGATAAGCTGACACGACCCTTGGTAAGAGAGAGGAGTCGCTGTTGCCTGCGGTGGTGAGAGGATGGACTGGAATGCTGAGAATGTCAGTGACTAGGGTGATAAAAACTAAAAGCTCCTCAGGGAGAGCATTTCTGGGTAGAAGTGGGCGGGCCAGTAGGTGTGCTGGTGTGGGAAGGGGGCGGAGATGGGATGCTGCTGATTCAGGCCATGCAGCCTCCTCGGCTATTTGTAAGGTGCAGATCCGAGGAAACCCTAGGGGAGGCTGGAGGCTGGGGGTAATTGCACTGCTGTCCAATTATCACTATAGCTACAGAGGCTTGAGCTGCTTGGCAAAGTGATACTTTTTTTTAGGTGGGTCCCGATGTTAAAAAGCTTGGAAACCACTACTCCACTATACCGGCAGAAATGATCATTTTTTTTCACCTGTGGTGATCATGCCTGAGGTTCTTCTTTCTAAGCCAGAGTACTTCAATATGGCAAAGAGATCACAGTGTGATAATCCCTCATAACCCTGCTATCCAGTCTGTTGCGGTTTGACAGAAAACAGAGGATATTATTCCATTTTTTCCCAATTCTTAAGAAGGCCTAGTAACTTTATGGTCCAATCTTATCCAAGCCTCCCACTAGCAGAATGTGTGTTCCAGCAACAGACAACCTGGGTTGCTGGCGCTGCCGATGTATGGAATGGGCCACTTGTGTGAATAATTGGCAACTGCATTGGCTACTGGAACACCCAGTCTCCATTGGTGACGGTAGGTTGGTAGTGGGAGGTGGGCCATGGACAAGGAGGGGGGAAGATTGAGGCAGGAATGGGAAGGATCAGGAATTGGGATTGGCAGAGGCATTGAGGCAGGGAGAGAATAGTGGTGGCAGCAGCACTGCTGATATCCTATGCCCCATTTCCTGCCTAGATATGCCTACTTGGGCCCACTCATTTGTGCCAACAAAAGGGCAGTCACAGATCCAAGTATGATCATAGTTCCATTGGGGACCATGGTGCAGCAGGGTAGGAAAGTACACATTTATTTTACTAACTTCTTTTACTTACCTCTCTGCTGTGACATGGTCTCCTGCCAGGGATATACTGGAGTCACATTTCAGGAATCAAGTCGAGTCTTGAGTCAGCAATCCCATGATTTGAGTCATGAGTCATGGCGCACAGCATCATGATTCAACTTGCAAAAAAAATCCAAGGTATTTTGACTTCAGTCTCGAGTCATTTCAAGAAATGAATCGAGTCCTTGAGCAAAAAAGAAAAAAAGGCTCCCTCCTTCCCTCAAGCCCCGCCTCCTGGAACCAGCTACTTTCCTCACACTATGTCTGCTGCTGATGTTGGTCTGAAAGACAGCATTCGGATGGTCCACAAAGTCTTTTGGGGCAATGAGGAAGCGACAAGAGAGAAAAGGTAAGCACACAAACACTAAAGAGAGTCATGACTTGAGTCAAATTCAAGTCATGACTCTTTTCCAAGACATTAGCCATGAGTCTTCAGCCTAGTCAGTGACAGCCATGACTTGAGTCCAACACAAGTTGAGAAAAAACAGTATTTTCATTACTTGTCTGAGTCTCACGACTCGAGACCCCATCCCTGTCTCCTGTGAATCCACAGCATGCAATAGAGGCCATGCTGGAGCCCCTGCATACTACGGGCTCGATTGGGCTGTTAACAAGAGTGGGCTGTTAACGTTATCGCTAAATTTGATAGCCTGGATAAAAATTTGGAAACAGAAAAACATACCAGAATATATCAGAGTCTGGTTTGCCAAGAGTGTGGGAATGTTTTGAGTGGGGAGGAGTGAATCTCTGACTGGCTGGAATTCGTTTCTGAGGCCCCTCTTCTGAATTCTTCCATTACTACTGGCTGACTGATAGAGCAGTGAGGCTGGAAGGCTGCCCCTCCAATCTGATCTTTCTCTGCTTTTGCCCCTCCCCTTCCCTCCCGGCCCAATCTCAGACTTGTCTACAGACACCAGGTTGTGAATTGTGGGAGATATTTGAACACTCTGAGACACAACGTTTAACAGAAACATTGCGTTAAAAGTAGTATAATGAAAATAGCAGGGATTTTCTTTGCTTTTTCTTAATTCCCTCAATTGCTGTATATTTATTTGTTGGCTTTTCAGATTATCCCCATTTTTGGCCTCACTCCTAAGATTCTTGCTCTTTCATTTTCATCAGGCGAGAGAAACTGATACATCAATGTTTCAGTAATTACTCTGCATTCCATTCAGGAAACCATTTTTTAAGGAATACTATGGGAGGAAGACAGATACTCCCAGCTCCTGCCTGAGTTTTGTAGTATATAACCTACTCCTGTGTTCCTACATGCTTTCTGGAGTCCTCTGGTACCCTGCTGAACAGATTCGTATCGTCTAAGCATTGAATGTTATGCTGTAGTTTACAATGTTTTTAAAAAGACACTATGAGATAGAATCATAAAACAAACCTACAAACCATCTTGATAAGAACAGCCCCCAAGAACTGCTAAAGCAATCCACTTCTGAAGTCAAATAATAATGGCATATTTCATATTAATGCTCCCATCCTAAACCCTGAACAGAAGTGAATCGCGGGTGGGTGCTTGTTGGAGGGTTTGTTGCATTTTCTACATTTTGATTGATGATATGAGAGAGACACACTCTGCATAATTCCTTTAAGCGACCACAGGAGTTCAGTAACTGAGGGAGCAAAGTACTTGTTTGGGAAGGCTTCCTCCAGCTCCCAACCTATGGTTAGGCAACAGCGTAAAGGGCAGACCAATCCTAAGCTGCCCAGGAGCAGGCAGGCCTGCGAGCCTGCGTTGTATCCAGCACAGCATTCAGAGCCTCCCCAGCGCAAGGGCATATTTGTGGCCTTGCACAAAAGGAGACGCCAACTTCCCCTATGGGCTGCTCAGTTTGGGGGGCGCAGAACCGAGGAGGCCACACAGCCCGAATTGGGGCCGCACGGCATGGGGATGAGCCCTTGGCCGAATCCTGGGCCCACCCTCCCTCCCCAGGCCAGCACGCCCACCCCCACCCAGTCCCGCCCTCCCACCCACCTGGAAACGCCTCTGTGCCAGGTGGGTTTGACTGGCGCAGAGGCGGTGCAGTGCCTGCGCTCCGAGGCCCACGCTGCCTGGGAGCCACAGCACCAATGCGGGGATGCCACCTGGTGTGTCAACGCAACCATGTAGCATCGACGCAACAGGGCGCTTGGGATTGCACCCTGAGAACAGTACCAGACTACCACTAGAGTGGACCCACAGTCTCTGCAAGTCCAGCACCCATGGATTTAACTCACCATGGATACCAAACGGATACTGGGGGCCAAATTTAAAGGGATTTCAAAAAAGCATGCCAAAATTGGGTTTCCTACCTTCGAGCTGCCAAACCGCACCGTTCCCCAGGTTCTGCAGCTATTTTTAGATCTTAGACCCATTTCCAGGTCATGTGAAGGTTTCGTGCTCCTCCCATGTTCACTCCAGAAGGCATTGCAATACATTCTGGGTCAAACCTGGGAGGAGCAAGGAACTTCCACGGGACCCAGAAGTGAGCCTTTAAGGTCTAAAAATAGCTGTAGAAGCTGGGAAACCGTGTGGTTTGGCCACGTGAAGGAAGAAATCTGATTTTGTTGCACTTTTTAAAAAAGAGATAACTGAGGAAGTAAAGGAAAGGAGAGATCACAGTAACAGGGTATGAAATGCCCCTGTGTGTATTTTGGTTAGGCTAAATCCTGGAATTAGGCATGGGTTCCCAGATGGAGTCTTAGTGGGACCCATATCTGGGTAACAGAATTATCCCCCCATGTCATTCATTCTTTTTTGCTTCAAGACAGACTACCCCAAACAATCCAAGAAGCACAATAGTTGCTTTGACAGCCATGCAGATTAACATACGTTGATTTGTTCAGTAGTTCTCTGTGTTGCATAACCTTGAAATGGTGCACTGAACCAGAATACATGAGGTCACAAACTGGACACAGCTTGCACTATTCACTGGACAAGTTCAGCATGGGAAATCCCAACAACAACAACAACGACAACAACAACAACAACAGGTGTTGCAGTCATCACATTTCAAAAAAGGCAGCAAGGGAACCTGCCCTTATTCCCATCCCTTGATGCTGGAGAGATCTCAGTCATGAATACCCTATTGCTGGAAGCACATTTTTACTTGCAATCATCTGCATTCAAAGAAATAACTTTGAAATCAAGACTACATTATTTTTCTCCCTTAATAGAGGCAGCGAAAAGACTAGCCTTGACTTGTTAACTAAAGCACAGGCATATGGACTTACACTTGTTTCCCCACCAAACAAATGCACACACACACACACACATACATACATGGGTGCACGTGCACACACACACACACACACACGCACGCACACGCACACGCGCGCACACACACACACACACGCTTATTATTTGCTCTCAGTTTGTGCTGGGTGGGGGCTAATAAGAGCAAGAGAAAGGCACAAACCATTGGGTTAACAAACAAACCCTGACATCATGGTGAATCCAAATTAAGCTAATAGAAAGTTGATATAAATAAAGATTTTAAAGATATCCTTACCTAATTGTGAACCCCATGGTAAAACTGGAAAAGTGCAGAAACTGAACAGGAGGCTTGAGCACCTTGACTCAAATGACTGCAAAAAAGGCAATTATATGGGAACATGATTGAGCATAATCCTAAACTGGAGTTAGGCCAGCATAAACTAAGCCAGCAAAGTCTGGCCACCATAAAGCATGTTTGGACCACTCTTGGAGTCAGGGAGGATGGCTCACGTCTGTGTGCTGGCCTCTCTGACTCCGAGAATGGTCCAAACATACTTTACGGTGTCCCTTGTGCTGGCCAAACTGTGCTGGCTTAGTTTATGCTGGCCTAACTCAGTTTAGGATTGCACTCTGTCTTGTGCGGATCCATACCAGTGTGCAAAGTTTGGCCAGTACAAGGGCCACTGTAAAGAGCGTTTGGACCACTCTCAGAGTCAGGGAGGATGGTGCAGGTCTGTGTGCTGGCCTCCCTGATTCAGAGAGTGGTCCAAACATACTTTACGGTCTCCCTTGTGCCGGCCAAACTTTCCTGGCCTAACTGTGCCGGCCTAACTCCAGGTTAGGATTGTGCCCTGAGTTCAGAAACTAACTCTGAAAACTCAGCTTTCGAACCAGCGCTTGAAGAATCTTGAGCCCACTTCACCAAGCCCTGCCGTTATAGCTGTAACTAAGATGGAGCCTCTGAGGGTCACTTGCTGTAGGGACTCCGCCAAGCGGGGGGGGGGACATGACTGCTGAAGGTGCCACCCTAATTATGGAAGAAATACTGTTCATCCTGTTCCTTTTCCTCTGGAGGCTCCCAGGCCCCACAAAGAAGGTATAGAGCATGTGGAGCAGCTGAAATGAACACCCCAGTCCTTGGGGAAAATGCAGAAGTGATGGCATAGTCCCGGGCACCGAGGCAGTACATTACAGCTCTGCCTGCAACAGCCTTCAACCCACCTCTCAAATACACCTTTTACCTACCCCACCAGATCCTATCCAACATTTCAGTGCTGATGCAGCCATGCTTGTGTCAAGGTTGTAAATAGTATTACTTGAGAATGCAGCAATAAATTGCATTACTCCTCAGGCATTTTCCTATAGCAAAGTGAATCAGAAAGGAAAAAAGCCCCTTTACAACCTTGGCCCAAGCAAAACAACCACACAGCCCTCCCCCCTTTCCAGCATCCCATCTTCCCATATTTTCAATATGGTCAACTTCATGACTCACTTCATGACTCACTTCATGAATATGCTTCATGACTCACCTGAAATTGTCTCGCGACCCACAGTTTGGGAACCACTGATTAGACTAAGATGACAACCCAACAAATGCCCCTCCAAACATGCTTTAAAGCTGGTGTGGAAAGTGGGTGCTTCTTTCAGCTGAGGATGCAATCCCAACCTGGAGTTAGGCTGGCACAGTTAAGCCAGCAAAGTTTGACGGGCACTAGGGCCACCGTAAAATGTGTATGAACCACTCTTGGAGTCAGAGAGGCCAGCGCACAGATGTGTGCCGTCCTTCCTGACTATGAGAGTGGTCCAAACACGCTTTACAGTGGCCCTTATGCCGGCCAAACTGTGCTGGCCTAACTCCAGGTTAGGATTGTGCTCTCAGTGTCTTTGCTCTCTTTAATCTTGCTGCTGTTCTGCTGAATCACATGAGGGTTTGTTTGTTTTTTGGTCACCCTCCTAAGAACTTCCTTTCTTGGATCAAAGAATGAGCAAATGAGAGATCTAACATTCCTCAAGTGCAATTCACTGCCAATAAAACCCGAGACATTTCACTGCCATTCAAATTTCCACCTTGTAAACCTGGAAAGGCTGGGTCTTCATGCTCTGTTAGCCTAAAATATAAGGCTCCAAATACATTTTATAAGGTTAAGGCTCAGTGCCATGTGGCAATGAATTCACCGTTCTGTATTTTACCCATAAATTGGAAAGTGACTATGCCCTCATCATCATCATCATCATCATCATCATCATCATCGCACCAAACGAAAACAGTCCTTTCCTAGGAAAGTCTTGGTTGAAATGAGACCAAGGGCATGAGCTCATCTTTTGGTTGGGTAAAAGGACCTAGAAAGAGAAGCAATAAGAGTAGAAAAAAAGTCATGTATATTAATTTGGTCTCCTGCAGTCTTGCTTTCCCTCTCCTGTTTTGTACTTTGCTGATTTACTAGGAATAGGAGCCTCGTACAGGCCTGACATGAAAAAGGGATGTTTGTTAATGAGGGAAATGAGAGCCATAAAATTCAGCTCTGAAATAGCCAAAGCCATATGGTAGCGTCTATCTAGGGCAGCAATTCCCAAACTGTGTGTCAGGGCAGAACAGCATGCCAGGAGAAAACAGCAAGTATGCGGGAAGAAACTAAAAGCTCCTGCAAACCCAAATCACTGCCCATTGCATTTCTCATCCATTCACTCCTCTGGCTTTGTTTGCCCCCAGACTGTCTCCCCCAACCATCTTCTGCAGGTGATTTTGCAGGTGTCTGAATGGGGTGATGCCCTTTTTTTTTGGCAGACCCCAAAGACACAGCCCTGACCCTGGGATGATCCTGGTCGGGTGCTTCAGTCCGATTAGGAGGGGCTGCTTCTGATATTATTATTGTGGTGGTTGTGGAGTGGAGACAGGATGCCAAGCAGCCTGTGGTGAGGTTGTTTGCCCCCTGTCTCTTGGCTGTCTCTACCCATCCACATTGTGGTGTTTTCGGGGAAAGAAAGGGATTCCTTTCCTGGGCATGAATAGGAACCCATGAGGCACCACAGGGCACTTGGAAGTCAGCAAGGCTGACCAGAGAGCTCCAGAACCTTGGATAGTTCCAAGTCAGCCACTTGCTCCAACAAGGTCCAGAGTTGGGCAGAGGTCATAAATATTCCCAGGGCCAGACCACCTCTCCCACTCTTTACTCTTTTAAGGAGACTGTCCTCGAACCTGGGCCTCGCACTCCTTCTCCTCTTCCACTTCTTCCTGGCTGGCTGTTGGCAGTGGTGTGCTGGCCCAGGGTTCTTTGCATGACTGGGCATGGTTCCTCGGGACACAGATGATCAGGTTCAGGAGATGTAGATTGTTCAGGGCATAGACTACACTATTTAGTTCAATTTTGTTCTGGAGGCTGTTGGAACACAGTTGTGTGCCTGGTAACTGTCCAACTGCTGCAGCTCTGCCATTTCTTCAGATCATTCTTCAACAGCGATTGCTTTCTGCTTACCTTGCAGATCTGTGTCTTATCTCCATCCTGTCTTAGTTGCTCAAAGCCAATGGGGGCATCTCAGATGCAGGGTGGGACCAGGCAGAAAAAAATGCAGTTACCTCATCATGAAAAAAATTGCATGTACCTTATCATGTAAAAACCTCATGGTTTTTTGGAGCGGGCTCAAATCATACCTATTTCGTCTGGCCTTTGGATGATGGCTGGCTGCCTGCCCTCTGTCCCTTTGGAATACTGTCATAGTTTGTTTAAAGCACACTGGGCCAGGGAAGCACAGGCTGAGCTGAAGCCTTCCAAGGCCTCAAACAGACTGCACAAGTGCTGGTAATGAAACAGTAATGAACTGGTAATGAACCAACCCATGATGTCAGCCCTGGGGGAGGTCCCAGAGGAAGTCCCGCCCTCACAGAAAGGGGCGGGACCCAGCCGGCTGGCCAGGTGGCTCATAAGGAACCTAGCCACACTGGGGAGAAGTCGCTCTCTCTCTAGCTGGAAGGCTGAGGAGGTGGCCCAGGGAGGTTGCGGATCTCCCTCCCCTTGCGGGCTACCTTACTCATACCTGGAAGGGATTGGAAGGACTCCCCATCGCTCCCCTGATCAATTATTTCCCACCCTCCAAAGGGGCTGATGAGGAGAGTTGGGTCTTGCCTTATTTTTGAACCTTCTCTATGTTCATGTGAAATGTTTAATGCTTTTAAATATTTGTGTGTGTGTTTAACTTATTGTGGTTACATTGTACTTTTTTGTTCTCTATAAGCCGCCTTGGACATTTGCTTCAGTATGGGAAAGGCAGGGTATAAATTTTTCAAATAAATAAAGAAAACATAATCGATGGAGTCAGATGTTTAATGTGCGGTAGAGATCCCCATGATTCAGCACAGCTGGATTATGCTTAAATTAACCTTTTAGCAAGTCCCATGCTAAGTCATTGGCCTGCATGGCTACATCAAAAACTAGGATAGGACTGGGTTGCGGGTTACATTATTTTTTCTTAGTCTACTATACTTTAAAAAAATCTTACCAGCTTTAAAAAATTTTCCAGATCAGATATAAAGTTTTGATTAACATTAATTGAAACCACTGGGGCAGGGCTACACCATCTGGCTCACTGCTTCACCCACATGCCAGGAGCTATCACCTCCTGCTAATGGGAAAATTAATATTTCAAACATCTTTCAGAGGAAGAAAAACTACCTGGGACTCGGCTCCAGTTCAAGAATTAACACAAAATGCCCTTCACTGGTTTCATCCCCTTGCCTCAGGGAAAGCCCCAGCCTGCCCAGTGCGTCTACTCAGGGTGCAATCCTAACCTAGAGTTAGGCCTGCACAGTTAGCAAAATTTAGCTGGCACAAGGGACACCATAAAGGATGTTTGTTTGGACCACTCTCAAAGTCAGAGAGGCCAGCACACGGACGTGCGCCATCCTCCCTGATTCCAAGAGCGGTCCAAATGTGCTTCACTGGGACCCTGGTGTCAGCCAAACGTTGCCGGCCTAACTGTGTTGGCCTAACCCCAGGTTAGGATTGTGCTCTCAGACCTGCGTGAGCCATATATCTGGCACCTGTCTGCGTGCACCTGTGTCAATGGTCAGACCTGGTAAGGGTAATAGGAGTTGGCACACACCACTTCTGGAGACACCGCCCCCTCCCAGGCCCAATATGCCCACCACCACCGCATTTTTAGGGTGTGCTGTTTTGTTGGTAGTTGCTGTCACGGTTCAGCCTGTGCCACGAATTGGAGGAACAAAACACCTTGCTTCACCTCCTTCTGGCCCATTCCTTCCTGTGGTATCTCTCAGGGCCGTCAAGTGTTAGTTTGCTTAACTGCCTCCAAGGAATCCCCAACCTTGGGAAAGCCTTACTTTTGAGATCCGGCCACTTCACCTGTACTGAATAGGGTTGACCATTCATTCATTCATTCATTCATTCATTCATTCATTCATTCATTCATTCA
>JAJKFI010000010.1:378344-407632 GCA_029204185.1 Lerista edwardsae
AAGCCCGCCCGCTGCAGCGGGCGGGCTTTCGCCATTACGCAACGGAACGCAGCAAGCGCGCTGCCGATCACCCAGAAGAACCGCCCAGCGTACCGGTAAGATGACACTACTGGGCTGCTTACACGGCGCATTGCAGCACCTGTAGAATTCACCATTTTGCCCTCTCTAGCTATGCTACCGCACTTTGCATTCTGGTCAGGCTGGGAGCAGGTGAAGTTCTGCCTTGTGGGCTGCTCTGCTGAACAGCTACTACTGAGCCCGAAGAGGCTTCAAGGTATTATTCAACACACAAGCTCTATCTGTACAAATCTAAATCCAGAGTGCTTTTTCATTGACTTATAAGGTAAGGCAAGGCTACCTCAAAACTAAACAAGTCTTTTTTCCCGCCCCCCCAAGGAACTTACATGTAAGGTCTGCTGTTGCAAAGCCCAGGAATAAGAACATAAATAGTTTTATATTTTGCTTACGCTTATCTCTGTTAACAGCTCGCTCTGCCTCACACCCTGAAAGCGAACAGCTGCACAGCATTACGCGGAGGCAACAGATAATTGTGTAAAATCGCTTTGGGTTTTTGTCACTGTCTCAAGATGGGGGCGGCATGAAGATGAGTTAAATGCATTGAAGGAAAATAGAGGAGGAAAGGGAAAGCGGCATTGTGGGTAAGTGCTTGTCAGCCTTTCTGAGGCTTGCCCAAAGTTGCTTTTAACTTTGTTGTAGAATTGCCCCTGAATTTCGCCTCAAGCAAAACGTCAAGGTGAATTTGGAGGTTTCTGCCTGGGCAAAACATCTGAGGTATTTTGATGGTGAAATTCTCAGGGGGGCTTTCGCTCCCCCCTCAGCACTGCCATGGAACAGACAGAAGAGCAGCAGAAGTCAATATGGAAGCTGACACATTAAAAGGAAAGCAGGGAGGCAGGGAAACAGAACAAGCAGGCTGACAGGCAGAAATACAGCGAGGAAGGCTGGGGAGCCACACCTGCAAAGCCAGAGTCTATCTTTTACCCAGGGAATGGCCCAGGCCCAACCAGGATCTGTTTGTAGCCCAGCCAAGCTGGATGGAAAAAATAGGCCACCTGCAATTAGTGCTGGTGAAGCTATGCTGAAACCTGGGAAACACATGTGGTACCTTTTTCCTCCATTCCATTTTCCTCCTAGCAGGAGGTTTGGACTGATGGTTGAGCTGCTGGTACTGCCTAAAGCTAAGCAGGAGAATCTGTGGTCTGTTTTTGGATGGGAGACAGGCTGTGACAAGCTGCAGTACCTGCTGTGGCAGAACAGAGACACTGTGGAGCTGATGAGCCAGTGCGGGAATGTTATGAGAAGGCCAGCTGGCAAAAGAAGAGTCCAACCTTGAGGACCTGTCCAGGCTAGACTTACGATCACCTACTGAAACTCAAAGTCACACCACCAGAGGAGAGAACCACACTGTGAAGGCTACATTTGGGACTCAGGATTCTGTGAATCACAGAATCTACCGTATTTCCCCAAGTATAAGGCGCACCAAAGTATAAGACGCACCTTAATTTTGAGGCCAGAAATTTGAAAAATTTCTGCCCAGCACACCCCTTGAATAAGACGCACCCAATTTTTAGCCCCCGTTTTTTGGGGGAAAAGGTGCATCTTATACTTGGGGAAATATGGTATATATATAAAACTGAACGTATGTGTGTGTGTGTATATATGTTCCAGCATAACTCTGGAATGCCTGGAGCAATTTACACCAAACTTGGTACACATATGCCTTACACTCTGGAAAGAAATACTGTGGGGGTAAGATGCCTATAGTACCCCTAGGGGTGGGGGTGGGAAGGGGGTGACATGTAAAAATAATCGTAAACGGCCGATATTAGTGTCAAATCCATAGTTTTCGGGGTTGCTAAGATGAATAGTGACACTCCTGATGCCGTTCACATTCAGGCCCCATCAGCATGGGGGGTGAGAAGGGGTGAACAATAAAATGTCCAAAATGACCAACATTCGTGTCAAATCCATAGTTTTCGGGGTCGCTAAGCTGATTGGTGACAGTCCCGTTGACATTTAAGCCCAAGTGTAGTCGAATAGAACGAATAGAACTCTGTAGAACCTTCTGGAAATTTTTAGAAATCATTATGCCCCGGTCTTGGACTCCACTCAAATACTTGCCATGTTACCAGGCGTAGCCACTGAATACAAGTCTATTGATACCGTAGTAGATGCCTATGAGGTTGTCAATTTCCCATCAGACTTCCTAAACTCACTTGATCTGGCTGCATTGCCACCACATCGTCTTTTACTTACAGTGGGATCTCCAATTATTTTACTACGGAACCTCAACCCGCCAAAACTTTGCAACGGCACAAGGCTGTGTGTCAAGAAGATGCTGGGTACTGTAATTGAAGTGACTATCTTAACAAGAAAGGGAGAGGGTGAAACAGTTTTTATCCCACGGATACCACTCATTCCAATGGATCTCCCTTTTAACTTTAAGAGATTGCAATTTCCAGTGAGACTTGCATCCTCGATCACGATCAGCAAGTCACAGGGGCAGTCTATTCAGTACTGCGGAGTGGATTTGAGATCGCCATGTTTCTCCCACGGACAACTTTATGTTGCTTTGCTCAAGGGTGGGTTCACCCAAGAATTTATTAATTCTTGCTCCTGGAGGTGAAACTAAAAATGTTGTTTATAATCAAGTTCTGAGTTAAATTAATATTATAGTGAATTTGTAAAAGATTTTACTTTATAATTTTATACTGTACTTATACTTTTAATTTCCTGTACATAAAATTACTTCGATTTTACACTATAGATAGAATTCATTCCTTTTCCTGTCTAATAGAAGCTTGGGATACATAAATACCCGGGTGACGCCGGGTAAGGACAAGCTAGTACTGTATATTTAAATATATATATGAAAAATTGTGGTTTTGATGAGCCTGCCCATGTAAGCCGCCTTGGGCATTTGCTTCAGCATGGGAAAGGCGGGGTATAAATTCTTCAGAATAAATAAATTCCAAGTCCTGATCTGCCCTCCCTCCTGCTCCTGCCACTGCCCTGTTCCCTCCACCCTCAATCTCCATTGCCACATGGAGCCTCCTTCAACACCTCCAGCTGCAGCCAAGGTGTTGCCTTGTGCAACAGCTGGAAAGCAGCACCTAGTGCCACCAGGACACTCATTCTGGCAGCATTATCCACTGCTATGATTGGGCCCTGCATCAGGGTTAAGGAGTTAGGGAGTTAAGTCAGTACAGTTTAGTTAAGTCAGACTCACCATTGCCCATTTTAAGACAACACTCGTTATGTACTCATGTCATTAACTGCTCATGTCATGGTAGGAAACAAATTAAAGGCAACAGTGCTTAGCAGAAGCAGCTCTGCTGAAAGGGCATCTTCTCCCATATCTTGAAAATATGATCAAACGTTGCATATTTTCTGTAATTTGCTGCTAATAAGTTCCTAGGTGAGAACTAAGTGCTTATTTCTGGTCATCACCTGCTTAATAATAATAATAATACATTTATTTATATACCGCCTTTCTTAAGATCACTAGATTTCTCTAATGATTGAACTCAAGGCGGTTTACATAGGCAGACTTTCTCACAAACCCAAAGGTTTTTACAATTTACAGAATGTTCTATCTTCCAAGAACAACACTCCTACAGATCTTTCTTTCTGGATTTAGCCTTCTTTCTTTAGCCACCCGTCTGTCGTCTGCTGGCTGATGAGGCTTCCCTGCTGCCACCAGAGATGCAGCTGATTTCAGCACACTCCTCCTCCCACGAGGCAGCTGAAACTCAGCTTTTAATCAGCCACAGTTTCCAAGGTCTGCTGCTCGCAGAGACTTCCGGCAGTCCCGAGCTCACGACCTTGAGATCTTCAGGTGTTATCTTCGGGCAAACAGAGGCATTAACCCTCTCGGCTAAATCTACTTCCTGCTTAGTGATGTCATTTCCAGCCCTTGGCAGGTGCCATGGATGCTTACTTCGGCCTGCTGTATGAAATGAGTTTGACACTCCTGTTCTAGAGTCTTTTGAGAGTGTCAACAAGCCTGTGACTAGACAGGATCCAGTTAGCATTGTTTATTGGATACATGGATGTCACTTAAAGACAGGCCATTGGATTTTCAGGATGCCATGGGACTTTCCATTTCTTGGATAGATAGGAAAAAACGATTCTCGGGTTTCTCACAGTGAGCTCCATTTGTATTCTGTGCCTTTGCAAAATTAACAAGAGTACAAATAACAAGTTATTGTATCTCAAGTTGGATCAGGAGATAAATGCATTCTGTGTTGTAATCAATACTGCTCTAATTTCAGAATTGTTTCCTATGAATTCCTGCCAATTTTCAATGCATTTCAAGCTTCAAGCCTGAAGCTACTTTTCCACACCCCATGTGAAGCCAAAAGGCAGCAGTAAATAAAAAAGCATTTACAGTAGATGACTTAAGCTAATTTGGGTACTTCCTATTTCATTTCATTTCTTTCTTTTTTCCATATTCAAAGTTTTCATGCCATGTTTGCTCTGAAGAGGAAGAGGACAGTAAAACAACACAACACGAAAGCAAATTTGTGGCATGCAGTCAAACATGGAAGAGGAGACATCTGATTTTCTAAAACTAGAAATAAGTTACCGCGAAAGTGAGAGTAGTTGTATAGCTGGCTGCAACCAATTAGATAATTAGAGAGTTTGGGCCCAGTCCTATCAAACTTTGGAGCGCTGGTGCAACCATGCCAATGGAGTCTGCACTGCATCCTGCAGTGGGGGGGCAGTTGCAGCTGCCTCCTTGAGGTAATGGAGTGGTTGTTCCCTGACCTTGGAGCTGCACTGCAGCTGCATCAGTGCTGAAAAGGTTGATAGGATTGGGGCCTTTGAAATGCATGATGTTCATGTTCACATTACCCGCCAGTGGGCATAATTCACATACACCTTGGTGCTTTAAAGCAGTCATGGGCAAGATCCCCTGGCTGAAACTGAATTCGCTTGCAGTAAACTAGACGACTGTTTTGACAAACTCAGAAAATAGCTCACAGCCCAATCCTATCTTACGCATGCACCGCGGAGCTGCCAGGCCCACACTGTATCCAGTGTTGGAGGTGAGCAGGTGGGGAGTCTCCTTGAGCTATGGGAACATTTGTTCCATTGCCATGTGTAGTGCTCCATGTACTACCCCAACCTGCTCAATGGGATTACTTGAATCAGCACCAGCTACTGAGCTGGTGGAGAACCAAGTGGCCCCATGCAAGGCTTTCAAGCTCAGTATGGGGGTTAAGATGCAGTGGAGGCCTGCTCTGCTGTCCCCAACCCCCTCCCGAGCCTAAACCATCCTCTCCCCACCCTTCCCATGCCCTGAACACTCCTCCCTGCCTCCGGAACACCCTCCTCCCACCTCCCCCTAACCCTGCTGCTTGGTGCAACACCGACCTGCCCCCGTGGCCCATGGACAGGATGCAGCACCCACAGGTGGCAAGGTCTTCCCATCTGCACCCCTTCCTCACTGGGAGTAGAAAAGCAAGGAGGCAGAACTCCTTAGAAAGTTAAGGCAGAAACTCCTGAACATTGAATTCCAGACTTTGAACTGCTTGGCTTCCAGGGCAGGTTCCCCACTGAATTTTTGTATTCCACTCCATTATTGGCAGATGGCTTCTTACCTTTTTTTTTTTTTTTACTAACCCTAAGGAGCGCCGTGCCATCACTTTAGCCAGATTCAATGCCATCTGAAGTCACCTTTGGGAGATACCATAGGATTCTCTACCCTTGATCGATGCCCTCATCCACATCCTTCTGTACTGTCCTATCCATGCGGACATGCACACCACCCATGTAGAGCATGTCCTAGCGAATGAGAGTGGTATCCCTGACCTTGAGAAACTTAAATATTTACTTGGTGACTGTTCAGTGGAAATGATGGTGGGGGTTGCCAACTTTCTGATGGTAGTCAAAAAGAAGTATAGTGACAAGCCTCTCTGATGCTACTTATATTTAGTTATGTTTTTAATTATGTCCTTATTGTTTGGTTCACTGATGCTGATAGTTTATGCCAGTAAAGGTTGTTCTTGTTGAAAAGCACTTTATGGCTGGTACTGCCCAACCATAGGATTGGACTACATAGGACAGAACTTGAAAATTTATTTTCAGACCAATCTGGATTATATCTGAGCATTCCTTTTGCTACATAAAGGGTTTTAGAATATTTATATACCTCTATTGAAAAGCTGTATATAAATATTCTAAATAAATAAATGACGTCAGTAGGTCCCACTGAACCTCATGGACATGATTTCACAAAACATACCATAGAAAACTGATGGCATGTCGGTAGATACTGATGACAAGGAGCCATCTGTTAAAAGAGTGTGTCTTGAGAGGGTTCTAAATATGTGGACAGCCTTATTCTAAATGTGTGGATCTTTGTCAGTTTTTACAAGTCCTTTGCACATACAGGGCAGCTCCTTTCCTGGCTAATTTACTAGCATTATCCCTCTTTACAAATTAACTCAGGGAATGATGTGCAAGACAAGGTTCATTCAGAGGTCTCGTTCATCATAAACAGCTTTCAGAAACACCCCATTTGCTATATTTTATTTGGTTTATTGCCTGCTCTTTTATGATGATGATTTATCACTTACCACTTGCCACCACTGATGAGCTTAAGATTCTTTAGAGTCCACTGAAGGTTTATGTTTCACCTTCCTTTTAAGATGTTAATCAGTTACCAGCTTGCCTTTCATCTCTGTTTCCCTTCCCTTCAATCATTTGAGAACAAACTTGGAGAAGAATGCATGTTTTGCTCATTCATGAGTGCTTGGGGACAATGGCATATGTAGCACAGTGAAGGAATGAAGTTGCCTTCTACTGAGTCAGACAGATCTTTCTAGTCTGGTCTACTCTGACTGGCAGTGACTCTCCATGATTGCAGGCAAGGATTTTCTCCAGCACTCTGTTTCTGAACTTCTTTCCAAATGGAAATGGCAAGGATTGAACCCAGGTTCCACCTGCAAGCCCATCTTCCACCTGCAAAACGTGTGCTCTGCCAGCAAGGTCAGGTACTAATGAAAGCAACTGCTGATGAAAGCAACTGCTACAAGCTGTGGGCCGGAGCTGGTAGCAAACAGACAAGGGGTGCTCAGCTGCCCACCCAGGCACTTCAGCTGGCACTCTGATCCTTTTCTTGATCACTGAGAGAGAGAGTGAGAATAAGATTGGGGCAGGAGGTGTGGACTGATGGTTGAGCTGCTGGTACTGCCTGAAGCTAAGCAGGAGAATCTGTGGTCTGTTTTTGGATGGGAGACAGAACGCCAGGCTGGGACAAGCTGCTGTTGTGGCAGAACGGGGTCACTGTGGAGTTGATTAGCCAGTGCGGAAATGTTGTGAGAAGGCCAGTCGGCAAAAGAACGGAGTCCGACCTTGAGGATCTGTCCAGGCTGGACTGACGATTGCCTGCTGAAGCTCAATGTCACACAGCCAGAGGAGAGAACCACACTGTGAAGGCTACATCTGGGATTCAGGATTTGGTGAATCTCAGAATACTGTATATTTGTAAAAACCCCATTACATTGAAAAATGATGGTTTAGAGTCACCTGCCCATGTAAGCCACCTTGGGCATTTGCTTTGGCAGGGGAAAGACGGGGTATAAATTCTTCAAAATAAAAATTAGGAACTCACCTCTTCCACCAGAGCTGCTGCCCAGTAGCACACTGCCAGAGGGGTGGCAGTGTGGTAAGTACTGCAGGTGCCACAATGCACTATGTAAAAAAAGCTCCTTGCACTCCCTGCTGGAGGCCATTCTGGGCAGCGACGGCAATGCTATATTCTATTTCCACTCCCAGGCCTGATCTGCCTTCACGGACTTGTGCCCAGAGGCATAGGGAGAGTGCCACAGGAAGAGGTGAGCACGGTGGGCACTGGCTGTGGTTGGGTGCAGCGACGTGGAAAAACCCGTGCACTTTTCAGCCCTCCTGCCCTCCCTTGTGCTCTGATCACCCCTAAATGGAGCCATTCCAGGCATGGAGAGGTGTGGCCGGGTGACACATGGGAGTGGGGCAGCCACACTGAGGGCACAGCGACATTGCCCCCCACCCCAGGTGCGCTGCGAGCAAAATACGGCTCTGCTTGTGCCAGCGGGTGCAGGTCCAAGTTGAACCATGGCAGATGCTGGGGCTTACTCCGGGGCAAGAGGACAAATGACCCTTTACCTTGGAGGCTTTAGCACATTGCCCCTGCCGTAGTTCTGATCCTAATTTTACACAAACACCCCCACACAAGCTCTATTTTAATTGGGTGGGGAGTGCTTTGATTGGAAGCCATTGGACTGGGGCATGACCAGGACCAGAATCACAATGGGAGCGAACTATTATGCCCCTGCACCTGCCCCCTACTATGATTGCACTCCTTCTTTGGTGCCCCCTCTGGCAATATCGCCCTGCGTTACACATTTCTCGTAACACACTGTTTGGTCCTAACGAACCACACTCTCTCCTACTGCCTGCTCAACTGAGCCCACATTTTTCAAACTGTAGCTTGAGAATATTTCAGTGAACCAAATGTTCATTGCTCGGCTGTCGAGAACAGAAGCTGAAAGGATTTCCATGTTCTAGCTGAAAGGAGCACAAACATGGCTGGCACGTGCCCTGTGTGTGCCTTGCTTTATTTGGGCACTGATCACCCAATTATGTTCAATAACACAAAACAAATACCTTGAGCTTGAAAACACATGTATAACCCAAACAATGACAGGGCCCATCAAGGGTTGGAGTATTGGAATGGCACAAACAAAATACATTGGGTTGACTATTTACTGTTACGGAACTTGAGCATTTCTTCTCCCTTCCCCAAATCCCATTACTGTGTCATTACTAATTTGACTGCACTGTTGGTTGGCAGACTCTAACTTCTCGACAGTCTCTGAACAATACGCAAGGGTGCATTTCTTGAACAGCATATGATACATTTTCTGCACCACTGGTTGTGAAGAATTTGGAAGAGACGCAGACAGTTTTAACTTTCTACCAATTTTTCTGATTTAGCTAAACAAATGCAGATCTGTTGTGCATACTTTGTGTCTTTGTGCGCTGTTGATCCATCGAGCTAAGCCTGAGTGCAGCTGCCAATATCCTGAGCTGGCCGACCGGCTTAAACAGATTGGCATGGCTGCAACGTTGCACCGATACCATGAAAATCATTTGTTTATTTAAACACTGCTAGACTTTCTTGCAGCCTAATGGCCTCTCGTGACCCCTGACCCTTTAATTTTTTTTTAAAGAAATGATGTAATAAACAACAATAAATATTAAGAGAAACAATAATCACACCCAAAGCAGAATTTAATGCAGAATTACCAATCCATCACAGTATCCCCAGGGGCTCATTTTAAGCAACAGATACTTTTCTGAATTGAAATAGCCATCTGTTCACTGGCTTCCTCAACATCGGTAAAGAGAAATCTTGGAGGGTCTCTTTGGGGAGTGGATTCCACACAGTGAAAGATTAACTGAGATGCCCCTACTACTTGTAGTCACACATCTCACTTGAATATAGCCTCCTTGAAAGCACTTAACAGGCACTTAACTGTTTGACAGGCACCTGCTGGAGATACTGTAGGATGACCCCCTGGTTAAGGCAGGAGGTGAACTAGATTCCTTCCAAGTCTATGATTTTTGCTGTATCTCACCCATAATATACTCATTGGTGCAACTCTCCTAGAATTGGACCACAAGGAGCCAGTAGAGAAAGTCTACTTAGTTTGCCTGACAAAGATCACACAACGCTGACATTTGAAAACCTTTTTGAAACAAGAAAGGCACACTTCAGCCTGTATGAATAAACTTGGGCATGTGCAACAACAGAGGCCCTACTGATGGTGACTCCATTATCTGATGTATAGGGGATGGCAGCAAGAGACAGGGATGTCTTGACCACAATGTTTCTAGGTTCTGGGATGCCTTCTCCAAGGAGATTCACTCACCTATCTCACTGTTGGCTTCTAAGTGTGTAGCTAAGACTTGGCTTTTGAGGACAGGCTTTCAGCTCACTTATGGCCTCAGAAATTATTATGCTCTGCTCTTGTGATTGTTTTTGTTTATTTTGGGATGATCTTCCTTCTATGGGCTCACCTACCTTGAAATCTGAAAAGGTCCCATTTATTAGGGGTATAATCCTAACCTGGAGTTAGGCCGGCACAGTTAGGCCAGCAAAGTTTGGCCGGCACAAGGGCTACTTAACTGTAAAGCACATTTGGACCACTCTCAAAGTCAGGGAGGATGGCACATGTCTGTGTGCTGGCCTCTCTGGCTCCGAGAGTGGTCCAAACATACTTTAAAGTGTCCCTTGTGCCAGCCAAACTTTGCTAGTTTAACTGTGCTGCCCTAACTCCAGGTTAGGATTGCACTCTATGTTTAGTTACAGCTCTTTCTCTGGGCAGAGCTACGATCATTTTTTTTACAGCTTGACCTAAACCTGACAGCACACACACAGCCAGAATTAGAGAGAAAAAGAGGGAACCAGGAGGTGTGGCAAGATCTGTGTATGTACAGAAAGGGTCCAGCGAAATTCAAATTCCTTATTAGGACTGGATTTATTGTAACTTGTCTTCCTGTGTATATATCCTTTTTTCCTACCTACCTTTCAGTGTATTATAAACGTCTTCTACCCAAACGACTCTCCTGTAAACTTTCTCTAGTTTCCTGTCATTTCTGCCTTGTATATCTTTTTGGACTACTTGAAGCGTAACCAATAAACACAGCCTTTTTGTGGGGTTTGTACCTGCAGCCTGCTCTTTCGCTCTCTTTCCTAGACCTCCCTGCTGAGAGAAGAGAATTAGATCCGCCCATCCCTCTCCTCCGCAAGGCCCAGCCTCCATGTCACTCTCTCCTGTCCTGTCCTTTGAAGGGCAGCTTGCAGGAAGTGTCGATCAGCTCTTTACTACACTGCCAGGAGGTACTAGAGATGGCAGGCATGGAATTCAAGACCTCAGTACGAGTGAAGCAAGTGCATGCTCAAGGCCGAGCCACCATCATCTGCCCAACTGGTTTTCATTCAGCAACGTGCAGGGGCAGCCATTTCATGAGGCCGGTGGAGGGGCCGCCTCAGGCAGTTGACTGACGGGGCGCCTGCTCCAGCCACTCCTCTGCTGTGGTCTGCCATTCTCTTCTCCTTCATCCTTGTTCCTCTGCTTCATCCCCCTCTTCCTTCCTACATTCAGGAGCAGGAGAAGGAAAGGAGGTAGTGGCTGATGTTCTGTCAGGTACAAGGGATGGCATTTGGCACAGTAAGGTGTGACTTAAAGAGGGCAGCATTTGTTATGCCATCTCAACTGCTAAGAGAGGACCTCGTATAAAGTTTGCCAGGGAAAGTCCCCATTTTCTGGCATTTGTCTCTAGTTGTGTCTCTCCTTGTTTTTGTTTTTGTTTTCCTTCTATGTTGTTTTTTTAGGAAGATGTTGGGGTGCCTTTTTAAAAATGCTGTTATTGTACAGTAGAGCTCTTCCGATTCAGCCTATACTCTTCGTCCTCTTTGGATAAATCAATCAATCAATCAATCAAACAAACAAACAAACAATCGTATTTATATACCACTTTTCAGCACAAAGTTCACAAAGCAGTTTACAGGCAAATAGTAATAATAAAGTTAAATGGCTCCCTGTCCCCAAAGGGCTCACAGTCTAAACAAGTGCAGAACACCACCAGCAACAGCCACTAGAAAAGACACTGTGCAGGGTTGAAGAGGGACAATTGCTCTCCCCCTGCTAAATACAAGAGGGACAACACTTGAAAAAGTGCCTCTTGCCCAGTCAGCAGGGGTGGCCGCACCTTGAAGGGACATTGCTTACTGGAAGAGCAGGTGCTTTGATTGCCATTTCAATATCTGACATCTCCAGGTATTCTCAGGAAGATCTCAGGAAGAATGTGATGGAGAAGAGCTCTGATGGGGAACTTGGATTGCTGCTGCAGATCAAAATACTGGTATGTGCCGCATAGCGATGTTCTGGCGAATGACCAACTGCATATGCAACGATGGTCCTTCTGAATTCACCAGGCTAGCTGCCTTCGGCCCTTGATCCAGTTAACTGGCGCTTTGCACATTTTCCATCCCATTTTCACCAGCTAGCTGCCTTCTTCCTACTTCAACTGGTCTTGCAAAGCATTCTGGGGTGCAACCAGTGGTGTCATCCAAATGATTTAGGAACAGGTACTCACTTTTGATTGGCACTTGTCGGGGTCCGCCCACCAGAAGTGACATCATTAGCTGGAAGTGATGTCATGGCAGGAAGTGAGGTCATAGCCGGAAGTGATGTCATGATGGTTGCCATGGATGTGATCATGTTTGTAATAACTTCAGCTTGTGGTTAGTGTTGATTTAACTTCTATTGCTTTGCTTTCTAGAGATGTGTATATACGTATTTTGCTTCAACTGTTCCTTGGTTAAATAGCAGGCTGGACTATACTAGATTGTGAGCCCTTTTGGGACAGGGAGCCATTTAACTTTAATGTTAAATGCAAGGAGCCGGAGGGGGGACGGGCGACCAAAAAAAGACCGCATGGGGGGCTGGGGCTGGGGGAGGCTGCAGGAGGAACCGGGATGCTGGATCTGCGCGGCTGGAGGGAGCAGGAGCCCCAGGCAGCCTACCTTCTCACGCTTGCTGCCTTATTCCCGGGTCTCCTTCGCTGCTGCCGCTGCTGCTGCCTCCGGTCCTCTCACTCCGCTGCTGCTGCTGCTGCTGCTGCTGCTGCCGCCACCACCACGCTGCCTGCCTGCCTGCCTCCTCACAGAAAGTGCAGGCAACGGCTGCGGGCATGCAGTACGCATGCGCAGCTGCTGAGCCAACCAGCCGACGGGGCCAGCTTCAAGTGGGCGGGGCCAGCTCAACTTCTAGGAACCGGTACTCACGTAGTGGTGCGTAGTGAGTGCATGACATCACTGGGTGCAACCCGATAGCCATTAGGAGTTGTCCAAGCAATGATGGTACACCTGACAATGGGGTTAGCAGAACATATCCCCATCATTAAGCGGCACGTCCCTGTAATTGAACACAATGTACAACAGGTAGAGAACAGCCTTTTACAATATGTTGCTCCTAAGCCATGGATGATGATGTTGATGATGACCATGGTGGTGTTTCAGAATATTCCCGTACTGCTTTTCAACAAAAACATTATAAAAGTGGAGGAGTTCTAAACATAGCCAAAAAAAAAAAAAAAAAGAAATAAGAAAATGGTTCTGAGTTCCAAGGGACTAGAGAGAGATGATGGGATTATCCCACTGATGGGGGATGCTATGCTGTGGGGTGAATCTCCCGCTGCTAACCACCACTTTAAAAGTTGTTTGTTCACTTACAAAAGCAGGAACAATAACCTCCCAGGGGATGTTCATCCAGCCCTGTCCTTGCCCACTTGTAAATGGCCAACTTTGCCTTTTATTCCAACAGTTATTTTTGTATTCAGAGCCTGTGCTGACATGTTTTTAGTTTGCTTTTTGTTGACATGGTTCTTTATCCACTTTTTAGAATGATGGGCTGCTATTGTAAAGCATTTGGAGGGGGGCTGTCTCTCTTGAGAGGGTGCGGATTAGAGCTGCTGCTGAAATCGGACAGATTCAGGGTGTTTGTCATAGGTCCAGAAGCTGTTCTGTGTGACTGGCACATGCCATGCTCAGAATACGTACTAGGTTATTCAAACTCAGAATATAGTTGCACTCAGTGGCAAAGGCAGATCTAAGGGAGGGCAAAGCTCTAAGTTTTGCAAGAAGCCTTACCTTGCAGTAGAAATCACTCCTCTCCTGCACCGTTTTAGCCAATCCTCACAGAGAAAAGCAACATCTTGGCGTTGCTTACTGGCTACAGCAGCAAGGGAGAGGCGGGATTTACATGACAGGGTAAGGCTTCTTGCAACACTTAGAGCTTTGCCCTCCCTGTAGATCCGCCTCTGCTCAGTGGTGAATTTGTTATGCTTACAGTAGATTTATGGTGATGCACACTACCCATTGGGAGTAAGCAGGACTGGCCCGTCCAAGAAGCCAATTGAAGCTGTCACCTCTTACTGGGAGAGGGGGCGGTTTCTCCCCTTGCACTGATCCCTTGTCCAAATTCTGATGTATATGATGAGAAAGCATGATGCAAAGGTGCATTGTAATGCTTCTACTTCTGCAACCAGTCCAGGCCATACAAATATGTTATTACTCAGATTGTTTCCACTGATCCTCCTCCTCCCACCCATTTCCCATTTGGAAAAGGAAACAATGTGGAAGTGTGGAGGCTAGAGCAGTAGTCAATGCACACTGGGAATGGCTTCCTGCCATGAGTGGGGCTTACTCTTCTACTGGGGAGCTGCCATTCCACTCCACCGATTTCCCCTAAACTGCATCCCACCCAGCCACATCCAATCTGGGCACACGGCCTGCTGGGGCCACTGAACCGGGAGCAGCTGGCCAGAGTGCAGTTCAGGGGCGATTGGCGGCATGGAACGGTGGCTCCCGGCAGAACAGTAAGCCCTGTTTACCTGGGGGATGGATCCAGACATGCTCACTGCATCCAGCCTGCAAGCTGGGGTATAGCAAGCCCTGGGCTAGATGTCAGAGGAGCAGAGGCTGTCACATCACCAAGTAAGGGGGGCATGGTATGGCTACAGTAAAAGAAGCATTGTTGGGCCCAGTGCACATGGGCTTGCCACTTACCACACATGAGCTAGAACCACAGTTTGGGAGCTAGGCTCCTCTTATGCCTGTTGATTTTTTACATGTAGGTATAAGTATGCCTAAGGGATGTGGTGGCGCTGTGGGTTAAACCACTGAGCTGCTGACCGGAAGGTTGGCAGTTCAAGACCATGCAACGGAGTGAGCTCCCATTGCTTGTCCCAGCTCCTGCCAACCCAGCAGCTTGAAAGCATGTAAAAAGCAAGTAGATAAATAGGTAGCACTTCAGTAGGAATGTTACGGCATTCCATGCGCCTTGGTGTATAGTCATGCCGGCCACATGACCATGGAAGCTTGTCCTCGGACAAACGCCAGCTCTTTGGCTTAGAAACTAAGATGAGCACCGCCCCCTATAGTTAGTCACGACTAGACCATTTGGTCGTGGGGAAACCTTTACCTTTATAAGTTTGTCTATATATAGTGAACAAGGTAAAGGTGAAAATGTATTGTACCTTTACTGAGATTTCTGGCTATGAAGGTCTGTTATTACTTCACATGAAAATTACACGTTTCCGCTTCATTGTGTCTAGCTAATATGCAAATTGTTACGTAATTATGTTTCTACTCTTTACTATAAACCATAATTGCGATCATAGTGCCAATTACAAATAAGAGTATTGTGAGCATTTCCAGCTAGGCGGCTCCTCTGATAGTACCGTATGTGCTGCTCTTGTTCCCTTCTGGGTGCCAGAGAGATTTCCTTTGACGCATCAAGCATGTTGCTGGAAGCTTTGCATCAGCTGACCAGGGAAGAAACGTCCTGAACCCATGCCATGGGTGTTGCAATACCCCTTCGATAGTTAGAGAACAAAAACCCTGCATTAACAGAAGGGAGTTACGCAACAAGTAACCTTTGTCCCATTTGGTGCAAAATTTCCATTGTCTTCCTACTCTCCAACCTGTCTTGTCTTGTCTTCCAGTCACATAAGCTTGGTGATTTGTTTTTTAAATATATGACGTTGTAGTCTCAAGGCTTTTGGATTTCACAATGGCAGTTCATTGTATTGCTTCCTACGAGGGAGAGTTTCTACGTACAGTGGGACTGTTCACTGTTTAAAGGCTCGGTTAATTAATCATCTACCTTTTAATTGATTAACTGATCAAGCTGCTTTCAAAGGCACAAGAGCAGGAGAAAGTACACAGGGTTGGCAACATAATGGCACAAGTTAGTAGCCAGAAATGTCATTGCCTAAAAGACAAGGGAATCATTGCAGGACAGCCAAAACATAAATACAGGTAGCCTAATGTGTTTAACGTTATTTAACTGTATTGGTTTAGGGAGGAGATGTAAGTCAGGGCACAATCCTAACCTGGATTTAGGCCGGCACAGTTAGGCCAGCAAAGTTTGGCTGGCACGAGGGACACTGTAACATATGTTTGAACCACTCTCAAAGTCAGAGGTGCCAGCACACAGACGTGCACCATCCTACCTGACTCCGAGAGTGGTCCAAACATACTTTACTTGCTTGTGCCGACCAAACTTTCCTGGCCTAATTACGCTGGCCTAACTCCAGGTTAGGATTGTGCTCTCAGTGACAGAGCACCTGCTCTGCATGTACAGGGTGACTAGGTAATGTCATAATCACAAAGGAGGACACAGCACCCCAAAGTGTAGGACATTCAAGAGAAGTGGAGGACATTACAAAATGAGGGCTAAAAACATAGATATATGGATATTGCAGTGTCTTGCCCCCTTTAATGCAACCCATGGGGCAAAGGAACAAAGGACAAACATGTAAGCAGGGGCATAGCTAAAGAAGTGCAGAGGGTTCAATTGCACCGGGCAACAAGTTTTAGGGGTGCAACAAGCTGAGCTCCCAGTGGCCAAAATTAGTGGAAATGGAGTGATTCTGGAAGTAGCGGGCATGGCGAAGCTGTGCAGAGGGCATGGTGGTGACATCTTTTGTCACTGCCCCGCCCTGGGCGCAGTCAGAACCCGCTCTGGCTTTGAATGGAGGACACAATCTTGGGTATATAGAGGACACAAGTACCAGGGAAGTGAAGTGAATGAGAAAGGATATGAGGAGAGTGTGGGATAAGTGGAAACATGAGAATTTTGGCATAAAGTTGTGTCTTAGAACATCCTGCCACCATTTCTGAAAGATCTGTTTTAAAAGCACTGTGTTTACACAAAATAATGGAAAGTATGATTCATCATAAGGTATTTGTTGCAAGGCATATATTTTTTTTGGTAGCTTTAGTGCTCCTCAAGCAAATGTAAACAATTTGAGGCTGGCTAGATAACACAACACCTTTTATTGTACCCAGAGTAATTCATGGAATCTTTTACAATAGAAGAGTGAGGAGAAAAGAAAGAGGGGGACAGCACGATTTGGGATTTACTGTTATTTTTCAAACAAAAAGTACTCTGTCTAATTACACGTATGTTAACACTAATGTATTAGAAGGCATTTTAAGATCATTTTTATTGCATTGTTAACTTGTGTCTTCATGTATACTACACACTTTCTTAGTTACGAATGCACACGCACAGTTATTTTTTCCCTCTCTTCCCTGTTATGTCACAAGAGGAGAAATTTCTCTTCCACACAACATATAAAAGTAATTGCACTTTTAATGATCCCATATATGTAAACAGAAGCTTGAAACATCTGCATCTAGGTCATACTGTACTTCCAGAATATCCTGTGGCAAGTGAGTTGTAGTTCCGAATTGACTCCTTAACCATTCTCTGGAGTTGCTGACCCCACAAGAGCCTGCACAGGCCATGCAGAAGTGGCTTGATCAGACATTGCCTTCTTCCCGCCTTCTACTCTCACCTCCTTGCTTGGAACAAATATTAAGTTTAGGAGGTCCTTGGCTCCTTCTCTCTGAGGGTTAAAAGAGGCAGAGGTCTACTTGGGGCCTGCCTAGGCTAAAAGCCCAATCCAACCTAAATCCCCACACTCTGATACAGCAGTGCCTGCACAGCTTCTGCTGCATGTATGGGGGATTTTTGGCTGCTGGACGTCTTCTTGGGGTAAGGTAAGGTGACCAACTTTTTTACAATGAAAAGGAGAACACAAATAAATTGAAGAAGAAAATATCGTAAATAGGTGGGGCTTGAAGGAGAGGCGGGGCTTGAAGGAGAGGCGGGGCTTTATCAGGTCTGATGATCTTCTTGGAGGATGATCTGGAGGAGTCTTGCAGTTTGGAAGGTCTTGATGGTAGTTGTGCGGCCACACCCCTCAGGCTCAATCAATTAGCCTATCAGGGTAAAGGGGCCATCTCCTGTTTTCAGCACTAGCTACATGTAACCTTTCTGAATAGCTTGCATTCCTGACCCCAGCTATAACTTCACACCTTTTGCAAACAACCAATGAAATAAGCTCTCTCAATCCTGCTTGTGTTACAATTCTTTCAAAATAAAGTCAAGCCAGGGCCTAGCTTTTTCTTGTTTGCTCTTTACACCGAGCCTTGACGAATCGTCATGTCAAATACAAATACGTCACATCACATGCAACAGATTGGATCGGCATCGATTGAATACGGAGATTTACAGATTAGTCTTCAAATATAGAAAAGGAGGACATGTAGGAGGACACTTTTCGAGGGAGGACAGAACTTACAAAAGGAGGACTGTCCTCCCTAAAGGAGAACGGTTGGTCACCTTAGGTAAGGGCACATTTGTCCTCTTACCCCAAAGTAAGAGCCATCAGCTGTAATGGGCCAATTCAGTCCTGTACCAGCAAGATCGCTGGCACAAGTCCATGCTGATCCATGCTAGCAGATCAGGCCTGGGGAAAAGTTAGGGATTAGGTGTGCACTTTTGCCAAAACTGCCCCCCTCCCAGTCCTTATTTGCCCACACTCCACCCCATCTCCTCTGTGTTCCCCCTCCCGCCAATGTAGCCTCCATTTTGCTTTAGCCGCTGAGAATGGCTCCAAAGGGGTGGGAGCAGCTGCTTGCAAAACATAGTGCTGTGATCCCCCTCTAGGTATGCCTCTGGGCCTGCCCCATCTTTGAGCAGTGCTCCTGTGCCTTTAAGAGCCTGTAGGGTAGAAATGCAACATGTGTAGTTTTTTTTTTTTTCCCATCCTGAAAATATGGAAGTTCATTGCATTTGATGGCCATGCAATGTGCAGGAAAAAATGTGGCAACTCTTGGGTGACTTGTAGTACAAATTGAGGCCCACTATGTCTACATGGGGACAAAGTAGCGCTGTGGGTTAAACCGCTGAGCCATTGAGCTTGCTGACTGAAAGGTTGGCAGTTTGAGACCACATGACGGAGTGAGCTCCCGTCGCTTGTTCCAGCTCCTGCCAACCTAGCAGTTTGAAAGCACTTAAAAATGTGAGTAGATAAACAGGTACCACTTTGATGGGAAGGTAAATAGCATACAGTCATGCCGGCCACATGACCACAGAAACTTGTCCTTAGACAAACACCAGCTCTACAGGCTTAGAAACGGAGATGAGCACCGCCCCCTACAGTCGGTCACAACTAGACCATTCAGTCATGGGGAAACCTTTACTTCTACCTTATGTCTACGTGACTTTAATTGAGATATTAGAGGGCCCTGTTCAAATATGCCTCCTTCATCCAGTTTTCCTTTTCTGCTTCTTTTTCTTGCTGTATTCTTTTTCTTTTTCAATTTTTTTTTAGATTTGCCTTGAAAATCAATCTCTGGAACACATAATCAAGACTGTGAGTAAAGAGGCGAAAAGAGGGTTTTGACTAAGCAAGCAAACAGCCCTGCTTCAAATGCTGTGGCTAGTTGAATGGATAAGTGACAGCTCTGATGAATAAACTGTGGCTGGAGTCCAGCATTAGAAACAGTAAACAAAGCAGTCCCCCAAACACATGGGTTTATTTAAAATCTTGCCCTGCTTCATTCAAGTAATGCTAATGAAGTAGCTTCAAGTTTGTGTGCACAACTCTTTCATTCCTGCCAGAGAGGGGATGAGCGAGCTGGAGGTTGGGTTTCTACCTCACAAGAACCACGACACTTAGCTGTAGACAGCAGAAAGTGCTCTTACTGGATAGAAAGAAATGGCAAAAGCTGGGATGCTCAAATGGTTAAGAAGGGCTGAGACCTTTTTTTTCCCCCCCCACCAGGCTTACAGGCTGCAAACAGGGCATCCCTTTCCATGCATTTTTAAGAAATAAACTTTCCATGTGAGCATAAAGCAGTGCATGGTAATTTCAACTGATAAACGGCCAGAATGGAGCCAACTTTGAGGAACTGGAGAGTGAATGGCAGATGTGACAAGAGGCAGCAGTAGTGTAGCTACTTATGGGGCGGGGGCAGGGGTGGGGGCGGGGCACCCTAGTTGCCACTCTTGGGGGGGGTGTCACCACTAGGGACCAAAATTCTTAAAATCACAGTTTTAAGGAATAATACCATAATGTTATCTCCTGCCAGCGTGGCAGTTCAAAAGCACCTAAACGCAAGTAGATAAATAGGGACTACTTCGGTGGGAAGGGAACGGTGTTCCGTGCGCTACGGCGTATAGTCATGCCAGCCACATGACCACGGAAGCTTGTCCTCGGACAAACGCCGGCTCTACAGGCTTTGAAACGGAGATGAGCACTGCCCCCTACAGTCGGTCACGACTAGACCATTCGGTCGTGGGGGAACCTTTACCTTTACCTTTTACCATAATGTTATACATATACCATTCGATGTGGAATTTCACAAGGAATGTAATGGAAAACACTGGCGTGTAATATCTTCATTCTATCAAATGTTGAACCTCCAGAACAACATGGACTTGTTTCAACCACCAAGGGTTGTGGTGATGGTATCTTTGTCAACCTCTATGTGGCATTTGTTTTATCATCAGGTGCAGACTCTGATCATACAGTGCTGCCTTCTCCTGAGTCAGAGCATTGATCCATCAAGCTCACGATGGTCTACTCTGCACTGACGGACTGGCAGTTCTCCAGGTTTTCAGGTTAGGGTTGTTTCTCAATTTTGGAGATTCTGGGGATGCCTGAGGCTGAAGCTGGAATGTTCTGAATGCAAAGTATAGGCTCTACCACTGACGTGACGTCCCTCCCCACTCCTATTTGTGTCAATCCCTGGTTGTAAAATGTTACGTTTCATTCTAGCCAAATGACAAACCAAAGACATAATTAAACAAACAGCAACTACTTCCCAATGCACTCTATCAAAAGGTGGCAATTGGATTCTAATATTCGGTTCCCACGTAGTGTCATAGCCATGGTTCAAAGGTTTAGTGTTTGCTCCAGTGGGATGAGTGTTTGTTCAGTACCTGTCAAACAAAGGGATTATTCCAGTTGGCAAATATTGACCGACTTCACTTAGATGTGAAACTGCCCCACATTTATCCTTCTAGCCTTCTATGCAGGGCTAAACTTTTTAACCAGAGGATTTCATCCAGTTTGGCAGGGACTGGGGTGTGTGTTAAACTCTGAAGTTAGGGGTGTAGCTAAAGAAGTGCAGGGGGTGCAATGGCACCAGGCAACAAGCTTTAGAGGGCAACAAGCTGAGCTTGACACTAGTGGCCAAAATGGTATGTATGACTAATACCGTCATGTTATATACCATTGGTAATTTAATGCAGAATGGTAAAAAACAAACCAGGGTGTAATATCTCTACTCTATCAAATGTTATGTCCAAAAAACCAGAAAACATACAGCATGTAAAAATTGTGGTTTGTTAAAAATTGCATTTTTTAGAAATAATACTGTCATGTTATATACCATTCGATGCGGAATTCATGAAGAATGCAATGAAACAAGACAGAATGTAATACTTTCATTCTATCAAAGGTTATGGCCAAAAACCCTAAAAACAAAATTACAACTGTCGTGTAAAAATTGCTGGCATAGATAAGTTTTAAAGTGGACAAAAGAAAGGGAAGAACCATGCACACCACCCTGAGCTCCTTGGAAGAAGGGTAGCATAAAAATATGCTGGCGCGAGATCTGGATATTAATGAGCGTGATTTGGAACTATGACTTTTGTTGTTGTGACCTGTGGAATGGTCCTTGTGTCATGAACCAATCCACATCAGCATTGCGATGCCAGTTTCAGACATTTTTTTTTGAACTGATATTATGCCAGGTTGTTCATTTAGTGGACTCAAAATTTAAGAAGATGGGGATGATGGCTTATCTACATGGCATTCTTACCCCCCCACCCCCCCAAAATGTGGGAAGTATGGATATCGCTACATCTGTACACACTACATACTTGCAAATTTCTTATACCTAGATTGCAACTGACAGGTAGCATAACTGGGAGGAATAGTCATCCTGGTCAGTTTGTTGAAGACTTCTATTCATGTGCTTTTTAATCTCCATTTGAAGTCCAGGACATTCAATTTCAAAACAGTTCTGGAAACACCCCCTTCCATCTCACACCATAATGTTCCATAGGTTATAGACCACATCTACAAATAAATCAGTTCAAATCTAATTATTTCTGTTTAACTGTGTTGTGATCAGCCTTTCTGAAAGCCAATACTTCCCTCCTACCCCCCTCTCTTTCACACCCACACCCAAAGTAATTAAAATGTTTAAAAAGGAAAAAGATAAGGCTTGATAACGTCTCAACAGAATTATTCTTTTTAATTTGCAGAGGGAATCCTAGACCCAAAATTATTGATGTTTTGCAGGTGAATAATTCATACGTCTATTTATATTTCACAACATCCACTAGGAATATATAATGACAATAAACACAAACTCTATTAATCAAGAAAAATGCCACTGCCGGCACAATCCTAGCAGTGCCTATTGCAGCTAGAATGAGCATTCCAGAGGCAATAGGTGCTTTCCAGGTGCCACAAAATGTGGCACACTGAAGCACACTGGCTGGCACCACTGCAAGCAGCAGGCAGCTAGCTCTACATGCCAGTGGATATTGGCCACCACCACCTCAAGCCAGGTAAGAATAGGTAGGGGTTGGAAGCAGGAGTGGACAAAATAGGGCAGGAACAGGGGAGGAGAGGAGGGTAGATCTGAAACAGGGTGGTTTCAGCTGTATCAGTGCACACCGAAACCAAACCCCCCTACCCAGTGGTGGGATTCAAATAAATTAACAACCGGTTCTATGTCCTTCAGGGCGGCCTTCAGGGCCATCCGCTGCCTTTCTTCCCTCTCCCAACCTAAAATTAGCAACCAGTTCTGCAGAATAGGTGAGAACTGGCTGAATTTCACCACTGCCCCTACCTGACCCTTCCTAGTGTCCTCATACTTTGGGGGAAAGCGATGAGGTTGCAAATTCGTATTTCATAGAGAATCTATCTCAAATCCGCCATCTCCTGTTGGTATCTATTTGACCTCTGCCAGCATTTGCACTTCGGCAGTAAGTTCATTGTATTAGGAAATGAGTTAGGAAAACTCCTATCAGTGCTTTTTGGAATGTTCACACACTGAGTCACCCATTAACACACCAAAGACACCCTCCAAACCTGGTTGAGCCCCTAGAAAGAAGATTAAAACATCACAGAGAGCCTACCCCCAGAGCTGCACATAGCAGCAGCTCCAAAACTCCTAAAATACAGGAGGATTTGGACCAGCAAGGAGGCACTCTACCTGGTACAAGCACACCTGTCTGTGTTGCATCAAGCATCGAGTGTCGGTAAGCGGCTTGGAACCCTTTGACCCCTTCAAGGCGCAGCAAGGCTATAAGTGGACCTTGAAACTTTGCAATTCCCCTTCCTACTCCCCTCCCCCACCCCAAGCTCCCCCCACCCCAGAAGGCTCTCCCATAAGTCCTTCTGTGAGAATCATCCCCTGTTCCTTTCCTACCAGTGCACCAATTACAAGCACATGCATGCTCACACCACAAAAAGGACATCGAAAAGGAAGAACACACCTTTGCCTGAAAGGACATCTTTTTGGGGTTTAGTGTCCGTTCTATCGAATCAGTATCTTTGCAATTGCATGTTCCTTTATGAAATCTCTTTGTAACTTTATATTAAGGCACTTCCTTGCCTGTCTCCTGGCCTGATTCCGGCTGATGACAGCCTTTGCACCTACAAGGAAAGGCAAAAGTAATGCCGTGACTGACATCTACTTAGACTTCATTTCAGTTGGAGATGAGGACATAATAGCAGAACAAATCTGTGTTCACCTGGCAGTGGTTCGAGACAAAATAAAGATCCAGCACTTCTGTGCCCCTGCATCACCAATAGACTGTCATTTCCCCCAACCTGTCCTCTCTCACCTTCTTGAGTTTGTTGATTCATGAAGCCTCACACTGGCATTCATAACCGTGTTGCACTCCAAGTTTGGAACTCACCGTCTGATCTTATCTGTTTGCCAAGAAATACGTGCGGAGAAACATGCTGTGTTGGCCTTTTGTGTGTGCTTCAAATTTGGCTCTCACGGTATTTGTTCAGGCACTGAAGAGGTCGGGGAATTTGATCTGGGCATATAATATATTTTCAGCCCCCCAAATAAAAAATAAAATAAATGAACAGTGGATGGGCATATGAAAGATGTGGCATTAGTTCACCCTGCCCTATTATCTCAAATACCATTTTTGAACTTTTGCGAAGATCTTTTGAATCTGATTGGAATAAATTGGTGAAGCCTCTTTTAGTTTTCATCGGAGGTGTCAAAAAGATTGTCCTTCGGGTGCTAACCCAAACCTTCCTCTTATAACAACCTCCTTCCATCTTTAGCCTAATCTCTTAACAGATATGAAATAAGATTACATATTAAAAGAAATATGCCTTTGAGCATGTACGAAGTACCTTTCCTTAAAGATAAAGGTTTCCCCATGACCAAATGGTCTAGTCGTGACCGACTGTAGGGGCAGTGCTCATCTCCGTTTCTGAGCTGAAGAGCTGGCGTTTGTTTGCGGACAATTTTCCATGGTCATGTGGCCAGCATGACTATACGCTGTAGCGCATGGAACGTCATTACCTTCCCATCAGAGTGGTACCTATTTATCTACTTGCATTTTTATGTGTTTTCAAACTGCTAGGTTGGCAGGAGCTGGCACAAGTGACGGGTACTCACTCTGTCACGTGGTCTTGAACTGCCAACCTTCCGGTCAGTAGCTCAGCGGTTTAACCCACAGCGCCACCACGACCTTACCAGAGGGCAATAAAATCCTATCATCATTCAGATACCTTCACCTTCAGAGCCATTCACAGTTCAGAGAGCAAGCCTCTGAGCCAGCCTTCCGAGCTGCAAGTGGTTCTGAAGATGAGGAGGGCTGCTTTACACAGGAGCTCAGGCTCCTGCACAACTTAGCATTCCCCTTTGTATGAACACCATTGCTATCATGAGTGATACTGGGCGTCTGCTGAGGGGGAATACTGAGGACACAGCCCAATGTGCTGGAAAGATTTTTTTAAAGTGTTGCAATTGCCCAAATGTATAAGCCTGAAGGGGCATTTTCAACTGGAGCATTTACAACAATAACAAAAAAAATTCCTCCAGCCACTGAAGTCATCAGGCAGGCAGACCGAGATGCATGCAAACCAGCACACAGTCACATGCGTACACTCGGGCTCTTGGGAACGCACAATGTGCACCTGCCTCTTCCGGCTTCGTTTGTCTGCTTACCGCTAGCATGGCAAACAATGAAAAGGGTCAGCCTGATTGCCAGATTTTTGAGGCTGCAACAGTTCTCATCATGGATGTAGCTGGAAGCCTGATCGAATCAGTAAAACCACTAATTGGCACCATTGACAGCAATGAACTCAACGTTGCTGTTTCTGGCAACCAACCTGTAAGCTAAATATTGTGTTCTTTTCTTTAAGGATACCACACGAGACCGGTTTCCACCAGCCGTTGGAAATTATTCCTGCTGGATGTGATCATCAAGGATCCCTGAAGCCCCAAGCTCCCTTGATTTCTGATTTTTAAGAATGGGTGCAGATTTCATGCAATACTTGAAATCTGGGCTAGATGCAATACTTGTTTTTTAAAAAGCAGAGAAACAGAAATCAGCCCACTTCTGCTGCGAGTATGAGACAAAAAATGAACTGCAGAATGAAGCACAAAGCACTGGGCCCTTCACCCACATTGCATTTAAATTTATTCAAAGAAATAGGGCATGAATAATACTGCATGACACTCTCCCACTGATGTCATCTGTGTGCACCACACCAAAGAAGGTCATTTTAGCATCAGAGAAGCAAAAAATTACAAGCACAATCCAAAATTTGTTTCCTCTTCAAAACACCCTGCATCGGCTCTTGTTTTAAAGGAAATAAATATAGTTGTAAACATTCTTCACTTATGAATATTACAGAAGTAAAACAAACGGGGGGGGGGGGACAGAGGAACAACAGGAACCAGAAGCAGGTAAGAGAAAGATGTGGATGGAAAGAAATGCACATTTAAATGCACAGATGACAAATCATTGGAGAGACTGCCATTGAACTGGTGCCTAGTAATACTATTAGGGAGCCTTCCTGGGAAGAGTAAGTGGCCCCTTTTTCCTGGTGCCACACACCTTTCCTCAGAGGGTGGCAGCACCTCAAAAAGGATCTCCAAAGATGATCTCAGTGTACAGGCAGGTTGATAGGCATTGCTTGAAATACATTGGTCCCATACAGAAAACTGGTTCCACACGGTAAATTGTTTTGTTTTTTTAGAGATTATACTAATTCCTTGCAGTTAGGAAGGAGCAGAGGGGGACACATTTCTGAATAAATGTGTGTTTGTGCGGGGGGGGGGGAATCCAGAGACAAGATGGACTTTCACTAATGCAACCCAAGCTGAATTAAGGCCTGCTCCTATGTGGCATGGGGAGGTTTGATACAGACAAGTTGCTATGGGATGAGGGATAGGGCCATAGCTCTTTGGAGAAGGTCCTAGGTTCCATCCTTAGCATCGTCAGATAGGGCTGGGAAAGACTCCTCTTTGAAACCCTGACAGTTGTTGCCAGGCAGTGCAGACGACACATGTGATCTGCCCTGGGGTACCCCGCGGGAGGTTCACCACTGGGCAGTGAGACCATTGCATGAGTCTAAAAATTGTGGCAGGAGATTCAACGCAGTGACCAGAGCTGCTGCACAAGAAAACCACGTACTTGAAAAAGGCTCCCTCCACCCTGGCCTCCTTACCGCTAATTTTAGGCTCCATCCAGCCTTACAACCTGGAAGTAAGTAGCTGGTGACATCATTGTGTGATGCGTTCTGTGTCATTGCCATTTACTTCTGGTTCCGGTGCAGGGAAAGGCACTGCCAGCTGGATATGTTTGGGGAGATCATCTTTCAAGTAATCATGTCAATTTCCCCCTCCTTCCACTTCTTATTCATGTCCCTCCTTCAAGGCACCTACCCTTCTTCTTTCTGATTGAGATCAGTTGCCTTCAGTACCTCCCTTTTAAGAAACTCCCATCCATTCTGATCCCTTCTCCTTGAGAGTTTCTGCCTATGGCATTTTGCCCAGTATTTCACTCTCCAAAATCCATTTTCCTAAAGTCCAAGGTGCGTGTCTGCCTCCATTCAGTTTTCCCATCTCCTTATTGTGTATTCCAAGTCAACAAGATCCCTTCTTTGTAATGCTCCCACCATCTTCACCTCATCTACCAGTTCCTCCCCATTGGTGAGGATGAGGTCTAAGGGAGCCAGTCCTCAGGTTCTTCTTCCTACTTTCTGGAACAGAAAATTGTCAATGAGGCATGTCAATAAGGTATTAGACAATTCACTCTTGGTGGAGAAAACAACTGTTTGGGTAGTTAGTCTTTCCTTCATTCTTTGAAAATGTAGGCATTTTCTCCAGGAAGGCATAATCATCCAGCTCTTTCTTCTGTCTAGATCAGTGGTACTCAAACTTTTTAGACCGGGACCCACTTTTTAGAATGGCACTCATGTCGGGACCAACCTGGGGGTCATAGCCATAGCCAGAAGTGACATCAGCAAGCAGGAAGTGCTGTCATTGTAACATAATAAAATGAAACTCCTGAAATGTAAATTGGCACTCTTGGACTGCAGCAATTGCACAACCATGAAACATCCCTGACAGAAAGCAAGATTAGGGCAAAATATTATATAAAAGCACTGAACTAAAAACAAAATAAAAAAAAACCCTCACTTGAAAGTTCAAACTATTAACACTCACAAAAAGAATATAACAAGAGTAAGGTCTGCAGCTTTCAAGATGGCCTGCGACTCACCTGACATCAGGTTGCGACCCACCAAGTGGGTCCCGACCCACAGTTTGAATTACACTGGTCTAGATGACTTGTAATAGGCTCTCACGCTTATTTCACCATTGCTCCCTTCCCCTTTTATTTTACTTCAATCCAAAGGCAGTCACTTGGCCTTTCACCTTCATCGATTTCTTCAGACATATAGATTTCCTTGACATGCAGTGCTACTCCCCTGACTTTCCGGTCCGTTCTTCTTGAATAAGTTATACCCCTTGACTACTGCATTCCATTCATGTGTGTCACCCCACCAGGTTTCAGTCATGCTGAACTCACCTCCCCCTAGCAACAGTTCTAGCTCATCTTGTTTGTTCCCCTTGCTTTGCGCATTGGCGCCAAGACACCTAAAGCCATGGGTAACATCCCCATCCCCATTCTGCTTCTCCATTTAGTTCCTTGCATTGGCATTTCCTATCACCAGCATCCCAGTTGCCTCTGCTTCACCCATGTTCCCTTCACCAGTATTTAGGTTCACATTGATCGTGGAGTGACCTCGGCCGTCCCCCATGCAGCTTAGCCTCATAGTCCTAATCAGATTCTCAAGCTTCTTCCTGAATACATTTTTAACAGCTGTCAACGGGGGATGCTCATCTCTCACCAGAAGATGTACTGGCACATCCCACAGCACAGACCATGGTCAAAGATTTGTCTTGTTGACACCATCCCTGTAGCCACTTATCACCAATAAATCATACCATCTCTCATCATTAGCTCTTTAGATAGAGTTTACTACTTTTGGTTCCAGTGCTCCACTTACATTCAATCTGCAGTGAAGTCAATGACGAAACTCCCATGGATTTTATTGAAGATGGATTGCACCCACACAGTCATTCAGGCTGATAAACTCTGCAATACTGTGCAAGGCTATTGGTTGAAGAATGCTGTGGGAAAAGAACCAGCCCTGAATCCCCAGGAACAATCCATACGCCTCTAATCCGATGGGTTTAGTAAGCAGTAAAATAAGGAGACCTGAATATTTCACTGAGATCAAACTGTCTGCACTATCTCAGTAAGAATTTCAGCAAAGGAATCTTTTGCTTAGTAAGCTGATTTCGGAGACTTGCACAGTACGCTAGAGAGAACCATATGGGTAGCCTTACAGCTTGTTCCTATGCATATATATAATATAAAAGGTAAGGTAAAGGTTTCCCCACAACCGAATGGTCTAGTTGTGACCGACTGTAGGGGGCGGTGCTCATCTCTGTTTCTAAGCCAAAGAGCCGGCGTTTGTCTGAGGACAAGCTTCTGTGGTCATGTGGCCAGCATGACTATATGCCAAAGCACACGGATCGCCTTTACCTTCCCACTGAAGTGCAACCTATTTATCTGCTCACATTTTTACATGTTTTTGAACGGCTAGGTTGGCAGGAGCTGGGACAAGAGACGGGAACTCACTCCGTCATGTGGTCTTGAACTGGCAACCTTCCAGTCAGCAAGCTCAACAGTAGCGGTTTAACCTGCAGTGCCACCACATGCCGATAGATAGATAGATAGATAGATAGATAGATAGATAGATAGATAGATAGATAGATAGAT
>JAJKFI010000010.1:453915-467015 GCA_029204185.1 Lerista edwardsae
GTGTGTGTGTGTGTGTGTGTGTGTGTGTGTGTGTGTGTGTGTGTGTGCGCAAGCAAAATTGGGAAGCAGACTTTGTCCTCCATTTCGTCATGCCTTGTGGAAAGAAGATTCATGCTTCTGTGCATGTTTGTGTGCAGCCGCCTGAGGCTCCATGTGAGAAGATGCGCATCAGGGCACAGAATTCCATTTGCTGGGCTGTGAATGATGAGTGGGAAATAGATGGCTGGCAAATCTTGCCTGCCGCCAGATTGGACTCCTGAGCTTAGTTAATAAAAAGCACCCAACCTCGGTTGGCAGCACAGCACAACACAGCTCAGCTCAGTAATGACGTTGTGGAGAGGAAGGAAAATATTTCCTAGGGTTTGATGGAGGAGAGTATGAGGGTTTGTCCAGCTCTTTACAACGCCTTTCGTGACTGGGAATTAAAAGCTAAGGCTGAAGGCTAGGACTCTGGCTTGCAACTAAAGTGGAAGCCTTTTTTCCCTGTCCTTTTTCCATCTTCTCTCCAGAGAGTTTTTGAGTTACACTTTCCAGACTCATCAGATGTAAATCAAAGTAGTCTTCAAAGGCAGTTATCCTGACCCAGCCCTTCCACACACAGCTTCACGCATGCTGCGGTTTCCCTGTTCTCTTTGATGAGTTGAGAAACTCTGTGTGTGTGTGTGTGTGTGTGTGTGTAAATTCCAATCCATCGTATGTTCCAATCCATAGTCCCCACGGAAAAAAAAGGAGGCAGCTTTCCTTGCGCACCTAAATCGTACGGTGCTTTGGATTTATTTTGGCAGGTATCTTCACTGGAGATGCAGGAGCTGAAACCAATTTTTGGCTCTTACTGTATTTAATGCAATTGATGTACTTATAACCCTGCCTTATCAATCAGAGTTTCAAGAAGACTGGGAGTATGCTGTTGGATACAATCCAACAATAGTTAAACAAGAGGAAAACGACAAATTGAAACTGGACTTAAAAAGAGCAGGAAAACTAAATCAATATAAGAAATAATAAACAGATAAAAATGATAAGTAGATAAAACCCCAGTGCTCCTGAATTTAAACAATCTTTGCTGTCTTGCTCTGGCAAATTTTTTTACAGTAAAATATAGGGGCGGGGGAAATCACTACACCTGTTAGTAATTTTGTTAAGCAGTTCATGTATAGCCAATGGTTGCCTACTCCTGGCTTAGAGAAACGGGGTGTTTTGAAGTTTGGAGGGCACAGCAGAAAAGATCAGATCTTCATTCATTGCCTGCCTCACCTTGATAGGCAAGGGTGCTTATTAGTGAAGGGCCTCCCAGATGACTTCCAGGAATGGGAAGTTTTGTATGGGCATAGTTATGCCCATAGTTGAGACCCGAGAATCGCTGAGATTCTCGGATCTCAAGCTGTAAAGGGCTTCATATATAGCAGGGCCCAACCTTTTTGATAAGTGTGCCATTGGCCAAGTCTAGTCTATGGTTGTACCACTCTAGCACCCAGTGCATCTGCAGCCTCCTTTCTGCCTGGCTCCTGGTGACCTGGCATCCTGATGTGGTTTTGCAGCAACGTAGGAAAGGAGCAACAGCTATCATGGACCACCTATAGACCACCATAAACTCATGTTTTTTTAGGGCCTATAGATGACTCTCAACATCTTCAGAGTTAGAACATCTACAATCCAGTGCAGAAGTCTTGATGGTAAAATGCTTAGGAGTGTCTCATAAGCTTATTCCTCTTCTCTTCCACATACTTCTTTTCAGCATGAACCATGATTTAGTGTTAGGTCTGCACCTAGGTTAGCACTAACCATTGTTTTAAACCAAGGTTTGAATCTAGTTTTCAATACCTGCTTAGAGTTAACCATGTTTCGTGTTCATCTTTGTGCAGGTATAATAGTACACTAAGGTTAACCATGAAAAGGAAGTAACTTGGGGGGAAAGAAAAACATGAGTCTGTGAAGTGCTCCTGATCTCTTAACCACAGAATATGTTACAGCTGCACTGAGCCAACTTGGGAGTCTTTTGTCCTCAAACCATGATTGAAGAATGAGCATGGTCATGCTGCTTGGTCCACGAAAAGTGCAACTTCAGTTCCTGCTTGTGAAGCTCCTGAGAACTCTTTATTTCCTTTGCGCTGAAAACAGATACCTGAAAGGTACTTTGTTCTTCCAAAGGCAATTAATTGAACTGACAGCCTTGTCCTAGCAACCCAAGATTGGTATGCAATGCTGGAAAAACCAGTTTTCGTAAAAGACACCTTTGTCGTTTCAAATGTTACTTTTAAAGTGTAATTGTGTCATTAAAGAATATTGTGACATTGTCCCCTTTGCAAAATATTTTGCAGAGCAGAAGGTGGTAATATTTCATTACGGCAGGGAACCGGGTCAAATAGAAAACGAGGAGGCAAAAATGCCATTGTAATTGTGGTAGAATTACCAGCTATACAGTAGGATTATTGCAGCCGTTGTAGAAACACAAATATTTAGATTATTTGTAGCCCCCTAACTATCTAAGGGTTTTTTTAAATGTTAACTCTAGCCAAAATTCACAACTGTGGCAGATCCAGAATGTTGATTTCAGAGCAGGGAAAAGAAGGCCTCAAAGCAAGCTCAGTGATTGTGTGCTTGTGCTCCTTCATCCTTTCCTGCCTCTGGCTAGAGCAGGGGTGTCAAACTTGTTTCATACAGCCGGTCGAAGAGCATTCAGGATGCTTGCTAAGGGCTGGAAGTGATGTCATAGGGCAGGAAGTGATGTCGTTAAGCAGGTCATGACCAGAAATAATCACTTTTTTTCCTCACTTTGGAACTCATTAGCTACAAGTGAAGAAAAATATTCAAATCTTGATCATATTTTCAAGATTTGGGAGAGTCCAATTATCCTGAGGGCATCCCTTTCCGCAGGAACACCTAAGGACAGCTTAGCAGCCAAAGACCGAATAAAGTGCTTCCTGGAGGCCATATTTGACCTGCGGGCCTTTTTTTTTACACCCATGAACTAGAGTGCACAAGTGTGTGTGTGTGTGTGTGTGTGTGTGTGTGTGCGCGTGCGCGCGCGCGCGCGGAGATTTGGAAAGCAGGTAGGCCATATTGACCAAAAGCTTTGGACCAAACTGCATGTTGAATTAAAAGTGTACGTTGGTCCTATATTTAACTTTTTAAAAAATCCTACAACTTAGCTCTGGAGGAGGAGGTGGTGATGAAGACCATGAGGATCGGATATTTAACCCTTTCCTCTTGCACCACCCTCCTAATAAAGATTGCATGCCCAATGCTGCGATTAAAAACACGAGGGAAGTTAACTATTAACCCCAGTTTTAAAAGCATATCTTTATCATTCACATGTGCTGGATTTCATTCTTTTCTCTTTTCAAGAAGGTTGTTGGCATCAGTGGAAACTACTCTCCCAGGCTACTAGGAATTTCAGGTATGCAAGTGTTCTTGAGAGCATAGTGCAAGAGGGAAGCCCCCCCCCTTTTTTGGTGATGCTTTCTATAGGGGAACTCTCTGCACCATAGCAAAATGTTCAGGTTTTTCACTAGGTACTTTTGTCAAATTTAAAGCAGTTGCAATCCAGTTTGATATGATTATATCTGTTGTTCAGAAGTGCTAGATTTCATTCTGTTCCCTTTGCAAAAAGACAATTTAATTGAGTCTTAATGTTCTTAATCCAAGGGGAAAAAAAGACTTCTCAGTTTTCCAGGACAAGCATCTTAACGGTGTGGTAGAGCATGTTTTGTAGAATCCACTGCTTTTTAGAGGAAAGAGATTGCCCTTAAATGATATAGGCCAAAATCTTTGCTGGCTAAGTTTCCTGGGAGGCAAACATGCACTTGAATGAAGATAAGGAGCACCCTTGCCCCACTCCAGGCTTGGCTTTTTGGCTTGCAAGAATTTGTGCATCCAACAATGCCTCTGACATTCGAAATCTGCCCCCTGGGGGCAGATTCTGGGTTCACTTGGGGTCCTTGCTGTATCCTATCAATAAGACTAAGGGTTTTTTTTGCTGTTTACATGAAAAATAACTCTTTCCTCCCTTCCACTCTTTCCTCCCTTCCATGCGTTTGACGCTTAATTTTTATCGAGCAGTGAGAGTAAAATCCAATACAGGTTGTTATGACTAGGCTCAGCTTCCCTTCCCAATATAGCCCCTTGAGTCCCCTTAATTGAGTCTATGAGAGGGGATACAAACCCCCACCCCCCAATATGCACAAGGAAGACATTGTGCTTTAGATTCTGGCTGTTGTATGATCACAGTTTTTGTATTGCATATTTATTCCATTCCATACACATGACTTTCTTTTGATTGCCATTTAATGCCACTTCCAGACCCAGATATTTCAGGAAACCTTGATTTTTTTCTATGACATTCTTTTATTTAAGAATAAAAAAATCCAGAATTTTGAATACCTTGAATAAGCATCGTACGAAGGAGAACTACAGTTGTGCAAGGGTTGACAAAGTACCAAGAAGCCGAGAGTAGGAGCTGGGATTGAGGAGCGAAGTAGGAGCAAGAGGAGCTGTGGAATCAAGGGGGCAATTAACCCCTGCCTCAGTGGTATCTCTGCAAAGGCATTTACCCCTTTGCAGAATGAATGGCTGCCCCATTCATTTCCTGCTGAACTATTAAAGCACCGATGGAGAAGCTTTCAGATCTGTGCCCAGATAGCCCCTCCCCATCTGAAGTAGCACAGCTCTTGATTTTTACCACCTCAGTGAGAACTAGACGCATGCCAAGTATCGGAAGGGGGATGAGAGACAACTTGGTAGAACTGCCCAGGAAGTGAAAAAGAGAGTAAGCCATCAATGCCTTTCTGGGGTATGGAAAGGAGCCCAAGCCTCCATTCACCCTAACATCTCCTCTTGCCCTGCTGTTTTCCTGGCCTTCGGCCAGTACTAATGTTAATCTGTCTGCTCGTAGCTTCACATCTTCCGCTCTAGCAGTTTTCAGAGTGATTGCAAGGCTCAAACGGCGATGGCCTTGTTTGATCACTCACTTCGTGTGTCTTGCATCGGAGGGAAATTCTGCTTTGTTTGTAAGCCTGTGTACACACTGTGCTGTCTGTGTATTCATTTTCCGACGTATATTATAGACGTGGGTATGTGTCAATGCAGAGATCCATTTTTCCCCTCTTTCTCTCCCAGTGGTACTTTTCCACATGAAGATATTTGGCAAAGAAGGCTAAGAATGCAAAGGCAGAGGGAGGCATGTGTGTGTGGAAAGCTGATAAAACAGAGGTGAAAAGTGATGACTTTCAGCTTTAATACACGGTGCCTGGCTGGTGCTTTCAGGTTGTACGTCATACTCTGGTTTGTCTTCAGATTGTATCTATCTAAGGTTGTATGTCTGCAGAATGAACATCTCAAGGCCTTGAAGGAGACAACTAAAATAATGATTAAGGGATTGTGGGATTACTTTCTGCGTGGGCTCCCATTCTGCAAATGGTCCATAAGGAATGATCCACAAGGAATTCGCAGGGCATGGGGCCAAAGGAAGGATAAGAGTCCTTTTGCCCTTTCCCCACCTTTTTCCCTTGCCCCATTTTACAGTCAATGCCTGGTTCTTGCAGCCCTAAACAAGCAGGTCTGCTTGCAGGACTGTATTATTGCCCCTTTCATAATGCTTTGCAACAGAAGTTTTTACCTTACCTGCCCCCTGCTTTTAAGGTTCAGGTGGAGAGTGATGCTATTCTTTTATAGGCCTCTGATTCTGATTTTATAATTAAGCTTATGGCATCAAACTTTGCAGCTGTCATTCAACGTCGTCAGACCCTTTTTAAGATAGACGCAAAATTTTAATGTCTGTAATGTTGGTTTCGTTGTTCTGATTGCAATATTAAGTATGCATGTTTTATCCTTATTTTATTCTACATCCAGACCTGATTTGTATTGTCTAAGGTATTTATGCCAATAAAGATCTAAGTAAGTAAGTACAAGCAGCAAAGAGTGAAGGTTTATCAAGACTTTGGAACGCCACTACTTGTGGCTGTGATGAAGGTCTGGTGTTTTCCCTTGCCATGGCTGACCACCTTTTGGTGGTCTTTATAGTGATGCTGAGTGAAGTAAGCTTAACTGGAGACCCAAACTTGGCATTCCTTCATCTTGCCCTAGCAGCTTTGTGTGGCAGCCTGAAAAGCTTATGTATGCAGCCATACAGGTGTAGCATTCACTAGATGCGTTACTAGCATTACTCTTTTAGGACTTGAGTAAGTTTGAATGAGAGCGAGAGCGAGAGAGAGAGAGAGAGATTGTGGAGAGATTCTTCAGAAGAGGGAAGGGGTGTGTACGTGTGTTTTGGGCTGCAAATGTATTTGATTTATTGGGACAGATAATCCACATAAGCATACATTGTGTATTGGTTTATCTCTTGTGTTGGATTAAGGCCAATTGAAATTAATGGGCTTAGTACACCTACGGCACAATCCTGTTGTGTCTCTGTGCTGGCGGAGTAAATGCTACACCTGTGCAGACTGTCGCAGAAGGTAGTGGCGCCAGTGGGGAGGCCTGTACTGTCCTACTGGCTCCAGGCCCAGATGGAGTTTGTGTTGGAGCAGGTGAAGGCTGCTCTGAACAGTAAAGGTATGGGGAAAGAGCAGGGAGAGGTGTAACGGGGCAGGGTGGTGGTGGGGTAGGGGGTGGGTGGATTGAGCCAGGGTGCAGCGTAGGTGGCAGTAGTGCACGTCTTGGGCCATATACACCGACAGGAGCCAATGTGGATTTGTGCTGGCTATTTAGCAGGCACAGGTCCATGTTGCCCCATTGCGGCAGCTGAAGCTACCCTAATGTCCCCTTGCCCTGAGGAGACTTCCAGCATTCCTACAGGAGACTTCCTGTAGGAGACATTCCTGAGGAGACTTTCTATAGACTTCCCTGTAGGATTTGGGGGAAGTTGGATAGGATTGGGTAAATATCGGTATTATTATTGGGCTTCCTGTGCTGTCTGGGGTAGAAACTTTGACATGTATATATTGCTTTAGTTTCTCAAACTGTGGGTTGGGACCCAGTTGGATTGCAACTAATATCAGGAGGGCTGCAGAAAGCTGGGAGCCGCCATCTTGGAAGCTGCAGACCTTCCTCTTGCTATATTCCTTTTGTGAGTGTTCACAGTTTGAATTTTCAAGTGAGTTTTTAAAATTTTGTTTTTCGTTCAGTGCTTTTTCCATAACATTTAGTCCTCATCTTGCTTTCTGTCAGGGATGTTTCATGACTGTGCAGTTGCTGCAGTCCAAGAATGCCAAGTTGCAGTCCAGGAGTGTCATTTGCTTACGTCCCAATGAGGGTACTCCCTGCTTGATGATGTCTTCACTTCTGGCTATGGCATCCCTTCCCAGATTCATGACATCACTTCCGGTGGGCCCCGACATGAGTGCCATTCCAAAAAGTTGGGGAACTGCTGCTTTAGAGGGTTCAAAGCATTTACACGAATTATTTTGATAATCCTTATGAACACCTCCGTCAGGTAGGGTAATATTATTCCCCTCTCTGCTAGGAGTGGTGTGGGGACTGGGAATAATAGCTACTGAGTAGTCAAAGTGAGGTTTGGCAGGTGCCTCAGGCTGTGGCACAGACCTGTAACTGTCTATATACAACACGCGCTAGACCAGTGATGGGGAACCTATGACAGGTGTGTCAAAGGTGATACGCCATGATGTTTTGGGTGACATGTCAGCGTTCACCAACAACTGAGTTTGCTTTACTAGCATTTCATTTTTGCCATGAAATTATGTGACATTTCTTTATATAGTACATTGCACCACACATGATTGGACTGTATATTTTTAAAAAATCAATATGTCAAGAAAGATTGGACTGTATCTTTTTTTAAAAAATAAATTAATATGTCAAGAATGGTTTCTGTTTTGTTGGGGGAGGTTTTCGTGCCAGCGGAGTCAAGTAAAGCATTTTCTGAATTTTGGACACGCCAGGCCCAAAAGGTTTGCCATCCCTGTGCCGGACATTTCTTTTCAACGTAAGTATCAAAGAAGGCGAAGGTGTTGGCATGATGGCTTCTGTCTCCTTCCTCTTGCCACCTGTTGAAGGACAGGCTTGGGCCTGCGCTTTTGTCATGGTTCTGCTGGTGACCTGAGCTGGTAGTGTCTCAGCGGGAAAATCTGTAGCACGGCTGGCAGTTATTGAAATACAAAAGCTTTTCTGGCCTTTCTCTCTCCTGGCTCCACCCCTCCTGCTTTCCTGGTGTGAAAAGCAAGCTGGGCCTCCATTCAGTCGGGACTGTAGGGAGTCACTCCTATGGTGTGGTTAATTGCTCTTCTTCCACTGTGAAACTGATTCAGCCTTAAATGGATGCCCCTTGCTCCGTTTCCTCCTAATCTGGAGACTCCGTGTTCCTTTTATCACTTTCTATTACCTGCCCTCCTGTTCTCTTCTTTGTCGCGCTCTATGTTGCAGCAAAGTGCCCCCCCCTCCCGAATGTGGACCCAATTTAAAGTGAACTTTTTGTGCTCATTACTGCACAAAGGCCTCAGCTGGTGTGAATTGAAATAGCTACATCAAACTTGCGCCAATTTTGGCTGTTTATGGAGGATGTATCGTACATTGAGCTGTCGGCGAGGGGGGTGTACTTCATACCAGCATTAACTATTCTGTTGCTTGCATTTCCCCCATTTTTTAGTCTTGGCAAAATCCAAATTTCCATGATTTCCTGGAAAAAAAAATGTGTTTTTAGGATGTTTCAAGATTGTTGAATGTGTATCAATCTCATACAAAAAAATGCAGTCTCATGGCAAAAAAAAGTCACCTACAACAATGAATAGTTGTAGGTGGCTTTTTTTTGCCATGAGACTGCATTTTTTTGTATGTTCAGTCCCATGGCATATGGGTGAGGTGAGTTTATAATGGCCTCCACTACTCTCTCCCCTATATTGCTCCCCTAATCCAGCAATAGAGGGACATGGTAAAACTCTACAGTACTTGTCATGCAACTGGGAGCTCACATACCACCCCACCCCCACCAGTAAGATTAAAATTGGTAGATACTCAGGAAAGCAGCGGTGCTCAAACGTATTCGCTTTTTAGAATGACAGGGTCCTGGGACCCACCAGAAGTGATGTCATGGCTGGAAGTGTTGTCATTGTGATGCCAGAGCCTGCTGCTTTCCTGAGAATGCAGCAATAAGTTGGGTTATTTCTCACCCATTTTCCAATGGCAAAACAAATCATAAAGGGAAAAAAAAGCCTCTTTACAACCTTGACACAAGCAAAAAAACTCACACAGCCCTCCCCCTTTCCAGGCTCCCATCTTCCCATATTTTCAATGATGGCTGCTCTAGGTGCTACATGACCCACCTGAAATTGGCTCACGACTCACCTAGTGGGTCCCAACCTACAGTTTAAGAAGCACTGCAGTAAAGAGTTGCCTGCGGGTAGCAAACTTGTGGCCCAAAGTTTTTAATTACCTACTTCTTCTCATTGGTATATATGGTTCAAGAATTGGCATGAAGCAGTGTTGAGTCCCATGTAAAGTGGTGAATAGCGAGGTGACCTGTCCAAATGGGAAAGTTTGGTTGGAGTATCAGAGTGAAATGGGTGATGCAAATCACTCCTGCCCTTTGCTCAGCTGGGTTCCAAGATGGATGGTTGATTTTAGCCAAGAGAGTTTACATGTAGGTGTCCAGCCAGTCTCTCCTGGTGACTTGTGCTCAATGTGCATCTGGTACTGTACCTGTCAGTCAGATAATCTGGCACAGTAGGGTCTTGTGTGATAACTTTCTACTGTTTGCTACATGACGGGGCCGCTACTGTTGTTTCTGGGCCAAACGCAGAATACCATGGATTGAGGCCCAAGGATGGATTAGACAGGTGCATCTTCTTTGGATCATGGCTGTTATAGCTTTGCACTTGAAAAACGCCATCTCTTGTTAAATTTACAGCTAATCCGTATGGTCATTTTTACTGGGGCACAGATATGCCTCTTCCTTGCACCTGTGCCTTGTAAACCACTTTATATTGCATTTGTCATGTCCATGGGATTTGTCCGTATGACAGATACAGTGAACTATGGATTGGATTGGGATAGATGGCATTCCACACATGGGGGGGAAGGGGGGGCCCTAAACCTCCAACTCCACATTGTTCCAATTTTGGCACTAAAAATGGTTGCTGAATCCAGATAGCAAAAAGATCCCATCTGACAAGTCTTTTCCTTTTTTTCACTTTATGTAAAGTGCTGTGCACTTGGCTGGAGATTATATATAATCTGCCAATCTGTACCTTTCTTACATTTATCTGCCTTTCTTATTCAGTCTTTTCTGTTTAAACCCAGCACCATAAAAAAGAAATGGGTTAAAATCCCCCAAAGCCGAACTGCAGTTGTGCTTTGTGTTCAATTTTATCTCTGCCCGTTTTGTGTTTTTTGGGGGGGAGGGGGGAGGACTGCTCTTGATTTTTTTTTAAGAAACAGGTTTTCCCTTGATTCCAATATGTTCATGAAACTTTGATTCGAGTGGATTCCTTTGCCTTTTTTATTCATTGAAGAAAGGTTGTTTGTTCGCTCTTGTTGAACGTAGTCAGATACAACCGCTAGGCTGTAATGCATTGCTTCAGTACCCTAATCCCTCAGGGCAAATGGAGTGACTGTTGTTCCTTGACATTTTATGTGTTTACAGCTGACTTCTAGGTGTTCAGCTTTAGATTTCTTTTGGGAGTATGCCTGCTGGCTGATTTTAAAATCAATTTGGAAAGTCGTCTAGGAAGAGTGGCACCAGAGAACCAATAATGAACGAGAACTCTTAGAAAGGGGACTACCTGGAGGGTTGATTTGAGGTACCCATCTCATTGTATAGCCAGTGTTGCTGTATAATCAGCAGTGGTGTACATGATGTGGCATGATGTAATGTAAAATAAAGAGCTGTTGCTTTGGTACAGAGTGAACAACCTCCATTAAGCAGCTCTTAGCAAGTTGTCCAGAGGCAGGGGACCGTTTTGGGCAGATGCCAATGGGTTGGTCCACAAGTGCAAAGACAGGAGGTGTGGACTGATGGTTGAGCTGCTGGTACTGCTTGAAGAATCTGCGGTTTTTGGATGGGAGATGGAATGCCAGGCTGTGGCAGAATGGAGTCACTGTGGAGCTGATTAGCCAGTATGGGAATGTGTGAGAAGTTCAGCTGGCAAAAGAACGGAGAGCTAGCTTGAGGACCTGTCCAGGCTTGACTTGCTACTGCCTGCTGAATCTCAATGGCATGCCGTCAGGGGAGAGAACCACACTCTGAAGGCAACGTCTGGGACTGAGGATTCATTGAATCGCAGAATGCTGTATATAATCGCAGAATGCTGTAATGCTGAAAACCCCACTGAAAGATGGTGATTTAGACCAGCCTGCTCAGGGAAACTGCCTTGTATTGGGCACTTGCTTCGGCATGGGAAAGATGAGGTATACATTCTTCAAATAAATAAATGCAAAAGATTTCTTGGAGGTCTGAATGGGTAATCACAGAAACGTCCACCACAATCAGAACCTGCCTGTTCTTAAGATTTGATTTTTACTGAGCACAAAAGTTGTGCTTGAGGGTTCTAGCTTTGGCACTGGTTTCCTTTTCATCGGGGCAGTGCTCTGCATACCTTCACTTTTACAAGTGAGAGAGGCAGGGCAATTTCTTTGGGAGTGTCCAGGCATCGGGACACCCTTCCTAGATAGGTTTTCTTTCTATCACCCACACTATTGACTTTTAAGATCCAGTTTTATTCACCCAGGTCTTTGGTGCCCTCACTGTGTTCTTTGTTTTCATGATTCTTACGTGAATATAAATTGTTCGGGGCTGCTCTATTTTTTTTTTCAGTCTTTCTTTTAGCACTGTTGATTTTTATGTCCATTTCAATGTGTTCGTAAATCGTCTTGGACAGACTAACAAGGCTCAAAGGTGGGCTAATAAATGCTTAAAATAAGTGGCTTTCATACCAGCTCCAAGCTAATGCTTTTAAGTGGAATCTGTTTTCGTGATCAGCTGCCACTCCAAAAAGCAGAGAAGCCAAGGCTACGGGGCAATTTCCACCGGACTTCGAGAACTTCTGAATAAACATGCATAGGATCAAGCCGCATGGGGCGTACCTTGATGTGCAATCCAACCTTAAGAGGTAGTTCATAATTCTATTTCCACCTTGGCTTGAGGAGTGGGGATGGGCAACATGCATTGTTAGGACTTAGCACACTGTCTGGTACTGTGTATGGCACTCAGGAAGACAGCGTGGTTTCTGGATGCAGCCTCCCCACTTTTTTTACATGCAGGGGTAGGATAACAGCATCCTGTTTCTGCTCTCTGCCTTTCAGAATTAAGCAAATAGATTTAAACAGCAGGGAGTACAGCTTTTAGTTAGATGGATGAGTGTTTTGTGCGTGTCGCGTCCGAGAGAGAGAGCGAGAGAGCGTTCTTTTAAGAGGCATTTTTCCTGTTTCAAAAGAGTCTCTTGCCAAGAGCATACACTCCAGCAAAAGTAAATTAGTTTTACCAGTGGGAAATAGAGGCACACTCCTAGGAAATTAAATCACAAGTAGCCATCTGTGTAGACTTCAGAAGCGAACAAAGCGGTCCTCTCTTCCTACAACTTCATTCCCAACATCGGACTTGATTTTTTAAGGCTGCAATCCTGTCCACACTTACCTGGGAGTAATCCCTATTGATATAATGGGACTTCCTTCTGAGTGGACATGCATGGTATGGGGCTGTCAGTTGCTCAAGATACCAAGGAAAAATCTCGGCCCTGCTTCTTATCTTTCATGTTTATCTTTCATTGCAAAGAAAGCTGCTTGCGTGAGACTTCAATATTACTACACCCAATCCTGCAGACTTGTGCCAGAGTTGGATTTATTCCAGTTCATTCAAGGAAGTATTATTCTTTTATCCCTTCCCTGAGGGCAAAAGTTGTTCCCGGTCCATTTAATTACTGCAGGTTATTGTAATTGAAATTTCCACTAGATCAGTCCAGGCCAAGAATTGCAGTGAAATTTCTTCAAACAGGCACTCCATGCTTCTGTTTTTCATGGGGTGTATAATCTGAAAATCATTCAAGATCGTGTCTGAAAATTGACTTGATTATTCTTCCTTCTAGCAACAGAATTAAATATCCATCTGTTTCTCTCTCTCTCTCTCTCTCTCTCTCTCTCTCTCTCTCTCTCTCTCT
>JAJKFI010000010.1:467025-521701 GCA_029204185.1 Lerista edwardsae
TCTCTCTCTCTCTCTCTCTCTCTCTCTCTCTCTCTCTCTCTCTCTCTCTCTCTCTCTGGCAAAAGGGACACCATAAAGAATGTTTGGACCACTCTCAGAGCGGCCAGCACACAGACATGTGCCATCTTCCCTTATTCCGAGAGTGGTCCAAACATGCTTTGCGGTGGCCCTTGTGCCAGCCAAACCTTGCTGGCCTAACTCCAGGTTAGGTTTGCGCTTTGTGAGAGATTTACAGGGATGGGAAGCAAATTTTATCCTCTTCTAATGTCAATGTTTTAATAGGGAGAGATTGCACTGCAGTTATGTGGACCAGCTGATATGAGATCTAGCAGCTTTTTTGAATTGTGAAAATGTCAACTTTTTGGTTGAGAAGAAATTCCCCTGTTGTCTCTGCTAAACGATGGAGTCTTGTGATGGAATGGCGGTTTCACTTATCAGTTGTTTGTGCACCGTACTTCTTGCCCTTAAGGAGAAATGTTACCTTTTCAGGTTTTGTCCCGAAAACAAAACAAAGATTCTGCAGAAGAAATGGTATTTCTCCATGTAATGGGAATTCATGAAAGCATGGCGCTTCCCACAGTTGTGCTTAACCCTGATGACTGGTTTATAATAAAGAATTCCAGGCACACTGGCTGTGATTGAATCTTTTCCAACTGCAGTCACCAAAGCAGAGCAATTGGGCTGATTTTTACACAGTGCTCACTCCTGTACACAAAAGGTGTTTTATGACCTCTTGCTGGAAGAAAGTAAAGCAAGGGGTGCAGTGGTAAAGGGTGGACACACAGAATTTTAAGAGAAATAGCCGCAGGTTCTTCACCGCAGGTTCCACACTTGTGATGTGAGCCCCATCTTGTTTCTCGTGTTACAGTGTGCCTGTGTCTGTGTGTATCACACAAGCTCCACCCAGGAGCTTGCATTCTGGATGAACTCTTGCCTTTCCCTAAGAGTGCGAGGTGCATTGTCCAAATTTCTTCAATGATGAGCCATGTATTTTTTTCATTTATACATTCATCTTCCATCAATTCCCCAGAGGATGGGGAAAATGGTACAGCATGGCATGGCACAGCACTATCTACAGCTAACTCTCCCCACCCCCCACCCTCAAGGCTGAATACTCTGAAAACCGGCAGAAACCATTTTTTTCCGGGCTGAGCCCTAGGGCAGTGATGGCGAATCTATGACATGCGTTTCAAAGATGACACGTTATGACGTTTTGGGTGACACACCAGCGTTTGCCAACACCCTACAACAACTGAGTTCATTTTTGTAATGATTTGATTTTTTGTAATGATTTGATGTTTCTTTATATAATAATAATAATAATAATACATTTATTTAGATACCGCCTTTCTTAATATCACTAGATTTCTCTAATGATTGAACTCAAGGCGGTTTACATAGGCAGACTTTCTCACAAACCCGAAGGTTTTTACAATTTACAGAATGTTCTGTCTTCTAAGAACAACACTCCTACAGATCTTTCTTTCTGGATTTAGCCTTCTTTCTTTAGCCACCCGTCTGTCGTCTGCTGGCTGATGAGGCTTCCCTGCTGCCACCAGAGATGCAGCTGATTTCAGCACACTCCTCCTCCCACGAGGCAGCTGAAACTCAGCTTGTAATCAGCCGCAGTTTCCAAGGTCTGCTGCTCGCAGAGACTTCCAGCAGTCCCGAGCTCACGACCTTGAGATCTTCAGGTGTTATCTTCGGGCAAACGGAGGCATTAACCCTCTCGGCTAAATCTTCTGCCCATATATCATATAATGCATTCATATAATGCATGATTATATAATCATATAATGCATGATTGGAATGTATTTTTTTTTAAATAAATGAATACGTAAATAATTATATCTCTTATGACGGGGGTGGAGAGTGACATGCCAGCAGAGTCAAGTTAGGCGTTTTTGACACAGCAAACCGAAAAGGTTTGCCATCACTGCCCTAGGGAGAGAGCTAAATGTTCCGTTTGTTTATTAGAGGCACCATCAAAACTACTTCTTTCTACATCTTTCTTTCCCCTTAAAAGCTTGAACTCCCATAAAGATCTGACAAAATGCTACATCTTTCTTTCCCCTTAAAAGCTTGAACTCCCATAAAGATCTGACAAAAGTGCCCTAGGAACTGCAGTTTCTCTTGCCCCATGTTATGATATGGTCACTGGGCCAGATTTAGAGTGCAAACTTGCAAGTCTCATAATTCATTGTAGAGCCCTTAGCAGCAGTAAGTGCCCTATAAACAAAATGTGGTGGTGGTGGTGGTGGTGATGATGATGATGCCTTCATCATGCCACACTGCCTTTGTGTGACTCTCATTGCTCTTTCATACAGAAGTGTTTGCTTAAAGGGCTTGGAGCATTTTCAGTTCCCTTGCCCTTCAATTTTTTTTCTTGGGCTTCCAGGAAGAATAATAAATGTTTTTCCAGGTTGTTGTTTTTTTAAGTATACATTTTAGCCCTGCACCTTCCCTGCCCCCCTTAGCAAAATAAAATCCCCTTTCCTGCCAAGTGTACTTTGGTTGCAACCAGAAATCTGATAAAAATGGTAAAACGCTTTCATTGGTGTGTGATGGTTAAATTTAAACCATCTGACTTGAATGTCTGTTTCATAGTCTGGGTCATAACAATCTGATTCTCAGTCCTCTATTGACGTCAGCTTAATGGGAAATTTCAAATAGAACCTGTATTAGATTTTCACTATTAAGTTAACAATACAAACTTTTTACAGATGCCTTACATAGAAGAGGCTGTTAACAGAAATATTACATTAATAAAAGTCAGGCCTGCAGACACACACACACGAGCGGGTTTTCTTTGTCTTTTGTTTTTTCGTGTGTGTGTGTGTGTGTGTGTGTGTGTGTGTGTGTGTGTGTGTGTGTGTGTGTGTGTGTGTAAACAGGCTACTCACTTTTTTGGGAGTATAATCTGTTCTCAGCCATATTTTGATGTTGGACAGAACCAAGGTTTTAGATGCTTATTGTCACTTACAGAATTAGTGGATCTTTTAAAGAATTGTGTCAATTTAATGTTAAGATTAGGGGATTTCTTTCCCTCTTTCATTCACTTGCATAACATGCAACTTTTGTTTTTGTTGCAAAAGTGTACGTTTACTGTAGTTTTTAGTTAGAATTATGACATTTTAAATAATGAATTGCTATTATTATTATGTTTTGCAAGATGCTGCACAACTCTTGGAAGGGAAAGGTGGCGTATGAATAAATGCTTATTGGTATTTGGTGAAATATTGCTTCTTCCTTTGTGGCCAGCTGCAGTGAGATTAGCACCTTTCACAGATCTCCTCCTATAAAAGGCTTAGAGGGGTTGGCCAAGGCTTATGGAACTGGGACCACTCCAAGTGAGAGACATTCAAGCTGCGGATCATTAACTTGGGATCCCAACATCCCTGCCTTTGTGCAATCTCAATATGAGAGCTGGGAAGGCCAATCAAAATCTTAAATAGCTGATGGTTGAAATGTGCCACTTCTGGAGTTAGGGAAAGCCTCTCTGTAACTGCCACCTGTCACATAGGGAACTGGACATATCTGCACGTTCTAAAGACAAGAGCTTTACCTACGCAACTGCCAGTCCAATCCTATGCAGGTTGTCAGGAGTAAGACACATTATAGTCATTGTTGCTTATTTCCAGGTAAATGTGGACAGGAGTGCAATCTGATATGTATGTTTCTTATGTGTTATTTTACAATAGCAGATGATAGTTTGAGCTGTATATGATCATGAGGCAGTGTCTTGTCAGATGAATAATATCAGTGTCTTATCAGGTGAATATTGTAATTTACAATAACAGATGATAGTTTGAGCTATATGCAATCATGGGGCAATGTCTTATCAGGTGAATACAGTGTCCTTAATAGAGAGCATACTTGGCCAGGGTTGACCCAAAACCACTTGAGGGTATGTGCCAAAAGCTGTATGATGTGCCAGCTTCTACTCCTCCTGCTCCTTTAATTGGAAAAGGAAGATGAAGTGAAGCATGGGGTGTTCATCTTTGCTGCTCATAGGGTTTGGGGGAATTCTCCATTAAACCGGCAGGATGCTTTCAAGGCTCTCTTGGCCTGGCTTTTCCCTTGTGACGGCAGCACAGTCTGTCGGATTTTGGCCCTGGAAAAGGAGGGATGCACCAGGGCTCCCCTTTTTCCCCCCAGTCATGACATATGGTGATCAGGTTTATTTAATGGATTTAGACTGGCTTGAAGGCTGTTGGAAAGAACACTGGTCTAGAATTTTTTACACCAAGCTGCTAGACCACAGTTTTACCACTGATACAGTATTGCAAAGGTGTGTTGGCATCAGATGTTTGACTGTCGCAAGTGGAACTGCACAGAAGGAATCTTTTCTTAGAGAGGTGGCACCTTGGAGAGATGGCATGGCCAAAGAATTGGTCTTCAGTTTGTTGGGCGTGTGCTTCTGAAACCTAATATTTGAGCCATTGGAGTGAAGGACACCAAAGGGTGACCTCTCTCTCTTTTTTGAGCTTCATAGGATGTGGCCTTGAATGAGAGCAGGTGCGGATAAGCTCAGCTATTTTACCCGTCATGTCAGTTTTGAGATGACAGTATTAAGCTGAGATATTTGACAGCGTCATGTAACTGACAGTTACTCAGTGGTGAGTTGCATTTATCTCACCGGTGTGCTGTGTGGAATCTGAAAAGTAACACTGTTGTTCGGTGGGAAACGGTCGATTCCTTTGGTAGTCTGCAGCATCTAAAAATACTATTGTGTTCAAGAAATCCTCACTCACTCACTCACTCACTCACTCACTCACTCACTCACTCACTCACACACACACACACACACACACACACACACACACACACACACACACACACACACAGAGAGAGAGAGAGAGAGAGAGAGAGAGAGAGAGAGAGAGAGAGAGACCGACCGACCGACCGACCGACCGACCGACCGACCGATCGACCGACCGACCATTATGCACAGTCATGGCCCTCTTCCTATGGCAGTGATATGATGACATCACAGCCAACTGCTTCCAGGTGGCCCATTTTGGGCTGTTCAGGGCAGAGGTGGATCTACAGGGAGGGCAAAGCTCTAAGTGTTGCAAGAAGCCTTACCCTGTCATGAAAATCCCTCCTCTCCCTTGCTGCCGTAGGCAGTAAGCAATGCCAAAATGTTGCTTTTCCTTGTGAGGATTCGCTAAAACGGTGCAGGAGAGGAGTGATTTCCACTGCAAGGTAAGGCTTCTTGCAAAACTTAGAGCTTTGCCCTCCCTTAGATGCCTCTGGTTCAGGGGCAGGTGGGCGGGCCCAAGGTAAAGCTGCTCTGCTCACCCCACTGACTTATAGCCCATAGAGATCCCAGGTGCAGCAGGAGGCTAGCGCGTGGCCCAATGTGATGACGTTGGCCGGCCCTGCCTGGGATGTCCCATTCAGAGGCCCGAATCTGGGAGTTAATAATCACAGGTGAGGCAGAGACTAGCTTGTTTGGTTTGCCTCGTCTCTCCATCTGATTCTAAGAGCAGTAACTTGTTTTATTCATCTTTTCACAGCACATTTTGTAGAACTGTATAGTTTACGTTACACGGGTTGAAGTCTGTGTCATCTAGCATCTGGCTCCTCTTGGTGTATGATTAAATCCATGCTGTGTGACCGAACGTGCAGTGGCCTTCTGCGTTCCAGAATTGGATCAATGCCTAGTATCCGTAGGAAAATGGTGACGTAAACTGCAATTCCTGTGATCTCCAGGAACATAAAGACAAGGTCCAGGGAGCAGCAGTGGCAGAATTTGGGAGGCCTGTTTTGGCCTATGGCACATTTATAGAGATACTGGGCTTTAACACAGGCCTGCACAACATGTGGCTTATTAAATGCAACAAGCCATGTCTGGTGACCGATAAAGAGCTAAAAAACCCACTCCTAATTTTGGTGTCTGGGACTCGAAAACCAGGGGAATTTTCAAACATATGTTAAGCGACATAGCTGGTTTTCTGTGTCTAGATTGGTTAGCTGCAATTTGTGCATGCCTGTTTTAAAGCTTAGGGTTAACTATTCAATTTAAATAACCTTGGAAGTATGGAATTCTGATTCTAATCCATGCTTTTATGGTGGGATCGGAACCCATGAAGGATCTTTATCTGGGGTTTATTACCATGTTTTCCGACTGGTTTGAACTTTCCATGTACACAAAGCCAAGACTGATGTTGGTGACTAAAACCCACCTTCAGGCTCTTGATGAACAACAGAAACACTGTTTGCATCTCAGTCCTGCACTCAGTTTATGAGCTACACTGTATTTCTATTTTACAAACCAAAAAACGTAAGGCTTTCTTTTATTCCACCTCGTACCTCGCTTTGCTGCAAAAACAGTGGATATTCAGGACGAACAAGAGAAAGTACTGGCCGACGATTGCGCAGTGACGGGAAACATCTGGAGAAATGGTTCTATGCGCTCCTCTCATAGAATAACACTTGTAAAAACCACATTTGAAAAAAACGGGGGGTTATGGTCAGCCTGCCTATGTAAACGACCTTGAATCTACGAGACTCAAGACTACGAGTCTGCGAGAAAGGCATTATATACTGTACATACTGCAATATATACGTCTTTACATAATGCAATTAATTCATGGAATTCATTTCCTCAAGAGCGGTGGTGGCTTTGGTAGGTTTAGAAGAGAATTAGACACATTCAGGAATGAGGATTTCCATGGGCTCAGAGACAGTGTGTCACCTGCCTCGGAACACGAATTTTGGGTGGGAAGAGGACAACATGAGGAAGGGCTTTTGCCCTCTTCTGGACTTCTGGAGGCACCCAAAATGGTGGCAGGGTTACATGCTAATGAATCCTTGGTCTGATCCAACAGGGCATCTCTCATGTTCTTAACCAGATGCAGGTTCTTTGGAGGTGTCTTCCTTCCAATGACCAAAGCATTATTTCTTTTTTGGGGGTGGGGGTGGGGAGGTATGCAGTGATTAAAAAAAAATGTTTGGCTTTCCAATGGGGTTGGGGAGGAGACAGGTTTTTAGTTTTAAAGTGTATGAAGTGAGATTTAAAAGATATTTAAAAGTCACCCAGATTTAAAACATTCAAGGCATTTTGCTTCAAATTGCATTATTTTGAAGTTGTATTCATTTTAAATATAACCACATAGATTGCTTGAAAGAGGCCGTGAAGGAAGGTAATGTGCTACCTAGACCTGTTGGTCACTCCTCCTTGAATAGTGATATTGGTCTAGTTCTGCGGTTCCCAAAGTCCTACATGGGACTTTGGGGACTGTGCTAAGTTGTTGTGGGGGCAGGGCCTGGGGCTGGTGTGTGTGTGTGAAAAGAGGAAGTGCCCTCTGATCCCAAAGGGGAGGCCTGCAGAGGGAGGCCCACAGCGCGACCCCCACAGGTAATGGGAAAAGCCCTGGGTGTCTGCGGTGCCACGATTGCTACAGCACCATCAGGACACCCATCACTGGGCTACTCCCCTGAATGGAAATGGTCCAGTTCCAGTTCCCAAGGTGTGTCATGACTCACACTTTGGGAACCACTGGTCTCGTTTCCAAGGGGTAGGCCCAACTAAAGTGTACAGCCCTTTAGAGTTTGTCCCTGTTCCTTTTGTGTAACATAATTTCTGAGGAAGAAATTGGTGGCTGTCTGGTTTTAACAGTGGTAATTTCTGCATTGCACATTTTTCTTTTTTACTTCCATAAGGCCATTTCACATACTGAATATTTTATTTTCTCCACTGAGCCTCAGTTTCAAACAGCCTTGACCCAAAACCTGCTCAGCCGTCTTTATATTCTTAAGTGCGTTTCGGGAGGAGGAGAAAGTGTTCTTCCTTGTTTTGTTTATTTTTAGTATCCAAGCTTTTTGTTTTGTAAATGGAAATAGTCTGTCTGGAGGAGAAGGATCCTTAATGACGAGGCCTTCCTTGCTGCTTTTCGTCCTCCTGTCTGAATTTTCTTGGGAGGCCTCGCAATAATGTTAGGCATGTAGGTAATTGAAGGCTGAATACGTCAAGTTTGCTTAACTGTGCTTAACTGTAGGTTGTTTTGGATAGTTTTTTTAAAAAGTGAGAGTGGGAGGGAATGGCGTACAGCATCCCACTGGCAAAGAAATGGATACGTTCGGAAGGAAAGTGAAACTGATTTAGAGCGCAATCCTAACGTGGAGCGCAATCCTAACTACGCCTGCAAAGTTTGGCCGGCACAAGGGCCACTGTAAAGTATGTTTGGACCACTCTCAGAGTCAGAGGCCAGCACACAGACTTGTGCCATCCTCCCTGACTCCAAGAGTGGTCCAAAGGCGCTTTACAGTGGCCCTTGTGCCGGCCAAACTTTGCTGGCCTAACTGTGCCCTCCTAACTCCAGGTTAGGATTGCACCCTTAATTAGATCCCCTTCACAGCCTTGTAATGTCTCAATTCAAAAGGAAGATAAGGGAGGAAAATGACTTCATCCATGCCTCTCCTTTTATAGTTTGGGTAAAATTAGGGTGTCTCATGGGGGATCAATGCAGCTCTCCCCTTTTGGCTCATGTGTCTTACTGCTTCCGGAGAACGTCCGAAGCAATCAAAATCCTTTCTTAACTGCATCTGAACCCTTGACCACTTTCTACTGGTACCGCTCCTCCTGCACCATGGCTTATATACAAGCCATTTTTGTGCAGAGTGAAGTTATCCCCTGTTGACTTGGTCCTTGAATTGTCCCACGGTTGGCCCAGATAATGACTTTTGTTCCATCCTGGTCCAGCACTTCAGCAGGATGGGAAAATTCATCTGCCCAGTCCAGAGCTCCACTTCCTTCCTCTAGAAAAATGGCTTTACAAAAACCACCTAACATTTATTTAAAAGACAAAATTAAAGATGTTTTTAAACCTTTACCCTGATTTTGCCCATTTGTCTCTGCTCTGATGTCACCTCTTAGTTGCACTTTGGTGTCCAAGTGATGGAAAAACTTTGCTGATAGAGGAAGAGCCACTCTTTCTGTGACCGTGATAAGAGCAACACTAAATATTTTTTCACATTAAATTGTTGAAAGTGCTTCACATGCATTATCTTGATGCAGTTCTTCCAACAGCCTGTAAGGCAAGTATTATTATCCCTGTAATGCTGCTGAAACTGGGGGGGTGGGGAATGGCTTGCCCAAGGCCACCTAATGAGTTCATGGCAGAGCTGAGATTTGAACTGGAAAGTCCTGATTTGCAACTCAGGACGCAATCCTAACCTGGAGTTTGGCCGGCACAGTTAGGCTAGCAAAGTGTGGCCGGCGCAAGCGTCACCGTAAAGCACATTTGGACCACTCTTGGAGTCAGGGAGGATGGCACACATTTTTGTGCTGGCCTCTCTGACTCCAAATATACTTTATGGTGTCCCTTGGGCCATCCAAACTTTGCTGGCCTAACTGTGCCAGCCTAACTCCAGGTTAGGATTGCGCTCTCGGTCTCCTTGCTACTACACTATATCAGGAGGTATACTTCCATTGAATACCTAATCTGACTTTGAGCCAGCTCTTCCTTCACCAGTCATCTAACAGCTATAACATATTGTTCTGCAGGTTTGGTTACATTCATGCACCTATTCTTTCAGGCAGGGGTTTTGCTGTTTGGTGTCAACAAGCTCTGTAAATGAGTTACTACTAAACGAGTGCCTTCAACAGTTCTCAGCAGTGTTTAGTAAACCAGTGTTCGTTTTATTAAGATGGGTGTGAGTGACAATGAATTAAAAGGAGGAGTAGGAGTAAGAGCAGCACCTCTATATCTTGGCACCTCACAATCGCTAGCTGGGACGGAATGTGCAAGCTGATAAGTGCCCATCTGCCACTCTCTGGGGGACTGCTCATTTACCTTTCATCTAATTAAGATAAATAATGACTGTTTGTTCCAATAGCCACTCATCAGAAGCAACCATGCCTCTTATGCTGTTCCCATGCCTGTATCTCTCATGCTGTTCCCCTTCTGTAAATGGCGGGGGGGGGGGGTAGGGAGAGGAGAAGAGGGAAAGGCACATGGAAAGTGTGAGAACTTATATGCCTAGTGAGTGTCATTGTGCATGAAGTGAACCATTTGATTCAAGCAAGGTATTTTGTTAGGGCCAATCCTGTATGAAGGCATTAATTTGCAACATAACATGCACCTATTGCATTTATATCACTCCCGATTGATCGATCGATCAATCGATCATATTTATATACCGCTTTTCAACATAAAGTTATATATGGACCTGCCTTCGTGGTTTCTGTCTGTGTATTTTTGCATCTGGAATATGGAGTATTTATATGGGGTTGTTTTCACTAAGGCTATTGAAGTCTGTCATGACTAACTGACGTCCCATTGATTTCAAGGGTGTTTTGTTGGGATTTGCTTTCTTTGGCTACAACTTAGGACACAACTGCAAACAACAAAGTTATTGAATTTCTGGAGAAAGACTTTAGAAATGTAAAAAAAAAAAAAACTGTAGAAAGCAGATCTACCCTAAGTTATATACAGGTAGATGATCCCTCAACTGGACATCCAAAATTAAGACATTTTTGTCCAAGATTTTTTTAAAACTTTCTGTAGTGTGAACACTAGAAGGTCTTGTGTTCATTCCCACATATAGGCTGTCAGTTCTATTCTCTGCTCTGTGGTGTGTGCCTACACAGACATTGTTGAAAAATATCAGAGGCCAACAGATGCCCAAATGGGTCGCAAATGGGAAGCATAATTCTCATTGTATTTAGGCAGTTATTCCAAAATCCAAACAAATCCAGACTGCTTGGGATGAGAAGGTAAGGGATGCTCAACATGTAGTAGTCAATTCTGGATCGCTGAAGGTCCTGGATCGCTGTCTGGAGGCAGTTGGGGGCTGGATGCGGGCGAACAAGCTGAAATTAAATCCGGATAAGACAGAGGTGCTTTTGGTTCGGAAATTCACAGCTCGGGTATTGGACTATCGTCCTGCTCTGAATGGGGTCACACTTCCTCTGAAGGAGCAGGTTCGCAGCTTGGGGGTTCTCCTGGATTCACAGCTACACCTGGAGTCCCAGGTGGCGGCGGTGGCCAGGGGAACCTTTGCTCAGCTTCGGCTGATCCGCCAGCTGCGGCCGTACCTGAGCTGTGCGGACCTGGCCACTGTGACCCACGCCCTAGTGACATCTAGATTAGATTATTGCAATGCGCTCTACGTGGGGCTGCCTTTGAAGACGGTCCGGAAATTACAACTAGTACAGAACGCGGCGGCTCGGGTGGTTGCTGGGGCACGTCGGTTTGACTCTGTCGAGCTGTTGCTTCGGCGACTACACTGGCTGCCGGTTCTGTTCCGGGCCCAATTCAAAGTGCTAGTCTTGACTTTTAAAGCCCTTTACGGCTCGGGTCCGGGGTATTTGAGGGACCGCCTCCTTCCATATAATCCAACCCGTACTCTTAGATCATCTGGGGGGGCCCTTTTGACTGTGCCGCCACCAGGAGAAGTGAGAGGGGCGGCGGCCAGGAAGAGGGCCTTCTCGGTGGTGGCCCCCCAACTCTGGAACACCCTTCCCCTAGAATTGAGAACTGCTCCCTCTTTGTTTACATTTCGGCGGGGTCTGAAGACCTTTTTATTCCAAAGAGCTTTTGACTGTTGACAGGCTGGCTGGCTGATTATTATGATCCACAGGGTTTGTTTTTTAAATTGTTTTTAAATTGTTTGTGTTTTTAATCTTGATTGTTATTGTTGTTTAATACTGTTTTTAACTGTTTTTAACGTTAATTGTTATACTGTATTTTTAATATATATATTGTAATGCCGCCTTGGGTGCCTCCGGGCACAAAAGGCGGGGTAAAAATCTAATAATAAATAAATAAATAAATAAATAAATAAATTTTGCCATTTTTTGTTGAGCCAAAGTTCCATGCCAGTAATGGCGATGTAGATGTTCAATGTGTAATGTTCCTGGAAAAAATGTGATCTGGTTATAGTGATCCATCTTCTGATAACATCTAGATTAGATAATGTACTCTCTGTAGGGCTGCCGTGGAAGACTGTTTGGAAACATCAGCTGGTCCAGAGGTCCAGCTTCAAGGCTGGTATACTAGAAATGAGCAAGTCATGACTATTGAAGGAGTTACTTGGGCCAGCTGTTCATCACTTCCTTCACAAAATGGGAGTCCAGAAAAACTAGCCACTGACCAGAGGCTTGAAAACTTCTGAAAATTCTTCAGATGTTTTCTGCGGGGTGTGTGAACCAGAGAAGGATGTATCCAGTATTCAGAGTTGGCATCATGTGGTTATTGTTTGGATGGCATGCGCCGACAACTTGTCATCATTAATGTGTTGCATGGAGGCCAAGCCTTGCCAGTTTGCCTGGGAGGCTGAATTGCCACTTGTGTTTTTGTCATGGCTTTGATTGTTGCCTATTGCTGCAAGGCGTCTCTCTCTCTCTCTCTCTCTCTCTCTCTCTCTGTGTGTGTGTGTGTGTGTGTGTGTGTGTGTTGAATCCCAGAGCGCAATGGAAAATTGTGCTACGTGACTTTGTTTGATGTAAGTGGAACAGCCCTGTGACCATTCTGTGGCAATGTTCTCTTTGTTGCACTCGTCCATTTTTTTTACACTTGCTTGACTAAATATGGATTTTATTTCTCCATCCCTAATCGTCATGCTCATTGTTTTAAAGTTGTTACCTGCCATATTGTGCATGTCGTCTTTGTGAGGGTGCCAGAATGTCCGTTCCCCCCCACCCCGCAAGGACGCTCCACCCAGCATCATCTATATATGTTTCTGGCCATTTAATACACAACTTTCTCCCCAAAGGCATTTCAAATTACATTTCCATGACTGTCTGCAAGGATTTCTGATACTTTTTCAGCTGTTTGTTGGCTGCTTTTTATTGTTTCCCAAACTAATTTGATTGCATTTTTTGGTTTTATTGTTGTATATTTTTAGCTTTGTACGTCCACATACTTAAACGTAGAAAGGTGATTAGGAGTCACTTGAAAAGAAACAAAACCACTGTCGTCACAAATGTACGCCTCGCTAGACTTATTTGCAGAAACCTTTGCATTCTGGTCATGATGAGGGGGGTGAGGAAGGCAGCACCAAGTTTAGTTAGTGGTAATAATAGCAGCATCAGTAATGCATGAGAAGTGCTTGAAACACTATGTCCTGTAAAAAGAAAATTCTGTGGTTTCAGAAGAAGGGTTGGGACTGGGGTGTTGATGCACCTCTTAATAAGGGCCATTTGAGACAGCTTGGGTGTGTGTGTGTGTGTGTGTGTGTGTGTGTGTGTGTGTGTGTGTGCAAGCTTATGTTTGTGCCTGTACACATGCATACACATTCTTGGTGTGTTTATAACTTGCACACTTAGTGCCCATCCGGAACAGATAAATAGATAGAGCCTTTATTGGCTTACTCCGTACAATACAACATATGTTCCATACCCATCATCTGATACAGTGTGTAAAGTGCAGGACTTTTGTCAAGGAGGTCTGGTTCAGGATCCCTGCTCTGCCATGAAGCTCCTTTAGCGTCCTTGGACCAGTCTCTATCTGTCAGCCTGGCCTCCCTTACAAGGTTGCTGTGAAAATAAGAGGGTGAGGACTGGACTGAAAGTATGCATCCTGTTCTCAGCTTCTACCCTTGGAGAAAGGGTTGGAAAAACGCCCCATCACTCAGGGACTGGGTGTTTCTATCCCTAGTCTTGCCTAAAGACTAGGTATGTATTGCACCCTAAAAAACAAACAAACCCATGGAGAGCAGCTGTCATTCAGTGCTGGTTTGACAGACTTATGGGCTGATTTGGTATAAGGCAGCTTCATGTGTTCTTATGCTCAAAAAGTAATAGCAAATTTAAATTGTGGGCATGACACAGCCAAAGTAAAGTGCATTCAAAGCCCATTTGTTCCAGTGGTGGAGAGTTGAGCACATGCTTGTTTCCCCCATTGAAATAAATGGGGCTACAAATCCTTAATTCACTGCCTGGATCTCACCCTGTATTGAACATATATGTGCATAAACACTGCTGGCAGTGTGCATTTGCACCTCATGTGTATGTTACTGAGGAAGACAGAGACCGACACACTGATTTAAAAAGTTTTACAGTGGCCGGGTTTTGTTGCTAACATTACTTAGTTGTAATTCCCATGCTAAATATATGCACACAAGCGGGTCCCTGTATCCTCAGATTCCGTACCCACAGATTCAGTTATTCCCGAATTGGGCTCCCCCACATGCCCATTAATCTATATATATAAAGAAGAGCCTGGGTGTCTGTGTGTGTGTGTGTGTGTGTGTGTGTGTGTGTGTGTGTGTGTGTGTATGTATGTCTTGCATAGGCTCCTCAACGCCTGGAGCGATCGGCACGAAACTCGGCATGCATACACCTTGCGGCCTGGCGACAAACACTGCGGGGGTCGGGCCCCCCTAGCGCCCCCGGGGGTGAGGGTACGCAGGGGTCCCCGCGTGAAAAGGGTCAAAAACGGCCAAAAACGGCATCGAATCCACAGTTTCTGGGGTCGCCGAGATGAGTGGCGATGTTCCCGACGCCGTTGGAGTCTGGGTTTGGCCCCCCCTCGATGTGGGGGCCAAGAAGGGGTGCAAAACACAACATCTGCCATGCCCTGCTGTAACGCCTGGAGCAATCGGCACGAAACTTGGCACGCATACACCTTGTGGCCTGGCGACAAACACTGCAGGGGTCAGCCCCCCGTGCCCCCGGGGGTGGGGGTGTGCAGGGGGCCCCACATGAAGATGGTCGAAAACATCCGAAATTGGCGTTGGAACTGTAGTTTTCGGGGTCGCTGAGACAAGCGGCGACGCTTCCGACACGGTTGGAGTCCGGGTTCGGGCCCCGTCAACATGGGGGACGAGAAGGGGTGCAAAACTCATAAACTCTGGAAGATCATTTTGTTACCCGGGCAACGCCGGGTAACAAAAAGCTAGTGTTGTTAAAAAGCTTACCATGCCGAAGTTTTCTTGTTATTTACTGGTCTCTATATGCATTCAAGTAGGCTGCTGGCAGCCTTAATGCTTAATGAAACTAGCTCCAATGCTAATCAAATGACTTGCAAGCATAATTAAAACCCTCTTGCTGGCAAACAGCAAAACTCCAGCCTGAAGTCTGGCAAACCACCGGCAGCCGCCCTAATAGAGAAAGCTCTTGCAAATGAACATGTCTTCACCTGGGATGAAAGCCTAGGATTGAATCGGGTTTCATCCCTCCTATCCAGTAGTGGACTTGTTACCTCTTTCCGCTTAATTTGCAGTGTTGGTGCAGAGCGCTGTCCTTTTTCAGAGCAGTTAGATTTGTCCGTTTGTCCGGAGTCAACAGATTTGCTGATGTCATGTTCAGCTGTCTGTGTGACCACTCTGTTTTGGGGGCTACCCCCAGTTCCCAGGGGAAAGGGATTCGAGATTTGCCTCTGAAGCAGGGGTGCCAAGACTGTCGTCAACAACAATGCCACGACAATGGTAAAATGTGAGACGCGGAGCCAGAATCAGCACAGCTGATTAAAGATGGGATTGGCGCCGGGCAGAGGGAAGTGATAAAAACAAGTCCATCTCTCCTTGCACTTTGGTTGTTGGCTTCTTAGCTTGTGTTGCGTTTATCTTGAGATGGACAGTGTCCATTTACGTCTCTCCTTTCGTCGTCTTCTGCAGCAGTCACATCTTTGCCTTGGAAAACAACCCCCAGTGGTTATATAAGGAGATGCATTTTTATCTGCATGGTGAATAGTCAAAACGAGGCTTCCTGTGCCAAGTGTTTTGAAGTACACATTTCATTGTGGTTGTTGGCTTTGCTGACCAACAGCAGGTGCTTTGTCTTTCTCTCTCCCTCTCCGAGGCTGGAAAGCATAGTGGATGAGTGGTCTCTGCAGAGTGAAGGCTGCTGGGCTTGTCTCACCAGGATCAGGGCCATGGGATGATCACGTGCCCCACAATAAGGAAGTTGTTTTGAGTGTTGTCATGACATATCAGGTCATATTTATCAAGTGTCAAAAAGACTTGATTTGCAGTAAGTTGCAACATGTGATTGTCATAATAAAACATTTTCAGCATCATGAAGTGTGCATGCCACTTCCCAGTTTCTGAAGCAAAAATGGCAGCTCCTTGCTCATAGGGGATGTTGACTAGGGCAGATCCTGTTGCCACAATGCCACTATCCTCCCCCCCCCCGTGCATGTGAATTTTATTTCACATGAATGTCCAGCAAGGGCTGGCAGATGCAAGTGCAGTTTCCCCCATCATAATCCTTAGCATTCATAGCCCACTGTTTGAAAGTCCAAGGCACACACTCACATTAAGTCATCCATACAACAACCCTGTATGGTAGGGCATTAGTACTGCCACTGGGAAACTGTGATGGAACCTTGCCCATAGCAAGACAGTTCGTTGCTGTAGTGAAGTTTGAACCAGGGTTTCACCAGTAGCACAGCTCCCTCCCATAGACGCTGCACCACATCTGTTCTTCCATGCCTGGAGAAGCAATTCCCAGTGAACGTCTCTCATCTATGCACCTATGATAGGGCATGGGCCCAAGGCAGGATCCAAGGGCTCAGGCTGCAGACCAGTGGGGCCAGTCACTGTCTGGATGGACAACTGCTTGGAAACCCACAGCAGCCCCCTGGGGTTTCGTCATGGAAGAAAAGTGAGCCATTGCATAAAACCATCACAGGGCACCTCTTTAAGAGCTGGTGTCCCCCACACTCCTTCCTGCTGCGTTCAGTGACAGCTTTAGCTAGATGACGTGCCACAATGATGTCTGCATTCTATTTGTGCAGCGAGGGTCATTGTGATGCCTTTTCTGTCCTCCGGTTTTTTGTCCTTCCCCCAAATGAACTGAGCAGTCTACATTTCAGTAATTGCATTTTAAGTGAAAAATTAATTTTCCTGCAAATGGCATGCTTACGCATGGCTGAGGACAAGGAGGGGGGGCGCATATCCTCCCAGCAGCATCGGCCGCACGCTCCCCTTGGGCAGCCGGAGCTTGGCTGCTCATCAGGCGGGAGCTTGCTGGGAAAAGGTTACATTCCGCTCCCCCCTCCCTGCTACCTTAGTGAAAATATAAACATTCCCGCACCAAACAAAGTAAATGCCAACTTCTCTCATTACAGGCACACAGGAAACCCTGTTTGACAGTCAGCCGCATCACACCAGTGCAGTGGGATGCGACTGCGCGTATTTCTGATGCCCTGCGGCACTCTCCCTGGGCTGACTTTGCAGCTCAGTGCCGAAGCCTGCAAAGCCGCAGAAGCGTTGAGCTGATGCTGTGCCTGCAAAGGGTGCTCTCCAGGCGAGAGAAAGCTCTGCCCTGGATGTCGTGGAAGTTTGAGCACACAACCCTTTTGGAGAGCCTTCAATGGAAACCACTTCTTCAAAGCTTGAGTCTGCAGTGGTTTTGCTACCTGCATTTTTTTTGGGGGGGGAGGGGGAAGCCAGTGAACTGTTTGCATTATAATTATTTAATGCTTTCAGTGTGCCCGCCATGCATCCTCTCAGTTGAACATAAGTGCAGCTGCTTCCTGCTGAGTCAGGTCGTGGCTCTTTAAGAGCTGGTGTCAGTGGTGTAGTTTGGTGTCACCAAACTAGTTCAGTGGTGTCTAAACTTACTTTCCAGAGTTTCAGCCATGGGTCCTTCCCAGGAGATGCCAAGGATTGAACCTGGGCTGAGACCATCTGCATGCAAAGCAGGTGTTGGATCACTGAGCAGTGCTCCGTTCCTGAGCGAGCCTTGCAACGCCCACGAATGGTGGGCCAGCATTATTCTCCCCATATTGCAGATGGAAGACCGAGGCAGAGAGAAAACCGCTTTCCTAAGGCCGCCTGATGAGTTTATGGTAGAGGGTGACCTCTCTCAAACTGCAGCTCATCTTTGGAGTTGTTCTATCATGCTGCCTCTTGACAAAGTAGTAATTATTTTAGAGCGCCATCCTAACCTGGAGTTAGGTCAGCACAGTTTGGCCAGCAAAGTTTGCCTGGCACAAGGGACACCGTAAAGCATGTTTGGACCACTCTCGGAGTCAGGGAGGATGGCGCACGTCTGTGTGTTGGCTGCTGTAACTCCGAAAGTGGTCCAAACATACTTTGCAGTGTCCCTTGTGCCGGCCAAACTTTGCTGGCGTTACTGTGCTACCCAGGTTAGGTTTGCACCCTTAATTATCTACCACCCTTCCTCCAAGCTGCTTAGAGTAGCACAAATCGGGCTAGGTTAAATAGCTGAACAGTGGTTCCCAAACATTTTCGCCTGGTGGCTCCCTTGACCTACTGGGCCATGGGTTACAATCCTATACATTGTACAGGGTGGTGGGTTTTTTGTGAGGATTGTGTGACTCTCTTGGCTGGTTCCCTGGAGAGCCACAGCTCATAGTTTGGGAACCACTGGGCAAAAGACTCTCTGAGACTGGTTTGGTCTTAGGATGACCAGAGATGAGGATACCCAAGCCAAGCGAGCATAGTTAGCCTTTTCTCTCTGATCTGCTAGTTACTACCTGCAGGAAATGTTATGTGGCCGGGGGGGGGGCATTCATAACGACGACCCACTGGCAGACTGAACATTCTTCACTCTCAAGCCACCTTTTTCATCATAATGTGTAGATTGGTGTTTATTGGTGGGTGGTGGATGATTCCCTCCCTTTGCCGAAGGTAGCCGTGTATCTGCCTTCCTGTGTTTAATTTAACTTCCAGGAGGGGAGGGGAGGGGAGTGGCTACATGTTGTAGGCAGGAAGCATTACATGATTAACGTTGATGTCAATTTCCTCTGACTAGCAAGGTGCGCTGGGATTATGGGTTAATCGGAGGGCAGGCTGATTAGCAAATCTTGTTAACCCTCTTTGCTGCCCTCTGGATTTGAGAAATTAAAAAAAAAACACCGCACCACTTTGTGCCAATAAGTGGCACTTAGCAGTGCTCTGAAGGCTTTGGGCCATCAATCTCATTTGCTCAGCAACAGATGGCTATGATTGGAGAGCTGCAGCAAGAGATGGAGGAGAGAGCAGCATGCATCAATAGTTTTTAACACCCTTGCGCTCACAGGCATAGGATAAGTTGGGGGTGGGGGTGGAAGGCAGGCAGTAATGAGAAATGACCTGCTCATTGCAGGAGCAGAATGAGGCAGCAGGCAGGCTAAAGTTTTAAGAACAGGGTATTGCACTGAAGCGTGTCAGGCTTTGGTTTGGTACTCGTGGCGAAAGGCAGCAGTGGAGCTCTGATGATGGATGCTGTCTGGTGTGGCAGCTTCCTGACTCTCTTGCTTGCTCACCTTTAGGGCATGCTTTGCCATTGTGTGGTATGTTGCTCTTCCTGGTCTTCCCCTGTCAGACTGTTGCAAGGAAAACACACATGCATGCCCTGCCGAAATAGTAAATCACTCCGCAATTGCTCAGCCATGGAGGGCTGTTAGAATGGGACGATGGTCAAACTCAGTCTTGTTTTGGCATAAGGATTTTGTTGACTCAAGGCACAATCCTAACCTGGAGTTAGGCCAGTACAGTTTGGCCAGCAAAGTTTGGCCGGCACAAGGGCCACCATAAAGAGTATTTGGACCACTCTTGGAGTCAGAGAGGCCAGCACACAGACCTGTGCCATCCCCTCTGACTCCCGAGAGTGGTCCAAACACTCTTTATGGTGGCCCTTGTGCCGGCCAAACTTTGCTGGCCTAACTGTACTGGCCTAACTCCAGGTTAGGATTGCACCCAGTGATGTCATGCAGGGGGTACGCGGGGGTACACGAGTACCGGTTTCTAGAATTACAGCTGGCCCCGCCCATTCGCCCGCCCACTCGTCGACTCTGCCCTCTGCAATGTTTGAATTTCCTGCATGTTTGAGTTGCCTGCATGTTCTCAGAGCCAGCCAGGCAGGCAGGCAGCGAGCGGAGCCTTTCCTTTCCTTGCCACTGAAAAATGAGTTGCTCTGGGGTTTTAACATGGTGCCAGGCCTCCTTAACATGTTCTGGGGGTGCTGTGGAATACTGTTGCAACTGTTGGGTCAGTTTAAAATCATCTGAGGCCTCAAAAAGGGCTTTTTCATGTCACTTCCTGCCACGACATCACTTCTGGCTTATGACATCACTTCCAGTGGGCGGGTCCCGACACGTTCCAATCAAAAGTGAGAACCTGTTCTTAAATCATTTAGATGACACCACTGATTGCACCTTGAGTCCACAAAATCCTTGTTTTAATTTACATGTCTTCATTACATGTCTTCATTTCAGAAAGTCAGCCGCATTCTCCACTATGGCAGCCTCTCCTGCTGACAGACTATATATCTCAGTATATCACAATCTGGGCTACCACTCCTTTTTGTTAACAGTGGGTCTGAATATTTCCTACAAATGGCCATATGCAATGTAGAATCATGTGAGGGACTGACTCCACTCAACTTGCAAGAGTAGCACCTTTCATTGTTGTTGTTGTTCAGTCGCTAAGTCCTGTCCGACTCTTCGCAACCCCATGGACCACAGCACACCAGGCCTCCCTGTCCTCCACTAGCTTCCGGAGTTCGCCCAACTTCATGTTTGTCGCTTCGGTGACACTATCTAACCATCTCATCCTCTGCCGCTCCCTTCTCCTTTTGCCTTCAATTTTTCCCAGCATGAGGGTCTTTTCTAAAGAGTCCTCTCTTCTCATGAGGTGGACAAAGTATTGGAGCTTCAGCTTCAAGATTTGTCCTTCCAGGGAGCGATCAGGCTTGACTTCCTGTAGGATGGACCGATTGGACCTCCTTGCAGTCCAGGGGACTCTCAAGAGTCTTCTCCAGCACCATAATTCGAAAGCATCTATTCTTCGGCGCTCTGCCTTTCTTATGGTCCAGCTCTCACAGCCATACATTGCTACTGGGAAAACCATCGCTTTGACTATGTGAACTTTTGTTGGCAGGGTGATGTCTCGGCTTTTTATTAAGTTGTCTAAGTTCACCATAGCTTTCCTCCCAAGGAGTAAACGTCTTTTAATTTCATGGCTGCAGTCACCATCTGCGGTGATCTTGGAGCCCAGGAAAATAAACTCTGTCACTGCTTCCATTTCTTCCCCTTCTATTTGCCAGGAAGTGGTGGGAGTGGTTGCCATGATCTTAGTTTTTTTAATGTTGAGCTTCAAGCCAATTTTGGCACTTTCCTCTTTCACCCTCATCAGAAGGTTCTTTAAGTCTTCCTCACTTTCTGCCATTAGAGTGGTGTCGTCTGCATATCTGAGGTTGTTGATATTTCTCCCAGCAATCTTGATTCCAGCTTGTGAATCATCCAGCCCAGCCTTCCTCATGATGTACCTTTCATTGTAGGGTGTCCCATTAAATCTGCCATACAGCACTGCTGATGGAATGACATTGTATCTAGCAAGGGGGAAGGCCCAGCACTAGTCTATGCATGTCTAAAGGTAAAGGTTTCCCCACGACCGAATGGTCTAGTCGTGACCGACTGTAGGGGGCGGTGCTCATCTCGGTTTCAAAGCCTGTAGAGCCAGCGTTTTGTCCGAGGACAAGCTTCCGTGGTCATGTGGCCGGCATGACTATACGCCGTAGCGCACGGAATGCCGTTCCCTTCCCACCGAAGTGGTACCTATTTATCTACTTGCATTTTTAGGTGCTTTCGAACTGCTAGGTTGGCAGGAGCTGGGACAAGCAACAGGAGCTCACTTCGTCGCGTAGTGTTGAACTCCCAACCTTCTGGTCAACAAGCTCAGTTCAGCGGTTTAACCCGCAGCCCCACCACGTCCCCCGTAGCTAAACCTTGTCTTAATTAGCATTTTTTCTGGCAGGTCTTGTGTTGCATCTCATTTAATGCAGCTGTGCGCTCTCTCTCTCTCTCTCTCTCTCTCTCTCTCTCTCTCTCTCTCTTATTCTGTTTTCTTCCACCTCATATGCACTTCACTGGTAGTCGATTGGTACCATTTGGCAAGATTGCCCCTAACAGTCTGGTACTGCATATGAAAGAACTGTTGTTTTTGCATCAAAGGCAAGGGAGGCATCTCACTCTCCTGAGCCAGATTAATCACTTGCTAATTTGTTTTACCCTCACATCTGTTTGCATGCTAACTGGGCCTGACAAGAAAGCAGAACTGTCTTTTACGGGGCTGTCCTACTTCAGGTGAGAGGTGACCAAAGTTGACTTCTCTTCCTTTGATTTCTATCAAGTGAATGTCCACCTGCTGTCTGAAGCGATTACAGCCCAGATGCAGATCTGTGGCCTTGCCTGGTGTTCTATGAGGATGGGGATGGAGCTCTGGGTTTCATTCCCTGTTCAGCCTGAATGCTGGTAGCTTTCTGAAAGGCTGCCTCTCAGCCTAAGTTTTGCTCCAATTGTGGAGGAACTGGCATAACCTAGGTATAACATGCTGAGTTTGGAGGAGAAAGGAAGCACAAATGTGATTAATAAATAAGGATACCAAGAGACTCTGTAGCCCTATTCCAATATGCACTGTGCTATGGGTAGTGAGCAGGGCCAGCTCTAGGAGTGGCGGGGCCCAATGTAGGGTGTTCCAGTGGGGTCCCTCACCCTCCTTGCGGGGCCCCCACTCACCAAGAAAGGCACTTGTGGTGCTGCACGTGGCACCTGAAAGTACTTGGTGGTGACATGATGACATCACTGCCAATTGCTTCCGGGAGGCCCATTTGGAGGCAGGGGCAGGTGGGGTGGCCCAAGGTAAAGCTGTTCTGCTTGCCCCACTGGCCTACAGCCCATAGAGGTCCCGTCTGCAACAGCAGGCGATCTGCTCACTGCACTGTTGCACACCCGCCCCCCCCCAAATAAAACACAACATGCGAGGCCCAATGTGACAATATTGGTCACTTTGGCTTAAGGCCGGCCCTGGCCATGAAGGGTGTCTCCTGAGCATGTCTGAGGCCCACTCTCTGCGTGTTCCGTGTTCGTTGTGGACAGCAAGTCAAATGCTGGTCAGGTGACGAGTGGGGGAAAGGCAAAGTGCACACACTGGGGCGTTGCTGATGGAGCACATTCAGGAGAAGGCCGTCATGTGCTTGCTGTGCTAGGGAGAGTCAATGCCTGAATAAGGCTTATGAAGGTTTGGGACACGTTCAAGAGTTGCTTGCTTGAAAAGGAAGCTGCGGTCTGTGTTCCTATAAGAACTGAGCCCTGCATCCACTCTAAAAAAAAAAAAGGCCAGTGTCAAAAGTGCAGGGAGGACAGGCCGCCTTGCGTGGCAAGTGCTCACGGCTTCGTCATCACAATCCTCCTCTTCCTCCTCAGCAGCATCTCCTTGCAGTACATGGGCAACCGCAACCACATCCTCCGTTTGGGTTCTCTCTACAGGCTTTCCTGTGTCACTGGCTCTGATAGATAGCGCTACTTATGTACAGTGTGTTGCAGACAAAGGAGTGTTTACGTTGACCTGCAGGTCATAGTTCTGATTTTGGTGGGTCGGGTATGCCCCCAAAAGGCGCATGCATGTGCACACTCCTGCAGTGGTGTTAAAAAAAAAAAAGGCATGTTCATGCGTGTGTGCACGTGGTGTCCTCTCCACTGTCATTGCTTTTAATTGCTCCCATCCAAACCTTCAGGTTTTTCTGAGATAAAAGGAAATACTTTTTTACCCAGTGGGAAATTAATCTATGGAACTCCTTGCCAGAGGAGGTGGTGATGGCATCTGGCCCAGATGCCTTTAAAAGGGGCCTGGACAGATTTCTGGAGGAAAATCCCATCGCAAGCTACAGGCCTTGATGGTTAGTGCAACCTGCTTATTTTATATTAGAGGTAGGCTACCTCCGAGTGCTGGATGCAGGGGAGTAGCAATGAGATGCACATATCTAGTTGTCTTGTGTATTCCCTGAGGCATCTGGTGGGCCGCTGCGAGAAGCAGGATGTTGGGATAGATGGGCCTTTGGCGTGATCCAGTGGGGCTCTTCTTATGTTCTTATGGTAAGGACTTGGACAGGTAAATGCTTTGCACAGGCAGCTGCCAGGCAATCTGTAACCAGGCTGCAGGCAGGGCTGGCCCAAGACCTCCTGAAGTTGGAGATAGCCAGTGATGTCATGCAGGGGGAATGCGGGGGAGCTCAGTTCCACTAGTTAAAATTAGGGCTGACTCCGCCCACTTCACTCTCCCCCCTCCCAATTCCTCTGCAAAGAGCTTTTCTTCTTGGTTGGCCGGCACTCAGAGGGTTAAAGGGAGCGACTCCGGATTCCTAGGCGGGACGAATAGCATGTCAAATGCTGCCTCCCCTCCCATTGCCAGAGGATGTTCCTGCCTCTGCTCCTCCCTCTCTCCAATGATGTAATTGAGCACTCTACTCCACATTTCCGCTTCCTCTCTGGCACCTTCTTTTTCAATGTAGAGAATGGAAGGAAGAGGAGAAGCGGTAGAAAGACAGAGATTGATTAGAGTGGACAGCCTATCTGCCACCTGACTGCTTCAGGGCGCAATCCTAACCTGCAGTTGGGCTGGCACAGTTAGACCAGCAAAGTTTGGCTGGCACAAGGGCCACCATAGAGCATATTTGGACCACTCTCAGAGTCAGGGAGGATGGTGCACGTTTGTGTGCTGGCCTCTCTGACTCCGAGAGTGGTCCAAACATACTTTAAGTTGGCCCTTGTGCCAGCCAAACTTTGCTGGCCTAACTGTGCCAGCCTAACTCCTGGTTAGGATTGTGCCCTGAGAGTGGTCCAAGCATACTTTATGGTGCTCCTTGTGCTGGCCAAACTTTGCTGGGCTAACTCCAGCTGGCTGCATGGATGAGCTCTCAGTTGGCTGCAAGAATGGCGAGCCCTGGGCAGGCTAGCCAAAGGCTGTTAGTTGGTATGACTAATTAGAAAAGGGTAGATCCAGTAGTGTCATCTAACGGGTACGCTGGGCGGGGGCGGGGAAGACGGCAAAACAGAGCGTTACGCAACAGGCGGGCTGCCGCTCACCCGTTCCTCCCACCCAGCGTACCCATTAGATGACACTACTGGGTAGATCCCCTAGGTGACAAGTTGCCCAGGTGGGCAGCGCAATCCCAAGGATTGCGCAGCGCCAACATAACAAATGCTTGTGCAGGAATGCATGCCCGGCTTTTCTTTTTGGCTCCAAAAACCTGACCTCAAAGAAGAAATAGATGTTTGTCTAATTCATGATCTCTTATGTCAACCTTGTTTCGGTCAGGGCAAGAACAAGGTAACAAGTGCTGAGACTCTTTGTTCCACCTCATTTTTTTAAAATCACCTTTTTTGTTGTGGAACATTAGCCTTGTGTTGTGTTAGACAATATGAAGAAAATCTTATTTTGAGTGAATGTTTAACTTTTGATGAATGCTCTATTGTTCGAGGCAGGCTGCAATAGAAATACTTTGCCCTTCTGAAACTTTACAACTTGAGCACCTTGTTCTAGGTAGCTGGGCTGGATTTACAGAAAAAACAGAAGTATAGCCAGTACCTGTTTGGAGAAGGTGTGACCTTTTTGTAACACACCTAATGACTTTAACCCATTTAGTATCTTTCAGGAAAACGTTACCTAGTGGCATCAGAGCAACATACAACAAGGGAAAGTTCCATATGTTAGCACTCTAAAGAATTCTGATGATGGGTGCCCATTAGTGTGAGTGTTTGGACAGTGAGAAGGATCTGAGGAAAGGGAGAATATGAACATGAGAGCCCTGCTGAATCAGGCCAAGGTCCATCTAATGGGCGTTTAAACATCAAATGTTAATATTTTGTTGTGTAAGTCTTGCAATATAAAAATAAGAAATATTTACATACGCACTGCTGAGTATATTTGAAGGTACTCATACCAGCTTAAAATACTCCATTGTTGCCAGTTCTGTGGGTGTATTGTTAGAAGCTCTCAAGCTACAGGTTGGCCCATCTTATCCATGGGTTTGGGACCCACGGATTTGGCTCGTTGTAGTCTTGACCCACATTGGGAGGGCTGACCTGTACCTCTTGGATACAACTGGGAAAATCTTCTGGTCACATCTGGAAGGTGGTTTGAAGCCCAGGGAGGCAATTGCCTACTCCAGGTGATCCACCTCCTGTATGTGGGTGAAGGACCCCACCCATGGATTGAATTATCCCCTGGTCTTCTGTATCCATGAAGGTTCTGGGAACGGACAGCCCCCCCCCCAAATGGATGCTGAGGGCCAACTGTTCTGGTTGCCAGGAACTGCAGGTCCTTCTAACTGAGCATTCAGTCCCTTCCCACCCCACTCCAGTGGTCAGCATCTAATTGGGATTGCAGTTCTGGGAGATTTTCCAAGTCCTCTGTTTTTTTCATATTTCAATTCAGCCTCTTCCTCACTGATGTTTGCCCCAAAGTACTTCATCCAACCCCTCTCCCTTAGTACCATGGTGGTGAAAGGAATTCTGGTGTGTGTGTGTGTGTGTGTGTGTGTGTGTGTGCGCGCGTGTGTCCCTCCGGTGGTTGTTTCCCAACATGATACGCCTTGCAGACTGGTTGAGAACCAGTCCAGGCTTAACCTCATGTGACTAGCAGGGGTGGGATGTGCTCAGGCAGCGCATCAGATCCTTGAAGGAAACCGCAGGCCAATGTGGTCTGCTTGGGTGAGAGCAAATTGCTGTTGTGGCCATTAACCAGGCCTAGACTTCTGTTTGCTGTTTTCAAGGCCAGGAAACTTGGCTTCTCCTGGTGTGTACTGATAACTTTGCCTTTCCCCTCAGTAGACACAGTTTGCGTTAAATGGCAAAGGAACAGTCAACTAGCACATTAAAAATAATAATCATTAGCACTTGAAATTTTATCATCAGCTTTCTTTGAAAAGAGTCAAATAATTGCTCCCTGGAAATGGGAGAGGTTTTAACTGTTCATTCCTGTCAGGCTGAAACACCCTCTCCATGTAGTTAGTGAATACATAAGAAGGGAGGGGTTGGTCCCACTAACAACCTCCTGAACAGTCATGCATTTGGTGCTTGCCTTCTTGACATACAGCTTTCCCCCACATTTTGGATTGTTGATAAATCAGGGTTCCACAGGACTCCCTTGTGTTTATGTGCAGCTATATGCACAGAGGGCCTCAAGGAGACATAAAATGTTTGTGGGTAGGGCCAGGTTGTGTGTGGGTAGCATACACAATATTGCTCTCCCATCACACGATTGCATGCACGCATGTGTATGTGTGTGTGAACAGGCTTTGCTTGTGTCTTTTTGCAAGCTCAGGGCCTATAGACCTCTGTCATAAGAACATACGAAGAGCCCTGTTGGATCAGGCCAAAGGCCCATCTAGTGCAGCTTCCTGTATCTCACAGTGGCCCACCAGATGCATCAAGAAGCACAATAAGCTACTTGCATCTGTTGCCACTTCTTTGCATCTTAGATCGAGAGAATTCTGGAGGAAAAGTCCATCGTAAGCTATATGCCATGATGGGTGGTGCAACCTCCTTACATTAATAGTAGGCTACTTCAAATGCCAGGTGCAAGAGAGTGGCAACAGGATGCAGGCATCTTTAAGACTGAGCTCCATTATGCACCTGGTGGGCCACTGTCCTCCCCTCCCTCTGCCCAGTTACACCCTCCCCGCCTTTCCCATGCCCTGAAAGACCTGACCACTGGCTGGTGCTGCTGTAGCGCTGGCTGGCTACAGCATGCTGAGGCACAGTGCTAACTAGCATTTGCCCAGCGCCAGCACTCCTTTGAGTGCCCCAAATGTGCTTTATGTTGATGCACAAGAGTTGATGGTGTGCTTATACCGCCAGCGATAGAGCCCTTATATTAGGATTGGGCTGTCATTTATTACATTGTTATTACAGCAATCCTCTGGAGGGCTCAAGCAGCATACATGCATTTTGTACCTTCATCCTTGCAACAACTATGTGTGGTAGATTAGTCTGAAAGAGAAGGATTGGTCCAAGGACACCCAATGGACACTGTGGCTGAGGGGAAGCCACAATTAGGTTAGGTAATTAGGCAATTAGGCCAGATCCTAACCTCCATCCCCGGGCCGTGCTCTGGGCTGCTCAGACTTGTGCAAATCAGAGGAGCCCCACTGGCTGCCTGGGGCATACCCCAGGGGAAGGGGACAAATGTCCCGTCCCATGGTGAGGTCCAGCTGCCTCCTATCTTGGGTAGGATGCAGCGTAGGCCAGCTGGCCGGCCTGTTCCTGTGCAGGTTAAGATTGTGCTGCAAATGTGTTGTGGTATTTTGGGGGACTTGTAGCTATAAATTTAAAAAATGATTAAAATTAGCTTTTGAGCTGAGATTGTTAACTTTGCTAGAAGGTGTATTACATAATGTAGAATATATAAAGTATAAGGTGCATAAGAACAGAAGAAAAGCCTTCAGGCAAAAGGCCCATCTAGTCCAGCTTCCTGCATCTCACAGTGGTCCACCAGGTGCCTCAGGGAGCACACAAGACAACCAGATACTTGTATCCCACTGCCACTCCCCTGCATCTGGCATTCTAAAGTAGCGTATTATCCTTGCACAACCCCCAAGGAAGACACCAGAATGGGGTTGGGGTTTAACTTTATTGAACACAGATGTAAATTATGAAACCTACTGAACACCCATCCATCCCTCCCCAGTCTGGGGTAGGCAAAAAAACTGCCATCCATGGTCAATCCATTGGCATAATACCAAGACAGACGGTTAGCCTAACTAGACCAGGATTTTTTTACTCTAGAAGCTGTTCACAGTCTTGGAGGCAGGCTTTCCAGTTAACCGCTACTTTATCTTTTTTTAATTGGAGATCACAGATTGAACCTGGGACCTCCTTCCTGCAAATTCATGTGCTCTACTGCATGGATCTGTAACTATGGCTCTCTGCAGGCCTGATCGCAACTGTGCTGAACTAATACCTTGCTGTAGTCATCCAAACAGAAGACTTTAATGTTGGAGGGTAGATCCAACTCGGAAACGGCCTTCCCTTTTGAACTGGGAGGAAAGGAGTCACTTCAGATCATGTAAACAAAGCTTTGACCATCATAATTTAATCAGTGGGAATGACGTGGCTGTGGGCTGTGGTAGCTCAGCAAGGCATTGACAGTCCTCATTTTAGTTCTCCATCAGCAACAGCAAACTTCAGAAATAAACTATGGACTCCAGTGCTGAAGGGCTTTGGCAACAGGAAACTTCTGTGGGTCTGTGAAAGCCCTTCACCCACGTGAGAGCCAGGATGGTGGAGTGGTCTGGGAGCTGGACTCAGACCTGGAAGATCCAGGTTCAAATCCCCGCTCAGCTGTGACGCTTCCTGGGTGACCCTGGGGCCATCCACTCTCTTTCTCAGCCACACCTACCTCACAGGGTTGTTGTGAGGACAAAAAGAGGGAAGGAACCAGGTACACCACCCTGAGCTCCTTGAAGGAAGGCGGCATAAAAATGTGAAAAATAAAATAAAATAATGAACAATGCTGGCGCAAGACCCACCCCCAGTCTAAAGCAATGACGGTTTTCTATTTGTGACTGGTGACCGCTTAAAAGGCCCAGGGCCCAGTCCTGGCCAATTTTCCAATGCTGATACAGCCCTAAGGTAAGGGAACAAACATTCCCATATTCTGAGGAGGTCTCTGAACGACAAGCTGCATCTTCCACAAGTCCTCTCTGCTCCACACCTCTGAAAAGTACCTGAATTATTTCAAGCGCATCATTTTGTGGGTAGGCAGTGTGGTTCCTGGTTTCTTTTGCCAAACTGCATTTCAATATTGTTCTGTACTGCCTGTTGTTTGTTGTCTTTATTATTGCCCTTTTTTTCAGTTTTCTGTTTTTACTTTCAACAGTTGGTTGCTAAGTAGCAAAAGCTGTTGATATCACTGGCTGAGTCACTCAAATAGGATTGTGTGTGTGTGTGTGTGTGTGTGTGTGTGTGTGTGTGTGTGTGATAAGCTGCTGTAATTTGGAGATTGGTTTCATCAAGACGTCTTAAGTTCTTAAACACCAGCTTCTCAGAAGGGTTTTCTGGTAGCCACATAATTGACTTGAGCGAATTAGCGTATGACTTTTCAGTTGCCAGCTAATCTTTGTTTTCTCACTTTTGGTGTTTCTCTTTTCTAAGCCACGTGTAACAACTTAGCAGCCCTCAAAATTAGGGCTAGCTCAACAGGAACGGTTGTTTTTCTCTTGAAGCAATCTCCAGAATTTCTCTTTTTGAGCCTGAGGCTGCAAAATTCCATTCTTCCCAATTTATGCTCCCTGCCTACCAGAAACTGCCCTGTCCCTCCCCAAATTCCAAATACGGGCCTTGAGGGAAGCGTGCCACCCCTTTCAGAACAACCTGAACTTCCTTTAAATCTTCCTTAGCAGACGAGCAGGTGGGTCCTCCATCTTGTCAGGATTGAGCGTTGGTTTATTGGCCCTCCTCCACATCATAACCACTTCCAGACACCAGTTCAGTACTTCTGCCACCTCTAGATGTAAAAGAAGAGTGTCATTTTCAATACTGCAGGCACCTCGTCTCAAATCTTTCATGACCTCCCCCAGTGGCTTCATGGAGATGTTCAAAAGCATGGGGGGACAAGAATCACCTTGTGGGATTCCAGAACATAAATGCTGTAGGCAGTGACGTCATCCGAGCGCGCGAAGTACCGGAACACTTGGATGATTGACAGCCCTCCGCCCCTATGGCAAGGGAGGGCGGGCGGGCCCAGCAGCAGCTCGCCCGTCCTCCGGAGAGGTGGCGCGGCCCGGACCCTCCGCGGAACTAGCGGAACGGAGTACCGGGCCGTTCCGCCTGGATGACGCCTCTAGCTGTAGGGCATAATTATTAAGAATTTTAAAAAGGAACCACAGCAGTCTGATTAATCTGGAGGAAGCACCTTTTCAGTCGGTTCAAATTCAAAATCATTTAATCAAATGGATTAAATGCAGCAGCCTTCCTTGAGAACATCTAATAGCTGCTGTTAGCATAAGGAAATTCAAGGTGGTGTGCTGCACTTTGAGACAGAAAATCCTAATTTCGTGTATACGTTGGTGAGCTTGTACGGGCTGTAGTCTCCCAGGAAAGAGCTCGTGCGAAACACGAGCGTAGCTCAGCTCCCACGTGAAGCGGCTCGTAGAGACACGTGCAGGATTGCAGCCCACGCTTGCAAAATGACAGGCAAATTTATACGTTTAAATCCATTCCACCCCCATTTTGCGTACTCATTTGCTACTTGGTAATGAAAGATCCCAGGAGTGAGAATTTAGCACTCGGCAAATGAGATCTTCAAAGTGTAGCGCAGCTGAACCTAAATAATTCAGCCAAGACAGAGAGGATTTTTTTTTTTAAAAGAAGAGTGATGCTGCAGCATCCCAGATGTAGTCTGCGTGGTCTCCACAGCTCAAAGTTACAGCTGCTCTACTTTCCCCCCTCCTCTGCTCCCTGTGACGCAAATCCAGGCAGCGTCCATCTTGCCGGAGGGTAGAAGCTCAGAGGCTCTCGCTCTCTTCCATCCCCATGCTGATGACTAATCAGAGCAGGGACATGAAACGGGACAGCGGAATGCCTCTGTGGCGTTCAAAGCAGAGATGTGGAGATTTGGAAGCGAAAGCTGTCCAAGGAAACGCTTGCTTAAAGTGGAGGCAGTGGGATGCAACGACAAGCATGTGCTGGACAACCAGGTGTCCATTCATCACAGATGTTCTCAGTGCAGACAGTGGGTTAGAACAGTGGTTCCCAACCTGTGGGTTAGGACTCTCCAGTGGGTCGCGAAGCACCTAGAGCAGCCATATTGAAAATACGGAAAGAAGAGATTCAGGAAAAGAGGAAGGCTGTGTGGTGGTTAAGCTTGTGTCAAGGTTGTAAATTGGCTTGTTTCCTCTCTGATCCACTTTGCTATTGGGAAATGGCTGAGAACTAACCCAACTTATCGCTGCACTCTCAGGAAAGCAGCAGGCTCTGGCGTCACAATGACAGCATTTCCGGCCATCCTCACTTCTGGTGGGTCCTGGACAGATTGTCATTCTAAAAAGCGGGTCCCGGTGCTAAAAGGTTTGAGAACCACTGTGTTACAAAATATGTTTGTGGTTACAAACCCACTTTTGTCACAAAGGCAGCTTTATAATAAACAGTCCAAGCTTACATTTTTTTTAAGTTGCCAAAGGTGTTTGTAGGATATTTTTATGCTGCTGAATCCAAAAATAGCGTTGTTTTTGCACGATTAGCTCTAGCTTTGGGGATAGAGCATAGCCACCTTTATCTGCCAATTCAGGCATCTCCCTTGTGAGGAAGCCAACTTCTCGCCGGTCTCCAGAACATGACCGGAGCACAGCTGTGGTCACATTTGGAGGAGGAACGGTTGCCAGAGGAGGGGCAGGACCTGGACAGCCATGGAAGCATTGCTGCCCCCCCACTATGGGCCACTCAGGGTCCTGTGACCCCTATGATCCCCTCTCATCTACATAACTGGTTGATAGGATGTTCATTCTTCGCTGAAATAAGTGCAGGTTTTGCAGAATCACAACTAAGAAAAGGTTATGCCTTGACTTCTCTTCCCTCCTCCTTTCCTTATGAACTCTGTAAAAATGGCATTGGTTATCGTTCCAGTTAACTTCTATTTTGACATGATAAAAGGGAGCGTACCTGTTATAGGGGACGTGGTGGCGCAGCGGGTTAATTCGCTGCTGTTGAGCTTTCTGACCGGAAGATTTGGGAGTTCAAGACTGCGCGACAGAGTGAGCTCCTGTTGCTTGTCCCAGCTCCTGCCAGCCTAGCAGTTCAAAAGCACCTAAATGCAGTAGATAAATAGGGACCACTTCGGTGGGAAGGTAATGGCGTTCTGTGCGCTACGGCGTATAGTCATGCTGGCCACATGGCCACGGAAACTTGTCCTCAGATGAAACGCCGGCTCTACAGGCTTTGAAACGGAGATGAGCACTGCCCCCTACAGTCGGTCATGACTAGACCATTCAGTCGGGGAAACCTTTACCTTTTACCTGTTATAAGGCACCCCCATTTTATAAGACTGGGCTCTAAGAAAGTGCATGTGAGATTCCATCTTATTGCTTTAGTTAGCAGCAGTGATAATTTGAATGAATACATGGTAACCCTCAATCTTACCTTGTTTTAAAAAGCCAGTTGGCTAAAATAACCAACTAACTAGGAATGCTTAGCTCCCTGTGTTTTTAACAAAATTTTATTTATTGGAAACCAAAATGGTTGCTGATTCTTCCTCTGCAGACCCAAGAGCCTTCTTTCTTTGCTTTTTGTAGCTGGTGGGAATCACAGAAGTGTGATGGTAACACTTTCAGTACTTTCACACAAAACATGAAAATACAAACTAGCTGTGAATCAATGTGGGCGAAATGGACTATTGTTTCTTTTCAGCTGCATATCTGGAACCCCGTCTGAGGAGAGCCGTATGCAATACATTATGGCCCATAATTTATGGCAGAATGTCACCTTGTGGTAACATTTCCCTGTTGTCAATTTTTGGTTATGCAGTTCCCACTCATTTGGTGAAATCATGGAGGAAAGGAAAGATGCAATTCAATTTCAGTTAGTGCATTTTGCATTGAATTGTAAGTGTGGGGTTGTGAGGTGGGGTGGGGAGAGTAACCATAAGAGAATGCTACAGAAATGCCACTTTGTGCTGAGATTCCCTTTAAATAAAATTCTATGCATTCATCCTTAAGTGCAGGATCAACATGCTGCTGGTACCAAGGAAATGTGGTGTCTACTTTGAATGACGACATCCTGCTGACCAAGGGACTTGATGCTGAAAGAGGGTGGGGCTTGTGTGCAAACAACTTGCAGATTCTGTTACAATTGGAAGTGGTAGTGGAACATTGTACTTCCAGTGTACAATTGGGGAAGGACTGTAAATCATGATTGGCGTATTCTTTACATGTCGAAAGTCCCAGGTGCAATGTTTGTTGTCTCCATGTGGAACTGGGAAAAAGACCCCTGCCTGAAGCCCTTGAGTCCTTCTACCAGTCAGATAGCCCTGAAGTAGATGGACTGATTACTGGGCTTGATTGAGGGCGCAATCCTAATCTGGAGTTGTGCTGTCACAGTTAGGCCAGCAAAGTTTTGCTGGCACAAGGACCACCATAAAGCATGTTTGGACCACTCTCAGAGTCAGAGAGGCTAGCACACAGACTTGCGCCATCCTCCCTGAAACCAAGAGTGGTCCAAACAGGCTTTACGGTGGCCTTTGTGCCAGGCAAACTTTGCTGGCCTAACTATGCCGGCCTTACTCCAGGTTAGGATTGCACCCTCAGTGTAAGGCAGAGTCTTACAACATCAAGAGGCTGTGTTGCTGTCCTCCACTTCCAGACAGGTAGTTGATAAATGCTGAATGAAGCACATGAGTGGTTGAGGATCCTTGTAGCAGTGTGAGTTGGCAAATGTGTGCCCTTGCTCCGGTGCTTGGACTTGCACACCCTCCTCTTTTGAGCTCTTGCCTTAGTTCTGTAGCTCTAAGGGTTGGTGCCGTAGGTGGCAAAAATACAAATGAGTTGTTTACAGCTATTGAGACTTTCCTTCTCTCTTTGCCCTTAAAAAAAAAAGTCAGAATGGAGAGCGATAATGGAATTGTAGTTGAAAGCAATCCTCTGGGCTGCTTGGTGTTCCAGCAAATTTCTCGGAACTGTATTTAGGGAAGCAGTTTGGAATGCTGCATCAGGCTTTCATTCTGACTTTTTGCTGGGTGTAGCTGGAGAAGTTAATTGGGTGTTAAAGGCTTTCCACTCGGTCTGATGCTTCCTATTCTCCTTTATACTACTTCCTGTTGCTAATCTCCCCCTGGAAGGAGACGGCTAACTACAGAGAAGGCACAGTCATTTAATACCAGACAAACGTGATTCTATCAGTAAGAATGTTGAGGGATTACTGTTGCTTAGTGGAGGTGTTCCCCCCCTTTTACCTTTCTTGATTTGGGCAATTAGGGGTGAATCCAAAGCCCATTATTGCTGCTGGGATACCATGCCAAGTGCATTCCTTCAACAGCTGCTAAGGCTGTGAATGTTCTGTTTCATTCGTGAGTTTATACACACACAGGAACTACTCTGCTGTGCATGGGAAGGATTAAAACCCACAAAGCCGGCTTAGTTTCATAGTGGAATTGTGGTTATGCGAAGCTGCTATTATACCATGTCATAGCCATTGACCCATCTCTAGCTCAATCTTGACTGACCAACTCACTGAGCTTTCTTTTCCCTTTCTCACCCACACATCTCCATACAACCACACTCGCTCTCAAGGTTTCTTTGGGTAGCATGAAAGGCTGAGCAATGCCTCAGGAGATGTGTGTGTATATGTGTGTGTGTGTGGGGGGGGCAATTCTGTCAAAGCACTAGGGAGGTTGGCTTTATTCAAATCAAAGGGAAGGACTGATTTGAAGTCAAATGGAACAAGGCAGAGAAATGGGCCAAAAATCAAGTTCTTGTACTTGAGATCAAGTGACAGAGTTCAAAAATAAAAACAGGTACTGACTTAAAGCATCCACTTAGTTCAGCATCTTCCTTTTGCTACAGGGAAAGATCTTCCTAGGAATTAACTGTTTCACAGCTGGACAGCTTCATGGCTTTCATCATGGCTGTGCTGGTAGCTGGCATTTCCCACACGTCTTACCCTGCTTTTGGGAGCTTCGCTCTCCCCTCCCTAAGCTCAGATAGACTGGTTTGAAATTAACAGTTGCTCACATTTCCTACTCTTGGTTTCTAATCTATTCAGGGGTCTCTCTCTCTCTCTCTCTCTCTCTCTCTCTCTCTCTCTCTCTCTGTGGGAGAGTGAGTATGCATAATGCACGGTTTTCAATTATCACTGAGCAGCCTGGTCTTTTCAGACTTGCATTGCTTTTTGTCTTTTGAGTGGATTTTGGGCTATCTCATCATAGTCTGCTCAACTGAAACGTCAATCAGATGGTGACTCACACTGAGATGGTCTTTTCATGAGGAGCTGCCAACAGAGAAAGAACTTCTCATGACCTCTTGGATATATTTAATCCACCTTGCTTTCCAATCCACCTTGCTTTCTGTTGCTGTTTCCAGATGGGAATAAAACAGCCATCAATGGCTCGCTGCAGATGAAACCACGTTTCATACATTCTGAACCATCTAATCTGAATCAGTATTGAGGCATTTTGTACGTATCAGAACCTTGAACATGAAAATGTGTTGCATTTTAATATGCATTGTATGCATATTCAAAATAATTGGTCATTGGATGTTTCTGTCTTTATGTGAATGGCAGTTAAACTTTTTTTTTTCCATTACTTGTACTGAATGGTATTTAAATGTTTGCTATTATTAGTTCCCTGGAGAAACTCAGAGTCATCTTCTTATGGGCAATTCACTAACTGGTCACTTTCTGCAGTTGGTGAGATTAATAGACTGGTAGTGGGTTCAATTTTTATTCTCCCCCTTTTTTATAGCAGCAGTGATGTTCATTGTTCACAAGACTTCCGTATCTAGTGAAGAGTTTCCGAAACTGAAGACCCGTGGCCCATCAGTGGGCTCACAACCAAATTTTTGGTGATTTGTGAAACTGACAGGGTAGATTAGGCTATATGCATCATGAGAAAAGCTGGGCTGGATGATTCACAAGCTGGAATCAAGATTGCTGGGCGAAATATCAACAACCTCAGATATGCAGATGATACCACTCCAATGGCAGAGGAAGTGAGGAAGACCTAAAGAACCTTCTGATGAGAGTGAAGGAAGAAAAGTGCAAAAATTGACTTGAAGCTCAACGTAACAAAAACTAAAATCATGGCAACCACTCCCACCACTTCCTGGCAAATAGAAGGGGAAGAAATGGAAGCAGTGACAGAGTTTATTTTCCTGGGCTCCAAGATCACAACAGATGGTGACTGTAGCCATGAAATTACAAGATGTTTACTTCTTGGGAAGAAAGCTATGGCGAACCTAGACAACTTAATAAAAAGCCGAGACATCACCCTGCCAACAAAGGTTCACATAGTCAAAGCAATGGTTTTCCCAGTAGCAATGTATGGCTGTGAGAGCTGGAGCATAAGAAAGGCAGACCCCCAAAGAACTGATGCTTTTGAATTATGGTGTTGGAGAAGACTCTTGAGAGTCCCCTGGACTGCAAGGAGATCCAATCGGTCAATCCTCCAGGAAGTCAAGCCTGATTGCTCCCTGGAAGGACAAATGCTGAAGCTGAAGCTCCAATACTTTGGCCACCTGATGAGAAGAGAGGACTCTTTAGAAAAGACCCTCATGCTGGGAAAGATTGAAGGGGCAAAAGGAGAAGGGGGCGGCAGAGGATGAGATGGTTAGATAGTGTCACCGAAGCGATGAATGTGGAATTGGGCGAACTCAGGAAGCTAGTGGAGGACAGGGAGGCCTGGCGTGCTGTGGTCCATGGGGTTGCGAAGAGTTGGACGTGACTTAGCAACTGAACAAGAACAAGAACAACAATCAAGAGTTAAGCAACTTGCTTGTTGTAGTGGTGAAGCACTACTGCCCAATCACCGTTATAGCCACATAATCTTGAGTGGCTGGTAAAATAAAGTGGCTGGTGGGTCCAGAGGCTAAAATGTTTGGGAACCACTGAACTGTTGAATTAATTGAACTGATCGATTTAAGATGGAGTCCCTGTTGACTAGGCAGTATGGCTTACATTTTTTTCCCTGAAATATTTTATTTCAGCACAAATACATTCAGGGAGCAGGCACTATCTGAGAAGAGGATTTCCCTCTTCTGTCACAAGTAGTATGGGATGCCTTTTCTGAGATGTTGTACGTGCAATTCACAGCAGCAACTTTGATTGGTACATTGATTCTAAAACCTCTTAGCATTGGGACCCACCTAAAAAAAAAATGCTTTACCAGCTACTTGTCTCGGTGTCTATAATGGTGATTTGGCAGCAGTGCTCCCTCCCCCCCCCCCAAGAAAAAGCAGAATTAGTGAGCATTTGTTAGGGGTCAGGACTGAGTATATTTTCTTCTGTATGTTCTCCATCCCTACCTCCTGCCTCAACATTTTTTTTTTGCAGGAGTAGAGCTAGGAAGAGAGGAGATAAAATTGTCCCCGTTGACAGCGATGCCCCCTTCCAGTGAAATTGACATGGCTCACCCGCTGCACTGAGAGGGAGAGGGAAAACACAGGCACAGGGCCAGCTGCCTGGAAAGTGGAATTTTCTTTCTGCTTTGTGCCATGTCTGTACATTTTGTTTGAGAAAAAGCCCACTTGCAAATTCTGTGATAGGGCTACATAGTGGGGGAGGGCAAGGACCTTCAAAGAGTTTTTGTCTGGTTGTAATTAAAAGCTCATGCATTTTGTGGCATCCGGTGGGGCTGGGTGGGAGGAAGGCTGTACCAACCATCACTAGTGATGTCAGGGTCAATAGCAAGCACTGTCAAAATAGGGAGAGGAAAATTGCTGTAGGTCTGAATGGGAGACGTTCCCCTGTTCCACCCCTTTATCTGGTTTGCTCCGTCCTGTGCCCCATTCCTCTTGAATTCCTGTTTAATCTGTTCTGGAATTGGCACACATGCCTGCTGCCTCAGCATTCAGTTCATTTGCATCTTGTTTCTTTCTAAAGGACCAGTCGCATCCAACTTTCTAGCACTGATGCAGCTGCAGTGCAGCCCCAAGGTAAGGGAACAAACATTTCTCACCTAGAGGAGGCCTCTGTGACTGCCACTCTGTGAATGCAGGATGCAGCGCATACCCCATTGGCTGGGCTGAATTGGCACTGGACAGATGGATAGGATTGGGTCCCAAGTTAGTAATGTGCACATGTGCGTTGATAAAATGCGGTAGAGAATGTGACTGTATGCATGATTGCATCGAGTTCCTTTTTTGTACGTTATGTTACTTACATAGGTCCTCCTCATGTGTGGATATCAGCAAAACATAATACCCAAAGCATTTTGATTTAATCCTACATCCTACACACATCTGGGTGTGGTGTGTTGTTGGTTTTTTTGATGTGTTTTATCAACGTACACATACACACTGATAGTGCAGAAAAAGATAATGCATATGTAAAGGGAAGGAACTGAAAGCTGTAATCCTCTGCCATGCCTCGGTGCAAAATGCAGAAATTAAGAAATGCAGCAAAAGTGTGTATCCGTTCCACTGGAACTCCAGAAACGCGGGGGAAAATTCAAATGGAGAAATGTTTTGGAAGTGGTCCTAGTTATGGGTCACCATTAGCGCCTGGTACTTCCACCTTTGACAGAGTGGTGGTGCTCTGGACAGCATGGGAAACTGGTGTAGGCTCAGTGAGACCTCATAGTAAGACAATAGTGGACTTATTATATCCTGAACAATCAGTTATTTAACTTGTGGATATCCATTTGTCTGTTGGCATCACTTCAATGGTATCTCTCGCTCTCTCGCTCTCTCTCATTGCTACTTTATTTGGAAAAATAAGTGCTGTGTCTGGAGTTTTCCTGTAGCTGTAATTTGCATCAGATCTGAGGACACGGCATACAGTGAAATAATCAGCATGGAAGGGGGGGTGCTCTGGCACTTCCACCCACTGGCCTCCAAGTCATCCTTTTGCCTTCCCCTGACTTGATGGCTTGCAGAGGTGAGTGGGTGCATGTTCTAGCTTTTGATAAAGCCCTGTGATAAATGAGTGGACAGAGAAACTGGCTTAGTGGTGGGAGTTGTGTTGCACCTTGTGAGCTCCCTGAGGCCTTTTATGTTCTGTGTCAGTGGTGCATCTGAATACCATATGTTACCAAACAAATGTTCCCAGCCATTTCTTCTAATGGGCCAGGCAGACATCACGTTCCTGGAAATTTCCGTGCCCGCCTTGGAGATAAACAGTAACAGGGCTGGCTTAATTGTCCAGTGGGGTAAAACTGCAGTGTGGCTTTTAAGATGCTCTTAAAAAATTGTTTGTGTGTGCGTGCGTGCATATGCACGAGCTTGGGCACAGACATGCACGCACATGCTCAATTGTCTAGAGAGTAACTGACCATAGCATCTTGCTGGGTTTCAGGCATCTTTCTCATAGTCCTACCTGGAGAGTTTAGAGATTGAAATGGAGACCTTCAGCATGCAAGGGAGGGGATCTGCTTATGTTCTTATGGTCCCTTCTTGAAGCATGGCCCGCAAAGTATGAAACAGGGGCAGTCTACTGCATCCTTGGGGCCATTCTAATCAGTAGGCCTGCCCAGACCAATGACTTGTGTAGGGATACAGTGGATGAGCTCTTCTGTAGGAGGCTAATTCTTATACATTATCTGGGATTGCCCCATAGCCAAGTGTGGTGGCATTCTCACCAATTCAACCTGCTTCTTGCAGTTCATTGACACCGTGGCAAGGAGGATCCTGCCATGTCAGTGGGAAATCCAGATTCCTCCTTGTAGGGCAATTCCTCCTTTTCTCCCTTGCAGTAATAAAGCACAGAAAAAGAGCAGCAATCTTAACCATGTGGGAGACGTTTTTAAAATAAAGCCTTGGTTTCAGGCATGTGTTTCAGGATTAGTGGGACGTCCTGTTGGTATTGTTCAAATAGGGAAGGAATAATTGGGAAGGAGAGCTGTGGTTGAAGTGGCTTCATGTGTCACAGGAGGCTATGATGGTGGTGAGGACCCTGGCCGTGATCCGTTCCATTGTTTGCTGTTTGGTTAACAAGCCCAGGAATCTCTTTGGACCACTGAGCTAAGAAAATGCACACAGCACTCTCCATAAGGTATATTGGAAAAAAAGGAAAAATGACCCCAGCCCACAGGGATGGGATTAAGCTCAAGGCTTGTTAATGCTCAAGTGCAAATGAAGGAGAACCTTTGCCCTATAACCCTTGCCCTATAACAGCAGCCCTATAACCCTTGCTGCTTACACAACACTTCAGGGGATGCTTATATGGTGGCAAAAATCAGCACCCGATAGTGGGATATCAGCAGACACTTCATTTATTTAGTGCTCTGGCTTAAGGAGAGAACAAGATGTGTTGGAACATTGTTTGCCTGGAAGTCTTGTCTTATCTTCTAGTGGCTGGTTTTATGGTCCTCCTATTGTATCAGCTGAAAGCTGTGGGGAGGCTGATGGAACACGCACTGTGCCCAGATATTGCTATGCCCCTGGGGACATGCCACCTTAGAGGGGAGTGTGATTTGCCAAGCAAGCTGGAGAATTATCTGGCTAAGCTGGCCATGTGGCTGTGAAGGCTCCTCCCACTTTTTGTCTGGTCAGAGTTTGCCTGGACTCACTGTCCATATATGCACTGGGTCAGTGGTGGTATCTAAAGCGGGAGGAACCGGTACGCTGGGCGGGACTTATGTGTGATTGGCTGCCCGTCCGTTTGGTTCCACTGTCTGCCTGCCCGCCGTGTGGGCTGCCCTGGCCTCGGAGGGGGCGCCTGCTCGCCGGGGGAGATGGGGGGCGCACCAGGTGCCTGGGCGAGCAGCGGTGGGGCGCGCCAACCAGGGGCAGCCCGCGCGGCAGGCGGTGGAACGGAACAGACGGGCTGCCAGTCAACCGTACGTCCCGCCCAGCGTTCCGGTTCTTCCCACTTTAGATACCACCATTGCATTGGGTGGATATTTCTGGAATTATGGAAGGGGAGAGGTAGTGTTTTGGTATTTTGAGGATCAGGGCCTCTTAATTTTTCTTCTCTCAAATAACTCTTGATGTGTTTGTAGCTGAAGTATGCAGACAGAGTGATGGTAAGGTCTGGGGGCTTACTAATCCATTTCCTGGATTCACATTCATGATTCACAAATTAGTGAGTGGTCAAATTAGGACCAGAGAGATCTGGGTTCAAATCCCCACTCAACCATGAAGCTTACTGGGTGATCTTGGCTAGTCTCAGACTACATAATAGGGTTGTTAGTAGCAATGTGAAGGCCCAGAAAAAAACTGGGGGGAAAAAGGTTTTTTTCCTGTTTTTTTCCCTGAAGCCTTTTTGTTTTTTTCCAAAGAATTGAAAAAAGAAAAAAAGGAGAAAAATTGATTATGGAATGTTTTATTTTAACATGATGAATAAAATATTTTAAGGCAAGGTGTCCAAATATTTTCCAAATCATATCTAAAAAATATGTATGGTATCAGATTATTCTAATTTCTGTGCACTGAGGACAAGCAAGTCCTAGGTTACAAACTGGGCCAGTGCAAGAGTGTAGTGCCGGCACAACGGGGGCAGCGGTGTCATCCTGGTGGAACGGCCCGGTACGCCGTTCCGCGGACAGGCCTGGGCCGCGCCACCTCTCCCGAGGACGGGCGAGCTGCTCCTGGGCCCGCCCACCCTCCTGCGCGTCCGAATCGCTCTGAAATGGAACGATTCCAGGCGCAGGGAGGCGTGGCTGGCCTCCGCCATGGGGCGGAGGGCTGCCAGTCATCCAGGCATTCCGGTTCCTGGTGTGCCCGGATGACATCACTCAACGGGGGGTATAGGATTGTGCTCTGAAACTGATACTGATAATTACAGCTCAGAAAATGATTCTGATTAAGTTTCTTGCCCATTCATTGAAACTTAGTCCCACTCCCTTCTATACACTTCCCCCTCTTCAGTTCTTTTTATGAGAATGGGTTTTTTAATTTTTATTTAATACTGTGGCGAGGAAATATGAATAATTGTTATGTTTACTTCTGGATTTTTAAAAATGGTTTTGTGGAGGTTTTTTGTCTGTTCCACATAAACTATAAATGGTTCAGGAGATTGTTGCTCCATTTGTTACAATTACAAATAAATATTATAAAAAAGGTAAACTCTGTTTGTAATAGTTGTTTGGATACACTATATTTTTAATATGCTAGTTGTGATAATTTTATGCCGTCAAATTGTCCATAGTCATATTTTATATTCCTAAAATAACAGATTGACTTTCAATCTGGAAAAGAAAAAAAAGGGCTAATGTAGCATTTTTTTCAATTTTTCCAAAAATATCTGTTTTTTTCTGAAAAAAACCAGAAAAAAACTGGGTTTTTTCCCGAGTGTCAGACTTTCCAGGAATTTTACATCTCTAGTTGTTGGGAAGGTGAAATGGGGAAGGAATCGTGAATGAGCGCATTGGAGAAAGGGCAGGATATAGAAGTAAAAAAAAAAAAAAAGGCCCAAGTAGTAGAAAACCCAAAGTTGTATATTGCTGCTGTGCTTAATTGGGACAATGAATGTTGAGAGTAAAGTTGGTGAAATACATTTTGTGTGTAATTTAAATCAAGAATGAAATTTCACAGGCTGAATTGAAAGAGTTTATTTGACTAAAGAATGGTGGAGTCAACAGTACTTAAAAATAAACTTAAACTTAACACTTTGTTTTTTATCTGACCAGTAAAGATACCACTTGGATAATTATTACACAGGATTCCACAAGTTCCTTGAGAAGTTTGAGTGTTTCTCATAAAGTCTTTCCATAATATATAACAGCCTTGTCATGATATGCTGTGACTTTCACACTCTGTCCCAGGAAACTGTGAACTTAGTCCTTGTGTTAGCTTATGACTGTGGTTCCCAAATGTTTTAGACGCTGCTGCCTGATTTATACGTGCCAAGGGGTTTGGCCATAATGGTGATTGGGCAGCAGTGTAGCAGCTTGTTTACCCCGCCCCAGGTAGCAGCTTGTTTAACCCTTGACAAGGTAAAAGTTTCCCCATGACCGAATGATCTAGTCGTGACCGACTGTAGGGGGCGGTGCTCATCTCCGTTTCTAAGCCTGTAGAGCCGGCATTTGTCCAAGCTTCCGTGGTCATGTGGCTGGCATGACTATACGCCGTAGCACACGGAACACCGTTACCTTCCCTCCAAAGTGGTACCTATTTATCTACTCACATTTTTACGTGCTTTCGGACTGCTAGGTTGGCTAGGTTAACCCTTGATGCACATAGCCTAATTGCCCTGTCAGTATTGCAACCCACCAAAAATTAGGTGACAACCCACTGGTGGGTCCCAGGCCCAAAGTTTGGGAACATCTACCTTATGAACTCCTCCAACAATTGATGGGATTCCAGCACCATGGCAGGGCCCACTACTAATGCCAAGCCTTACCCATCTTCTGGGAAGAATGAGGCTGCATCTCAGAGCTTTACTGGACAACTGTACTAGAGGCTTCCATCTTTTTTTTTTAACTACAGTGTGTGCCTGAGATGCTTCATTGGGGCAGGGGCATTGTGGGTAAAAAAATGGCTAGGAAATTATTTCATTTCTGCTCTTGCCAAGATAAGTTTCTCAAACTTTAATAGAGCCCATGCTCTGGTTGAAGTAGACGTGTATACCACCACTGTGCATTCCCCATTGGAAAAAAAACCTGTGCCAAAAGTGGTGCTTTTGACACTGTCCCCTTAACCTGCATATTTCACATTTCTGATGGAGTAGCTGGCTCTGCCTGTGATTGGCTGGAGGGAGGTGACAGTTAAAGGCACTCCAGTTTGGTCTGCTGTTTAGTGCAAGCCACCTTGCTTGCTTCATGAATGGGCCAGCCATGAGTGGGACCACCCAGGAGGGGATCCACTTAAGGGCACTTTGCTGAGTGCACCTTCGGACTGGGAAATAGGTCTGCTTGGGGTTCTGTGCTGTAGGCTGCCCCGCCAGAAAGACTTCCACTTGCAAGTCAGTAGCAAATACAAGAGGAAAAACATTTGGAACCAAAACGGAGGAGGAGGTTTATAGTTCAACAAAGCAGCGGAAAAGTTTTCTGATGATAATCTGTGCAAAAACAAGGATCCTCCCTCTATCATGTGGTGCTGGAAACAGATACAATACAAAGCCATTTGAAGGGTGTATTTGTTAAAGATTGCAAGAGTGATAATGGCAACACTGGTAATTAGTTTTGCATGTGCCTTTTGTATGTGTTGGCAGGTGGGGCTGACTCGACTCTGCGAGCTCCTTTTACCTGTAGCCTACACGAGTTTCTGCCAGTACGTCAACAGAGCATGAGTTTGCACCCTTGCACCTCTGCAATCTTATAGTGCTGGTAAATAATATCAATAAGCAAATTATATGGCTTTGTATGCTACCTTTCAAACAAACCGAAACCTTAGTCTTCTGAGTGAATTCTGCATTCCCCCGCCCCCCCGTAGTTTAGTTCCTTTTTTTAAAAAAAAAATCATTGCTGTTTTTGCTTTTCTGAGCAGAGAAGCAGGAAGTCCGTTTTAGGCCCCAAAGTATTGCACTCGGGCACAGTACCTCCAGATTGTGCAAGTGCAGATATAGACAGGCGTGAAGCGGATTCATCCCAGCAAGCCCAGTGTTGTCTGCTCTCTCTGGCAGCAGTTCTCTACTTTTGTTTTTATGGCAATGATAAGGATTTAAGTACTGCTTTTTGACCCCAAAGTTCACAAAGTGGTTTACGTCGCAAAATAAATGACTCCTTGTCCCAAAAGGACTCGCAATCTAAGAAAAGATGCTAAGAAAACAAGCAGCCATTTGAAAGGGTTGTTTCAGACAGGTGTCTTTCCCAGTTTTGGAGGGTCCTGGGGCAAGACCCTGCACTGGGCCCTTTGTGGCATGTGGTACCCCATTCCCAGTGGTACAAACAGTGGCATCCTTAAAGGGTGGGAGGAAGATGAGATACGGTGATGTCTGTTAACCTCCCATTACCCGACGGAGGCTAGAGGCGGTAGGAGAAGTAGGAACGTCTGTGGTTGTCTCTTGGTCAAGAGCGTTGTGCAGCAGCGACTCCTTTTCCCACTCTCCCAGTCAGCAACGAGCGCCTCTCTTAGAGCAGTGTTTCGCAAACTGTGGGACCCACCAGTGGGCTGCAATCTGATTGTTGGTGGGTCATGAAACTGACCAGCTGGTAGCCGACAAGGGGAAAAAAAGTATGGAGCCCTATGGAAACTGAGCTGCACATGCATCTACTCATGAGTAGGCAAGTGTGCCTTGGCTCTCATCAAAGCTCAGGTGAAGGGGGAACACAAAGCCAACAGAATGGTCCCAATCCGATGTATGTGGAGCTTAATAAATGCTCCAGAAAGTGTCTCTCCACCACCATAGTAAAAAGAGGTTTGAGAAGGTAGTAAGGTGAAACTTTGGTTTTGTTAAGGCTCGTAAAGTTAGGTGGGTCCCAATGGAGTGTCATTTTAAAAAGTGGGTCCTGGTGCAAACAAGTTTGGGAACCACTGTTTTAGGGCCCACACAGTTATGCGGGGAACTTTTTTTAATTGACTGTTGCACATGGTGCATTCAGGCAGTGGTAGTGTAAGTCCTAGTATAGGTTATTGCTGCCATGCTGGGGCATATTGGGTCTTTAGAGGTCAGTCCTGATGATGGGCTTGGAACCTTGGTCAGCTGATCTGGGGGACCCCTTGTCTTTTTATTTATTTATTTATTTATTTATTTGAAGAATTTATACCCTGCCTTTCCCATGCCGAAGCAAATGCCCAAAGCGGCTTACATGAGCAGGCTAGTCTAAACCACCAGATTTTCAATGGTTTTTTTTACAAATTTACAGTATTCTTGTGATCCGCCAATCCTCAGGCCCAGATGTAGCCTTCCCAGTGTGGTTCTCTCCTTTGGCTGCCTGCCATCAAGCCTCAGCAGGCAATCGCAAGTCAAGCCTGGACAGGTCCTCAAGGTCGTATTCCGTTCTTTGCCGGCTGGCCTTCTCACACACTCCCCCGCAACTCTCACTTGCAGCGAGCCATCAGCTCCACAGTGACTCTGTTCTGCCACCACAGGTACTGCAGCTTGTCACAACCTGGCATCTGTCTATCATCCAAAACAAGCCACAGATTCTCCTGCTTAGCTTCAGACAGTACCAGCAGCTCAACCATCAGTCCACACCTTGTGCCAACACCATGTGGATGACAGGGACTGAAACTGGGAACTTCTGCATGCAAAGGAGGTGCTCTGCCATTGATCAATGGCAACTGATCAGGGCCAACCTTAATTAAGTGTGAGAAGTAAAACTGCACCCCAAAGTATATGTGCAGTCCTTGTGTCTTCAGGTGTGTCTTCTTGTCCATTATCTGCTGAGCTGGGAAGCGGAGCTAAGAGGGTAGTTCTGCTGTATGCTGTCGCCAGGCCCACTGGCCTTCCTGTTCCTCTGCCCTTCTTTCAAGAAGTTCACAGTAGCAAGCAGTGTTTCCTCTCTCCCATTTTATCATCACAGCAACTCTGTAGGGCTGTTGGGGAGGAGGGGGAAGAGCGACTGAACCAGAGTTGCCCAATGAACTTCATTGAACTTCCCCACGCTGGTCTGACATCAACCACAACATCACCGAAGCTCTCAGAGGTACCACAAAATCCCAGGACTTACATTGAATCAGAATTTAATAGAACCCATAATTCAGCCCTGGAATGTCTGGAGTGACAGGATGTGTCTGTGCGTGGGCCAAGTACATATTCTTCACTAAGGGGTGGTTCAGAAACTCTTTGGGCTGCCTTTAGAGCAGTAGCTCACAAATGTTTTTGATTGGAGATTGATTGGAGGCTCCATTGACTTGCTTGACTCCATCGGCCGCACCTCCTCATTAGGTTTGCAATCCTATACGTTGTGGAAGGTGGCAGGTTTTTCATGAGGATTTTGCAGCTCCCCAGCTGGTTTCTGCGGCTCTCCGGGGAGCCACAGCTCAGTTCGGGAAACACTGCTTTAGAATTAGGGCTGCAAAATTTAGGGCCCAATCCTACCCAACCCTCCAGCACTGATGCAGCCACAATGCAGTACCAAGGTAAGAGAACAAACATTCCCTTACCTTGAGGAGACCTCTGAGTGTCATTGGCACTGAGAAGTTGGGTAGGTTTGATACTTTAGTCAGTTAATCAGATTAAGACTCTATCCAGTCAACTAAGATGTCCATAATTAATTGGATAGCAGATATTTTTTTAAAAAATATATATATACAGTATGCATATTTTTAATGCAAGTGCTTAATTGAGTGGCAGCCCTGCTGTACATCCTTTTGGGTCGTGTTCCTGGAGAAGAATCTCCAAATCCAACTTGAGTTTTCAAGTTCTAGTTGGATTTTGCCTATCCAACTTGATAGGCAAAATCTGGTGACATCTTACCTGTATCTAGAACCCTCCTGAGAAACGTGATCAGTCTTTGTGGAGCAGTATTCATTTCCCTTGACATTATTTTTGGTATTGGCCTGAGTAGGGACCCCCTTCACTACCCGACTTGAACGTTTGTTTAAGGCAACATTTAGTAATAGCTCAGACAGCCAGAAGCTTTCTGCTGAGAGCTCTCACTGCTGTCAACACTATTGTTGCACTACGCAACATGGGCTCAGGATTGCTGTAAACTGCCTGAGAGCGCGATCCTAACTTGGAGTTAGGCCGGCACAGTCAGGCCAGGAAAGTTTGGCTGGCACAAGGGACACTGTAAAGCACGTTTGGACCAAACTTTGCTGCCTTAACTGTGCCAGCATAACTCCAGGTTAGGATTGCACCTTGAGTCAGTGACCCTTAAGGAGATGGAGATGTGGTCCTCACCTTTTGCCTTTCTCTCCACAAAAACCCTAACCCTTCCTAGTCTTACAGGGTCATGTGAATGTACCTGAGATGCTTCTTTTCAGGGGAGTGCAGATATACTATTCACTCTGCATCCTGCCTTACCCCATCAGTATAAATAGCGCAGTGATGCTGTGCACTCTCCAGGCTCTGCGTGTTTCATTCATGCAGTGCATCTCCTTTCTAGGTCACAAAGCTTTGAAGATAATAAGCAACAGCAGCCAGGAGACAATGAGGACGCAGAGTATCTGTACTTCTTAGCAAACTAGCAAATGGTGCACGTATGAGAGCACAGCAGCTGATGCTCCTGTTAAATACTATAGTGCCATAAATCCCAAACTGAGTGTTGGGGCACATGAATGTGCCATGGGAAATAAATGAAAAGCTCCTGTGAGCCCAATGGAGGTAGCTACCAAGAACATTGCCTTCAGTATTTGTATGTAGTTCACTGCTGTGGCTTGTTCTCCTGGTCATCCTAGGGGAGGGCGCAATCACGTATTGGGCCAGAATGAACTGTAGCTCAGTGGTAGAGCACATGCTTTGTTAGGAGAAGGTCTTCTGATTCATCTTCCCCAGCATTTCTGAGCAGTGGAGAGAAAACATCTCTCTGAAACCCTGGAGAACCAGTTCCAGTCCAAGTGGACAATATGATCTTAGGAGTGCAATCCTAATGTAGAGTTAGGCCAGCTCAGTTAGGCCACCAAAGTTTGGCCAGCCCAAGGGACACCGTAACATATGTTTGGACCACTCTTGGAGTCACAGAGGCCAGCACACAGATGTGCGCCAACTTCCCTGACTCCGAGAGTGGTCCAAATGCGCTTTACAGCGGCTCTTGTGCTAGCCAAACTTTGCTGGCCTAACTGTGCTGGCCAAACTCCAGGTTAGGATTGCGCTCTTAAATGGATCCACAACCCAATTTGTATATGGCTGCTCCCTAGGCTTATTTTTACATTGCACTTTTTGCCCAAAGGCACTTGAGCCAATCAACACTTTTAAAAAAATGTGCATACTTGTGTGCATGCACACACACACTCTGCTGGTGATAAAAATATAACATAAAAATCTGATGCTATACAGTGAGAAACATGTTTCCTTTTTAAAAAATACCCACAAAATGATAACCACAGGAGTAAACAACAACCCGGATTGTAACCCCAACCGGCTGTCAAATTTTCAGAGTCACCAGCAAAAGCTTTGAAAAAACCAGAAAGTTTTTCCTTCCTTGTGAAATGTATCCAGGCAGATTCCTTTCAGGAAGGGCATTTCAGAGTACAGGTGCTTTTTTAATTCCCACCCCTTTTTAAAAACTTGCGTGAAGGACACTTAGGAATAGAGAATCAAGCTTCTCCTTTGGATCTCATGGAAACAACACAAAAGGAAAAGGATATTTTGGGACATATTGGACTTGATCCACTTAAGGATTTCTTCCTTTGTTGGGCTTCACTCTTGCGACCACAGATTCAGGTTTCTAGGGCTCTGGGCAACGAAACGTCCCCTACTGTGCCTCCTCCAGGCCTTCTGATATTAAAACGGATGAGTTGGGTTGACTGCTGTCTTCCCCAAGCACTGCTGAGTGCACAAGCCTCTTTCTCGCCTCCCGGCTTTATTTGGCAGCAGTGGTGTCACTAGAGTTTGCGTCACCCGAAGCGGGAGGTCCCCCCCACCCATGATGGATCTTCTCCTCCCAAACAGCAACTTACTTTATTTATTTAACTATAGTACAGGTCACCCGACAAATTAGTAACCAACAAAAAAAACCCATGGCTAATCTGATGACACTCACACAATTAAATAAAAGTTCTAGTATAAGCTCTGATGAAAACATGGAAATGAGAACTGACTTGTAAGAATGATTTTTTAAAAAAATCACAATTTTTAAATAAAAAGTTGTATTTTTGGTTTTTTGGCCATAGCTTTTGATAGAATAAGGATATGACACTCTGGTTTTTTTCCTTGAATTCTTCGTGAAATTCCACATCCAATGGTATATAACATGATGGTATTATTCCATAAAACTGTGATTTTAAAAAAAATCGCAATTTTTACATTAAAAGTTTTATTTGGGGGGTTTAGTTTCTGGCCATAACTTTTGATGGAATGAAGGTATTACACTCTGGTTTTTTTCGTTGAATTCCGGGTGAAATTCCGCATCCAACAGTTTACAGTTGGATGGCATTGTCTTTTAAAACTGCTATTTTAGCCATTTTGGTCCCTGGTGGTGTCACCCCCCCCCCAGTGCACGTCACCTGGTGTGGCCCGCCCCTCGTCCCCCCTCACCACGCCACTGCTTGGCAGCAGCTTTCTGGGGAGATGGACTCAGCAGAATGTCAGCGCGTAGACTGCTGCCACTGGGCAGCACGTTTGCAAGCAATCGGATACATACCGAAGATCTCAAAAGCCTTGGGGGAAATGTTGGGAGATGCTCTTATCCACCTTTTTTTTTCTCCTTATGCATGGCTCTCTGTGATAGGTGAGGATGGCAGCAAGGTCTGTCCGATACAGAGTTAGGCCAGTTGTCAGCCAGCACTGCTTTCCTTCAATGGGCTCTGGTTAAAATCTCAGCTCGAATATTGCAGAGACTAAACTTTGCGCCTCTGACATGCTAGGCATTTGCAGTGACCGGATGCAACAAAAAATTCCCTGTACCTTTTTAACGCTGACGTAGAAGAGAATGCAAAAACATCATGACGAGCCCTGTGGGGTGCTAGAGAACATCCTTTCCCACTGCGTGAGCTTCTCAGTGCCTATGAAAAGCCGAGGATGGAAAGAAGCCTACAGGGAAAAAACATTGGAGATGGCGATAGCTGGCAAAAGCGGCAGCCTGCCGGAGGAGCACAGCTGCTTTTACTTTTCATCTTGGCAGCAGCCTCTCCAGACTGCCATTTGGGACCCAAAGAATTCAGGCTGAGAGTCCTGTTTTAAGCTGACATTCCCTGGGAAGGGTCACCATGACTGCAGCATGGACCAGAGTTCCCACCTCTTGGACTTGGAGCTATAAATACCCTCTGCACTTTTTAGTAAAAGGGCATAGCAGTGTTTGAGTTTCCATTGACCGATGTTTCCTTAAAATACAGAGGGCAGGGTTGTGTGTGGCGGGGGAGGAGCTGCTTGCAAAGGAAAGGACCAGGGTCCTGTTTAAAATAGAAGCAACCCATATAAAATTGGGTTGTGTCCCAGTGTAGTAATTGACTTGGTGACCTTACAAATCAATGTTCGGCGGCATTCTCTGGCTCAGCAAATTTAGGAGGAAAGTGGGACAGGACAAAAATCTGATTCTAGCACTAAATTGTGGTGGTGGTGATGATTGGTAGGATTAAGAATACTGTCCTTATACACCACTCTTCAAACAAGAATGTTCGCAAAGTGAATTGCAGAGAAAATCAAATAACTGAGTAGTTCTCCTTCCCAAAAGGGCTTACAGTCTACAAAGCTGCAAACACCAGCAAATAGAAAAGACACTGTCCTGGGCTAAAAAAGGAACTGTCACTCTCCTCTTGCTAAGTATTGCTGATATTTTTTATAGATGACACGTTCTTTCCTGGTTTTTATATGAATAAATTGTTTTATTGTTTCCTGCTACTTTTCCTTGACTGGTCCTTTTATGGATAGTTCTATTGTTCTAGTTTATTCTTCTCTTGTGTATATTTTATGTTAGCCACCTTGAGCGCCCATGTCAGTGGGGGGAAAGGTGGGATAGAAATACCAATAAATAAAGAATATTATATGTCAATAAAGAGGAGCACCACTTTAAAAAGTGCCTCTTTGTCCTGTTAGCAGGGTTGCAGCTCCCCAACCCGTCTAGCAACTGGACTAGTTCTCATTAGCGTAGCACTAAGTTTTTCAAGGGACGTGGTGGCGCAGCAGGTTAATCCGCTGTTGCTGGGCTTTCCAACCGGAAGGGTGGGAGTTCAAGACTGCGCGACGGAGTGAGCTCCCGTTGCTTGTCCCAGCTCCTGCCAACCTAGCAGTTCGAAAGCACCTAAATGCAAGTAGATAAATAGGGACAACTTCGGTGGGAAGGGAACAGCGTTCCGTGCACTATGGTGTATAGTCACGACCACATGACCACGGAAGCTTGTCCTCGGACAAAACGCCACTCTACAGGTTTTGAAACAGAGATGAGCACCGCCCCCTACAGTCAGTCACGACTAGACCATTTGGTCATGGGGATACCTTTACCTTTTAAGTTTTTCAAGGCACATCGATGAGCCATTCAAACAGCTCCTTCCCCTCAGCTAGAGCAAAACGGAGGAGATGCCTCTGTTTTGTCCCACCATCCAGAATGGCTCTGAGCAAGAGGGCCTGTTTGCACGGCCTGTTGAGGCCCCATGAAAAATATAGTGCTATGACCCTCCACTAGGTATGCTACTGCCAATTCTTCAGTGTAAAAACAGTTGTTGGGCGTATAAGTGATACAGGGCCCTACATTTATTCTGCCTGCGTTTATTTTGCAATTCCTGTGAAATATTATGCAATTAAGATGAAATTTGTGTGTCAGGTTAACATTTTTCTCAAATTCTAGCTTTTTAAAAAAAATTCTAGCCCTTATGGCTACAAATACTGTATATGCTTGCATGTAGATGGGTAAGGCTTTCCAAGATACCCAAAGCCTGAGATGTGTCCAGATACGTTTTCCACCAGCTGGAAGCATGGTTTTGCATAGTTCCTTGTCTCTCCCTGGGAATGATGGTACCAGAATGAATTATGCAGAATAAAGGAGGTTAATTTTCACATGTTCATTTTGCTCAACGTACCACCTCCTCTTGCAAAAGTTTGTGTATCACTGATGTCCTTCTCTAGGTTTTCTAAGGAACACAAGTGGTGACCAGATCCTGGGGTTATGGTTGCTCTGCATGTGGAAACCCATCATAGCATTTTATTTGTCCAGGTTTTCCAACCTGTTTTTATTTCCCACCTTTTCTGTGTGGTAGAAGTCAAGGCAGCATATATGGAATTCCCAAACAGTCTCCCTTCCAGGCAGTGACCAGATCTAGACCTGCTCAGCCTTAGCAAGGTAGCTGAATCATGTGCACTAAACCATGTCCTGGGACTTGTCATATGTTTTTAATCAGGTGGCCTGTTACTGGTTTTCGCTGGTTATATGACTCTGAATATATTACTGTGCTGGTTACTATTAAATTATATTGCTATATTTTGTTTTTGCTGCTTATATTGCTCTGAATTCTGTAAAGGCTTTGTTCTGTGTTTATTTTACTGTTACGGTAATTGAATTTTATTCTTGTAGTCACTTGGTTTTATGATTTCGTGAGCTGTCCTGAGAGTTGTCAAACTGAAGGGTGGCATAAAAAAGTAGACTGAATCAATGAATAAATAACCAGGTTGTAGAATTTGGCCATTCTTAGTGTAGAATTTCAATTATTATGTTGTTTACTGCAAAGTACATACCAGGGCCAGCTCTAGCAGCAGCGGGGCCCAATGTGGGGCATTCCTGTGGGGCCCCCAACCCTCCCTGCAGGGCCCCCACTCACCAAGAAGAGCTCTGTTCGTGCCACGTGCAAAGCATGACATGTGGAAGTGGTTAGTGGTGATATCATAACATCACTGCCAACTGCTTCCAGGTGGCCCATTTTGGGCTATGCAGAGGCAGGTGGGAGAGACCAAGGTAAAGCTGCTCTGCTCACCCCACTGACTTACAGCCCATAGAGATCCCAGCTGCTGCCATAGGCAATATGCTCACCCTGCAATATGCTCACCCTGCTTCACCCCCTGAAGTGTGGGGCCTGTTGTGACGACATTATTCACATTGGTTTAAAGCAGGCCCTGGTACATACAGTCGTGCCCCGGTATCCCCTGATTCAGTATCCAGGGTTTTAGTTATCCATGGATTCCATGGATACCGGGACACCTATTAAAAAGATAGGGGAACATTAAGCAAATCTCTTTTTTTATGGTGAAGGCCAAAATGGTGAGAAATACATAGGAAAAATAACAAGCTGTATCTGATACTTGGCCAGTGGCTAATACCTTAGTCAGTGATCCGACCTGATTCAGTTACACGGTGATGCACCAGGAGTGCTAGAAGGCAATGTTCACAGCTGTTTAGACTTCTAGCATTTTTGGCCACAGATTATCTTTTGAGTTTCTGTGAAGTGCGCAGTGCATAAAAGGATGCTGTGATAGCTAAACAGTACAGTTATGCACTGGAGAACTAAACAAAAATGTGCTGTGTTGGGATGTGGGTCATAAACTTAAGGGGGATGTGTTTAGGTGGGTGGAGAGACTCTGTATGCACTAGTGCACATCAGCGCAGGGCAGAATCTGTTCAACTCCAGAGTGTGCAGGAGATGCGGTCTGTATCTCTGATTGTCACTGTGGGAAAAGCCTTGCGATTGACCACACAATTAGTCCTTTCTATGAAAAACATCTACTCCCTTCTTGATTTCCAGAAGTCGCTGGCAAAACGTGCTGATCTTTATTTGTGGTTTTATGCTGCCTTTAAATGTTCAGGCTTGTTTTGTTTTTATTGCCATGTTTTCCAGTCTCTCTCTCTCTCTCTCTCTCTCTCTCTCTCTCTCTCTCTCTCTCTCTCTCTCTGTGTGTGTGTGTGTGTGTGTGTGTGTGTGTGTGTGTGTGTGTGTGTG
>JAJKFI010000010.1:522744-595341 GCA_029204185.1 Lerista edwardsae
TCTTCCCCACCCGGGGAAGACGGCGAAATGGAGCGGTACGCAACGGGCGGGCTGCCGCTCACCCGTTCCTCCCGCTCAGCGTTCCGGCTGCATGACGCCGCTGGCCCAATCCTATCCAATTTTCCAGTGCCGCTGCAGCCATAATGCAGCCCCAAGGTAAAGGAACAACAAAGGTTCTCTTACCTTGAAGAGGCTTCCTTGATGGGCATCTCCAGTGCAGAATTCAGCGCGCACACCATTGGCTTGGCTGCATTCGCATTGGACAGTTGGATTGGGACCCAAGAATATCTTTATACAGGGACGCTAGAAGTACTTTTGACCTTACCTTTCTTGGAACAGCTGGGCATGCATGAATGGAAATATTACTAATGCAGGACAGAAAGCAAAAGAGAATGATTTTTTTTAGAAATGGATGTATACATTGTGTTCAGTATAGCTTTTACACCTGTGGCACACATTTCAGATGCATGTAAAAGCACTTTGCTATTGGTGGATCAAAAGTGAGGCCTTTCAGTTTGCTTCTTCTTTTCTTGTTGTTTTTAAGTTGGAGGGAGTGGTTGTCTGCTCATTTGTAACCCTGTGCATACATCTGTTGAACATTAAGGTATCACAGTGAAAATGGGTAAACACATCCACGACACAGTTCTGTGTTTTAGGTTTGAATGCCAGCTCAATCTCTGCACCTGTTTTCAAAAAGAGGGAGAAGTGCACAATGCAGCGCCGTATCGAAATGAAAATTGGTGTATATGTTCAGGATAACATCCTGCTTTCCATGGACAAAGTCCAGTTGATTCCCACCACCTTTTTAAAGGTGGCAAATAGTGTTAGACACAATGCAGTGTGACATCTGCCTGCCAGACTGTGATATCGTAACAAAACTAGATGTGCGTGTTCCGAAAAAAATTACACAATTCGTGTTCAAAACCAAGCTCAACCCCATTCCTGATTTCAAGAGGGCCAGGAATAAGCCAATGAGGGAGCATCACAAACATGCTCATTTGTGGGCTGTTGTTGTCATAAGAACTGTTTGCATAAACAGGTGGGCCCCCATATCCACAGGTGTCCCCCCCGTGGATACGGAAACCGCAAATACAGGGGAACATTATAGAAATAGTGGCACATCCTGCAGGCAAATAGCAGATACATCCTGCACCCATTACATGTACCTTTGTTTACTGTAGTAGCGTGCGCAGTGTGGGTGCTTGTTCCTTAACTTTCCTCCTTTACTGGAGAACTGGACAGGCAACAGGCCTGCATGCTACAGAGACAGACGGGAAGCATGAATTTCTGCTTGTAATAGGCCTGCAGGAGGTGGATGCAGGGTCGCCGTCCCCCCCCGCCCCGAAACTGCACCTGTGTAGATGACTGAAACTGGGCATACCAGATCTGCTGATCTGGAGGCCTGCCTATATTTTTTGTTTTTCCTTCTAGTTTTGTTTTTCCTTTCTTATCTCTCTTTCTGTACCTTTTACAGCAGTGATTTTCAACCTTTTTCATCTCATGGCACACTGGCAAAGTGCTCAAATTGTCAAGATACACCATCAATTTTTTGACCATTGACAAGGCACACAGCACTGTTGATGGGGAGCTCACATCCTGCAATGGCCCTAATAAATGACCCTCCTGCAAACTCCCATGGTGCACTTGCAGACCATGTGCAGCACACTCATGTGCCGTGGCGCACTGGTTGAAAATAGCTGGTTTATAGTACCTTTAGTTTTATTGCTTTTAATGTTTGTGCTACTGATTTTTTAAATTGTGTTTGTTAGCTTTATAAGACTCTACTTTATATGGAGTCTTATTATTGTTCTATCCCATCCAGTTTTGCCTACTCTGCTGTTTTATCCGTTGTGCTTTACAATTTGTTTTTGTTGATGCAGTTTGTGTGTGTGTGTTGTTTTTAGGAAGACTGTAATTGTTATGGATTTTTTTCCCTCTGCAAGTTGCTTTGATAAGACCAGATGAAAATCTTTGCAATAATACTGCAGATAAAAAATAAACCTCAGTGTGGCAACACTGAGATCATTTTAACTAAAGAGACTGGGGATTAAACTTGGATCTTTCGGCATACACTGCAGGAATTATGGCTTTGCTGTCTTCCACCAAACTGTGGTCATGAGGGTGCCCCCCTCCCCGCTAAGCACCATACAAGGAATTGACCGGTCCCTGCCAGAATGATTTATTTTACTGTGTAACACATACCACACAACAGGAAGAAGTTACGATGGTGCAAGGAAGAAGAATGTGAGCGGAGTCGTTCATTTGAGAACTGTTGAAATCCAGTTGAAATCCTTTCTCTCTCCATCCTTGACAGTGTCGTTTAGTTGAATATAGACTACAGCACACTATAGATGTCTAAAAGAAGAACAAACAGCAGAAACCCATTTATAGAAAAGTGAATTGCATTTATTCACAGAACATTCAGGACAACAGAGGAATTGCCTGCTAGAAAGTCTGCTCAAGGCTTCTTTGCGGGATTTCAGAAGAATTTGTCCATGTGTTGTGCACAGAGTTCCTAATCCTTGTGGTTATATGTGAAAGTATAGCAATTTGACCATGAGGACTAGAAATACTTGTATTTTTTGAAACAGGAAAAGGTTCTGGATTATGAGTCTGATGTTTCCAGCATACATCAGATTTGTTGCTGTATTCAAACCAGATAGGCTGCATTCTTAAACCATAAGAATTTAGGGGAGTGGAAGTGGTGGCGAGAAAATGGGTCCAAGAAAGTTAAAGTGACCAAAAAACAGGAGACTGCAGATGATGACTAGCTGACAGGCACCACAGTGGCCCCTAGTAGCCATAAGTAGTAGTAAATAGCATAACTAGTAGCCAGGAACTAACTACATTAAGTGGTTGGCTCTGTAACTCAGAGGGGGTTGGTTTTAGGAAAAGGTGCCACTTAATTACACAAGTCTACATCTATGCAGTATGAGATTTTGCACAATAGCTTCATTCTCTGGGTTGCTTTTGTTATGAATTTTTAAACCTTGTAAATAAGAATTTATAGACCTAGAAAGACATTGCCTAGTAATTTGTTGTTGTTCAGTCGCTGAGTCGTGTCCAACTCTGTGACCCCATGGACCACAGCACGCCAGGCCTCCCTGTCCTCCACTAGCTTCCGGAGTTCGCCCAACTTCATGTTCAGCCTAGTAATTAGGAAGTGGCTATTTTATCTTAAGGTGATGTTTCAGGGGGGACTCGTTAGGAAGGCTTGCTGCTCTCTCTGTAAGCACTGCTCTCAAAATATGGCTCTCCTGAAAGGGCCCCATAGCTTTTAGCCCAGCGGCCCAGGAGAGCCTCCTTCTCGGACTCCAGCATCAGTCCAGCCTCTACTGCACATGTAAACGGTCAGAGGCTGAGTGCATGCCTGAGTGGGAAGTTCTTTTGCTGGGGCACTGTGTGCTGCCTGCATCGGTGCCTGACTTGCCTGCCTGCTTGCTCTCTCTCTCTCTCTCTCTCTCTCAGGCAGGCAGAGTGAACTAAGCAGGGAGTCTCCTGCTCTCTGTCAGGACAGATGCTTGCGCCTCCTTGTGCCCAGGGTCCTGTCCTCTCCCTCACCAAGGAGGAAATTTGGGCACCCTGCCTCTTGGCAACTGTGGTAATTCTCTCCAGGCAAAGGGCAGGGGGAGGGAGCTTGTGTCAAGTTGCATAATGTCAGGATGAATTGCTATGGACGGAGGAGGAATCTGGAGATGATGGATGAGAGAGAGAGAGAGAGAGAGAGAGAGAGAGGCTTACTTGAGGGATGGTGGTCCAAGGGCATGTTTAATATGGAACTCTGTATGGAATGGATGGAAATAAAACTGGGTGAGGGGGTTGTAGCTGCACTTAATCCAATTTAGAGATTGGAGATTAAGAGGTTTTGTTTTTAAAACAAAACATTGGTAATTTAAACACAGATTCCCTCCATCAGGCTAGCAGCCTCAATCCACCACCGGCTGGTTGTCTCTCTGGAAGTCATGCTTTATTGGCCTAGCAGTCACTGTGCTGGCGCTAGGAGGAATTAGTTTTACGCCATCAGTGTGTTTTGATCTGATTTGAGGTTTGCAAATTGATCGCAGGTTGTGAATTGTGTCCAGTGCTAGTTTGCACACAGTTACTTGATGGTGTAGGTATAGATAACCTTCCTGTAGAAGCTTTGTATGAGCCAGGGTGCCTTGTTGGAAAGGGAATGCAATTGCGTAAAGGATGTGGCTCCTGCCAAGCCATGGGACACATGAGACTGAGGCGAGGCGGGGGGGTTGGTAAAGGCCTACTGCTAGAAAGGGTAACAGATCCCTTGTTCCCTGGGGGTTCCCGTGTTGCTTGGACCAGGGAACAAGCCTGATCTTAAAGCCTTTTGAGGACTTGCATCTCACCACACTACTTGTTTTGGCCATTGCTTAAGGGTCCTTTGCTGATCTGGTAACTCTGAGGTTCCCTTCGGTTCGCTAGCGTTTAGTGGCATGTAGGCTACACCTCTGCATGGCATCCATCAGGTTCCACCTTTAGGTCTGTCTCTGGCTCAAGTCCTGATGTTTATTTAGATCATTATTTGTCCTGAAGGGACAGCTTTGGCTCCCTTCAATCTCTGATTTTATTTAGACAGAAATAAATACCAAGTACTTATTGAAACCAGAGGCTGGAATTCAGAAAGCAAGGAAATGATCCCCATTATAATTAGGTCCCTTTTGCTTGCTTCTGTTTCACATCAGGATTTATGACCATGTAAACAGTTGCATGGGTCCTTCTTTTGGATACTCATGGCTTGCTTGATTTAGGAATTTGCAATAAGGGCATTGCATCCTGAGCTACTAAGCAGGGCCGTGGCTCATACACACTCTCATTTCCTGCCTTTTGAAAGCAAGGGTTGGCCAATGGAATGATCATCTTGAATTTACTACTCCCAATTATGTAATAAAGCCTTCAGAAACAGCTGCCGCTCAGCCATCAGAATTGCAGTTTGAGGCAGCTGAGAGTGATTTCGAAGTCATGAAATTTGGAGGTATATGGTTGGATTGTGTTTTCCCCTGGCAGAATCTGGAGGGAAGAACTATGGATGTCAGCTCATGGATATGGTCCCTTCTAGCACCAAAGATGCTTCACCTCCAGGAAGCAGCATGCTAATATGTGATAGAACCATATCAGTTGCCAAAGATAATTCCTTGGAGACACTACGGGAGAGGCACACAATTGCTAAGAACCAGCTTCTATGATACGTGCTTAGTCCTGTGTGGGATGTGTGCTTGGACCAGCCCTGGTCCAGGGACAGACCAGCCTAGAAAAGGACAGCCCTGTTCTGCCATTGCTGCTGGGGATGAAAAGCAATAAAGTCTGGAACATTTTGGGTTGATGCATTTAGCTTCCCCCAAACCCAAAAAATAGTTAGACTGCTGATATATAAATACAGGAGGGAGAAAATGGTGATAACAAAATAAAACGCACACTGTTTTCTGTACTCATTTTTGTTAAAACACACACACACACACACACACACACCACACATCATGTCCCAACCCACTCAGTGGGTCCCGGCCCACAATTTGAATAATACTGAATTAGAACACTTGTAGATATGATAAATTCCTTGCTAAGGTTGAACTCTGATTTTCCCACTTGTATGGGCTGCGTAAGTTGAATTGGATATGTCATGTGGAAAGTTGAAACCTTGGGCATCTGGCGGATATTCCCAGAGCTTGCCTTGTAGACCCTGTATGACCTTGGGCAGTCCATGCCCCCCCATTTATCAATCTGTAGCACTATCTCCTGATGTGCTATGGAGTTTATTAAATAAATGTTTCAAAGCACTTTCATGTCCGGAGATGAAAGAGCTGCACTTGGTGTTGTCATTATTGATTTAGGCTGTTTCTTACCTCAGCACATTCCCTTCTTTTAAAAGGCCTCATTTAAACAGTAAATATAAGATGTTCAACTCTTGTTTGTAAGTATCTGACCTCTTTTTATCCCTCTCTCCTTGTCATCCTCTCTATCAAGGAAGTCTTCTTGTAGTCATCAGCATAAGAATTCAAGAGCCGGCTCAAGGCGAACATGAGCCGTTGTGTGAATGTCACTCCAGGAAGACAGCTGAGAGATGATGTTGACACACAGTTGTAGTTCAGTGACTGGGTCAGAACTGGAGAGGAATTAAATCCCGGTGGAGTTCAAGTTTCAGGTTCAGTGCATTGGCTCTCAGCAGCTCTTGAATTCTCAGCTGAATGAACCTAACTGGCCAGGGAGCTTGATGGAATATGATGTCTTATGGGAACTCTTGTGGACTTGTATATTAGCCAATATATTGGCTGGTGTCTTGAGTTCCTTAGTGATGCGGACAAATCTTATTGGGTATTCTGGAGAGATTGGGTGTGTGTGACAGTAGTACGAAAGAGGGGCAGAAAGAGGCCAAGGCCAATAGTGAACTTCTTTCAGTAGTACTGTTGATTCCCAGTTTGGAAAAGCAAGATGTTGATAGGGGAACAATAGTGCAGTAAGCCGGGTTCCTTTGTGCTAAGATCAATGGCTGCATGGAAATCCCTGCTGTTTACAAAATGTGTCAAGCTCAGGGACCAACTGCATAAAGCCTTTGGATTTCATTCAGTGCATAGCTATCCAATCAAGTCGGTACAAACTGGAAGTTTAGGCACATCTTAGAAATTCCTGTCTGAATTTCCTTTAAGAAGAAACAAAAATTTGAAGCTTCTTTAAATTGTGTTACAATAGAATTTCTGTTTTTTTCCTTCTCAAAAAAAGAAAAAACCCTAGAAAGGCCCTAATAAATTGTGCAAGGAAAGCTGCAACAAAGACAGTAGGAAGGTAAAAGTAATGTGTTTGAAGATAATTCCTTTACTTAATAATCTAAACACATATAATATTACAAAAAGTAAAAGGTTGATTGATACTTGTTGATTTTGCTTAGGTACTGAGTAGTTATAGGAAACAGAAATTGAACATTCAGGGAAGAGGTCTGGTATATGTAAGGGTTGCACTAATGTTCACCTGTTTGGTTTTCAAGGCACAAGTGGAGTGGAGAAAGGGGATATTCCCAGACCCTAATCCTTTTTTGCAAAGTTATTATTGATTATGTTTGTGATGGCCAAAAAGCTTGCTTAAGTTCCTTATAAACTATTAAGGGTGCAATCCTAACATGCAGTTAGGCTGGCACATGTCCCTTGTGCCAGCCTAGGAGTGTCGCAAACACACCATAAAGCAAGTTTGGACAGCTCTCAGAATCAATGTGGATGGCGCACAAAGAATTTGTGCAGGCCTAATTCCAGATTAGGATTGTGCCCTAAACCATCTAGCCCAATACTCTCAGATCTGGGTAGCAAAAGGTCTCCAAGGTTTTCGGTAGATATTCTTCTTGGTCCTGCTACCTGAAATTTCTTAGTTCAAATGCCAGGGGCTGACCACTTTACCTATGAACTAACAGCATCTTGTTTCCCAGGAAGGAAACAGTTTTTTGCCTGCTGGGTAGTCTTTCAGTGTGTGTCATAGTGAAAGCAGATTATACACAATAGGCCTGTGGAACTGCAAGTGCATCTTGATGGCTACATGGGACACAAACTGAATTCTTGAGGTTCTGAATTCTGAAGAGGCTTCCCACAAGAGCAAGGATCTGTCAACAAAATTATAGCCCTTACTAAATCCCTGCAAATCTGTGGGCAAAAAGTGCCAGAACTGATTAAACTAAACGGTGAAAATTGTATAACATGTAACTGCTGTGTGTCTTTCATTTATGGTCAAGGCTGAGAATGTTTTGATTAAGTTAAAAATTTGCCCAAAGTAATTTGAATTCTGCAATGAGAAACTCTGAAACTGGCTACTGCTATACGTTGATCAAATCAGTTGTTGTTATTGCTTCGGTGAATGCAACTTAAGGTGCAATTCTGACCAACCTTCCAGCACTGGGGTAAGGGCAATGCAGCTCCAATGTAAGGGAACAAACATTCCCTTACCTTGAGGAGGTCTCCATGACTACTACTCCACTGCAGAATATAGAATATGCCCCATTAGCACAGCTATGTCAGTGCTGGAAAGTTGGTTAGGATTACGCCCTTAAAATTAAACTTGATTGTAAGCAAATTGGGAACAACCAGATATGATGATGGCTGGTGAGCCAGTTGAGCTCACTTCCAATATTTACATTCAGCTAAGGAAAAAAGGGGCACTGCAGAATCAATCCATGGTTAAGGGAAAATGTAAGCGCTAATCCACCCGAGTGTTTCCTTTGTTCTAAAAGTTGGCCTCACTACCAACTTAGATGTCTAATTTGACACATGAAAGGTATTTCCCCCCGATACTTCTTTTTCTTTTACGTAAGGCAGCAATTTTCATCTTTTAAGACCATAGAGTAGGGTTACAAGATACAAACTGGGACAGTGTGCCTATACCTTTAACCATTGTATAGAAGATGGAATTTGGGCAAGTGCAGCTCATTATGAAAGGGTTTCAAAAGCCGCTTGGAGGAACACAAAGACCCCAGCTACAGCCCCCAGGGGTCTTCGTGGTGCATGAGGCATGCTGGGGTGGCTGACCCCCAGAAGCAGCTCACCATGAAGATCCCTGAGGGCCATAGTCGAAGTCTTTGCCATCGTCCCGGGTGGAATAGCAGATGCCTTTCGCACCAGGGGCGATTTTTGGTAGTGTAGTGGTCTCCAGGTGACCGCTGGGCTAGATGATGGCCTGTAACTGCCAAGCCAAGTTTTGGCTATCGTGAACAGATTGCTGGCTTATGGGCTTCCTCTTTTTCATCTTCCCCCTCCTTTTGTGTTCCAATTCCCTCCTGGATTTCCTGATTTGTGCAAACCATAGTTTGACTTCTAATCAGAACTGGAAAACACAGTTTGAACAGAGTTCTCCGTTCTGATTTGCAGGCAAACAATTAAATGGCTTGTGCAAGTGATAGTTTACCGCGATGGCTGAAGGAGGTCAGCCAGAAAATGTTGGAGAGAATGTGTGTGCAAAGAGAGGAGGGAGAGTGTGAGCTAGAAGCCCTTCATGGCTGAACAATCATGGTTTGGTGGTTGTTTCTGAACGGGGCCTATTTTGACCATTTGGTAAACGGCATCCTTCTCCCACCTGAAGTTTCATTGCTAGACTAGATTATCTTCAGGGACATCTCAGGGGTGTGACTCTGTGATGTTTTTTGTGTCTGCTCCTTCTTTCAATGGACCAAAGAATGGTCTTGGCTGCACATGTTCTGCTGCTGAAGCTAAGCAAATTTCATCTTGTAAACTAGGCTAGCCACCTAGAAGCTGTATGTAAGTTCTTTGGAGGAAGAACAGGCTATAAGGGAAATAATAAAACAATCCAGCTTGTGACCTTTCCCCTCAGCTTCCTTTGCCCTATGAGGTCAAAATAACAATGTATTAGGCATTGATTAAAATCCCTTCCTTTCTCAAGAAATCCATTTCTACAAACGGGGACATAAAGAATCACTTTGTGTGTGAGTGACTTCGTATGAACTAGCCAATATAAATAAAAGTTTCCAAGTTCTAAAATTTTATTTATTTTTCAATCCACTGCATTGGGTTCTCTCTGCAAATTGCATGATGGCCGTTCATTGATTTTGGGCTGTGGAGCCAGTGGGCCGTATTTTCAAACCACGCTAAAAAGAGAATGATTGTAACATGGAACTAAAACCTACCAATTGTCTCCAACAGTATGATAATGTTCTTTCTATGGTCTCATGGTTCACCTTCCCCTGAGCAGTGGAACATCTGGGGCAGCCTTCTTAGATTTCACTTTTCTTTGAACAAGAAAGTAATGGAGACTTATGGTACCCACGGTACTAACTAATCTACAAATGTAGATTACTGTGAGGTTGTTGTTGTTCAGTCGCTAAGTCGTGTCCGACTCTTCGCGACCCCATGGACCACAGCACGCCAGGCCTCCCTGTCCTCCACTAGCTTCCGGAGTTCGCCCAATTTCATATTCATTGCTTTGGTGACACTATCTAACCATCTCATCCTCTGCCGCCCCCTTCTCCTTTGGCCTTCAATCTTTCCCAGCATGAGGGTCTTTTCTAAAGAGTCCTCTCTTCTCATCAGGTGGCCAAAGTATTGGAGCTTCAGCTTCAGCATTTGTCCTTCCAGGGAGCAATCAGGCTTGACTTCCTGGAGGATTGACCGATTGGATCTCCTTGCAGTCCAGGGGACTCTCAAGAGTCTTCTCCAACACCATAATTCCCACCACTTTGGGAAGCACTACCTTAAAGAAAGGTGGGGAATATGTACTGTAGCACAAGACACTGGTGCATGCACATTCTGAAGTTTCACAGAGCTATGAGCCGTGAGGATTCCTTTGACAGAAGTTGGAGACCACACTAAGAGATAGTTCAATACCCAGTGATGTCTGAACTATCACCGCCTGTCATGCCGTGGTTTGTGAGTGGTCGCCAACACACAATCTGGGTCCATGCTTTGAAGTTGGTTCACATACCACAGCTTGGACAAACGGTGGTTTGGTGTTAAGTCTGAACTGACAAACGGTGGTTTGGGATGTTGCTTTGCCCTGGGAGGCCACTGTATAGAATCTGAGGATTCTCACAAAAGGCAGAGGAAGAGGGCAATTAAATGGTTTAAACCTTTCTTACCTGTCCATTTGGGAAATAATTAATGCTTTGGAATCCAGTTGCAGAACAGTTAATGCAAACCATGATGTAATATTAAGCCTAAAACTGAGGCTTCATGTCTCTGAAAGCTGAGGCAGACATGGTATCTGTATACAAAGTCCCTGGTCCACCCTCTACATGCAACAATTCAGTGCAGCGTTAAGGATTAGACAGTTTCCACCGAGCTTATCTATGCGCTTTGGGGGCAGTGGGCAACAACAGCTGTTTGGTGAGCATTGGTGCTTCATGCTGCTTTATATGAATGGGAGGAAATGAGGTTGGTAAAGGTGAAACAAGTTTTAAGGCAAAGTTGAAAACAAACAATTTTGAAATTTGAATTGCAGCGTTAGAGAGATTTTTCATTTATGGGGCGGTGTGTGTGCACGTGTATGCATGTTTTTTGTGTGATATTTCAGTGATAGGATGTGTGAGATTGTTGCTGGGTTTCCACATTTATGTTTTGAGGCTCAGACCCCAAGTTTTGTGTTCTCAGTTGAGATTTTGTTTAAAAAAAAAATCCTCTTTCCTTTTATGTAAATTAAGTATACAGATGATGAAATTAACATCCAGGAACATGCACATTGCACTATACTTGACAGATAAAATCTAAACACAGATGTGTCCAAAGAAACACAACTAAATTGAAAGAGAGACAGGCTGACTAATGAAGAGGGAGAAGTTACGAGATTGTCAGCTGAGTGCGTCAATGGGATGCATACGTAAATAAGAGTAATTAAAATCTCTCTATGTTTAGGTCTGTTTTTTCTCAGCAACAAATAAAGGTCATTTCTACTACTATACAGTGGAGCCTAGGACCAGGGCAGAAGATGAGGCCTCTGCCCCCTTGCCACAGTCCTGATCCAAATTGTTCTCCTGTTTTTGGCATGGGGGGGGGACTTTGGGAATTCTAAACTCAGAGCTCCCATATTTCATCTAGTTTGGTCCCAAGCAAGTAAAAAGGGGCTTGTGTCCATTCAAACGAGGGATTACAATCAAAATATTGCAAAATATCAATAGCTATCAAAATGATTAAAATGCAGCAAAATAGTGCGACAATGAAAATATAATATGCTAAAATACCGAAAACCCCACAGTATTAAAACAAGAGCTTCAAGACACAAGGTAGAGGCAGGATACTAGAATCTCGATTTTGGGGTGCGCAGGATGTTCGTTGTGTGTCTTGATCGTGCAAGCACACCATCCACCCCTAATTTACATACAATATTTTAGTATGGTATGGGAGCAGCTCTGTAGGGGATAAGAAGGCACTACAGAGAATTATTAAAGTGGCCCAGTATACTATCGGGCTCCAGCTACCCACCCTTGATGATATTTTCGCCACCCGTTGTTTAAAGAAATCACATAACATCCTTAGAGACTCTTCCCATCCTGCTCACAACCTTTTTGAACTGTTGCCTTCTGGCAGGAGATATAAGACTATTAGAACCCGGACGACACGTTTCATAAACAGTTTTTACTCTAGAGCCATAACAGCATTGAACAACGAACTTAAGTACCAGTAGATAGGGGCAGTCGGACTGTATTATTGTCTATTGTGTGGATGTTTGTGTTTTATAAAGAGGAATTTCAAGGGGGGGTGGGGGATGTGGGGGATTGTTGGGAGCTTAGTGTGTGTGTTGGTTTGGTCTCCGGGTGTCAGTGAATTTCATTGTGTAATACAATGACAATAAATTAATAATAATAATAATAATAATAATAATTAATTTGGAGAGAATCTTACTGCTGCCTCTCCTTCTATCCTGTCATTCCCAGCTTTTCTGGATGTGTGGTCCAAAAGTGAACCGCATGCATGCATGCATGCATGCACGCACGCACGCACGCACGCACGCACGCACGCACTCACTCACTCACTCACGCACTCACTCACTCACTCACTCACTCACTCACTCACTAAGCATCACAAAAAGTGTGGTTGGAAAGAGATTCCAATTATGCAGCCACTGTTTTGGACATGTTGTGGCTCTGGCATCTGGGATTGCTTAGGGCAGTGATGGCGAACCCATGACACATGTGTCAAAGGTGACAAGCCACAACATTTTGGGTGACACATCAAGGTTCAGCAACACCTGACAACAGCTGTGTTTGTTTTACTAGTATTTCATTTTTGTAATGATTTGATGTTTCTTTATATAATACATAGCTGCACACATGATTGGGCTGTATTTTTAAAAATTAATTAATTAATTAATTAATATTCATTTCATTTGGTTTCTTTTTTCATTTCGGAGCGGGGGGGGGGAGTGACACACCAGCAGAGTCAAGTTAGGCATTTTTGACACGGTGAGCCCAAATGGTTCGCCATCACTGGCTTAGGGGATTCTCACTACTACTGATCTCTTGTCCCTTCGGAAGAACTTCTTCCTGTTCTTGACAAGTGTTATATAACTGTATCTTAGGCTGTCTGTATGATAGTTGTGAGTAGGGAAGGAACCGTCTTTTCCAGAACAAGTCCTGCAAGGTTTGTGTAGACCAAGAAATAGTAACTTCCTAACATCATAATTGTACAGTAATAATAAATGTAGTAAACTTTTTTTTCATTCAGAACAAATGCTTCTTCCTTCAGCCATTTATTTCCTTAATGGTCCATAGCAATGTTAAGAACATCACCCCCCAACCCCCCCCGCCAAAGGAACAGTTCAAGTTCTTGGTCTGTGTCTTGCTCTCTGTTTGTTTTCCTTGGATGGGCTCCAAAATAGAGAGGTGGGGGTGGGGAGAAGAATAATCTGGGGGCAAAATCAGGCTTTCAAGGTCTGCACAATTTTAATTGAAGCTCAGGACACAGGCATCACATGGAAAGGGGCCAAATTCTACAGGGCTTAATTGAGCAAATATTCCTGTTTAACTTCACTTGCAAGCTTTATCACAATTTAAAGGATTATGGAGCCTGGGCCAATTTCCTCTTTCTTCCCATTCAAGTATTTATAACTTTCAAGCTCCAAGTCTGTTTAAAAACAAGAAATGATAACAATGATACTGAGGCTGTAAGTATGTAGAAACCACTATTTTACTATCTCTGGCACCATTTTGCTTGCAATCTGGTAGGTACTCAGGAGGTCAGTTTATTTATTTATTCAGTTTATTGATTCATTCATGTTCAGTATTTATCCTCTGCTTTTTTCACATTTGATGTACCATCACTAGAGATTCAGTTCAGGGATGTACTTCTACTGGTACCGGCTCATGCTGAAGTGCAGGACCTGCCCTGGAACCCGGCTCTGTTGCGCCAAGTGAACGCTTAAGCTAGTGTTTGCAGATTTTCCGTCAACTCCTGCGTCTTGGATCCAACCCAATGCATATATGTAGCAAAAGGGAGCCTTTCTTGGCACCCTAGTTGACTGAGGCTGCAATCCTATCCACACTTACCTGGGAGTAAGCCCCATAGACTATAATGGCACTTACTTCTGAGTAGACATGCATAGGATTGTGCTCTTAAATTTTTACCTTTCTAAGTAAAAGCTGCCCCACTTTGCTATTTTAGCATCTTCAGGTTCAGGTTGTGCAACTTATTGAAACAATTTGCTGACTGTATTTTCCCCACAGTCTCCACAGTTTGCTGGTTCCCTTGAATACCTGAGCCTTCCAATGGCATTCCTATTGGGGAGGCATGCTAAGTGTTGCAGGAGTCTGAGCTCTTGTGTTAACGTGGCCCCTCCCCCCATCCCTAGAGCCATTCATGGCTCAGATTCAAAGCCTCTGAATTGCTCTGGAGGCGAGGCGCAGGGACTGCATTACACAGGCGCTCAGGCTCCTGCAACACTTAGCATTTTGCCTCCCCATAGGAATGCCTGTGGTATTCCTGCTAACAGCATATGCTGCTTCCTGGATGTCACCCCCAGTGGTGTTTGCTCTTATAAGTCACAGTCTTTTGGTGAACAAGCTGTAGCAGATACTTTTCAGGTTAGCAAAGCAGTGGTGTGTGTGTGGGGGGGGGGAGGAATGAGTGGACATCCAGCTGCTCCACTTTGTGGTGGTGTTTTAATTCTTTTTGTTGTTAAGCAGATTGTATCGCCCGTATCTGTTTATTTCTAATGGTTCGTTCAAATGACAGTTTCATAAACTGAAGTATCCCAAACAAAAGCCATGGAGTTTACTTTGGCCATCTTGAGTAAATTCTCCTAATCTAAACATAATCAGTGTGTCTCATAAATCACTCCAATGACGTCACTTTTTTTCCTCCTCCAATTAGCAAACACGACATGTTCTGCAAAGGTCCTGTGATTAGCGGGGGCTTTGAAACTTCTTGTCATACCAGTGGCTTTTTAAAGAAACAGGCCCCTTTTTTTCTGTGAATGCAGTTTGCAAGCATCAACAACTGGGTTTACCATTGTTGAAAAAGGGACACTTAATCTTATGGGAGATGTTTTATTTTTGGAGAGAATGGCATGTCTTATTTTTCCCCTTGCTAGATTTCACAGATTCTTTGCTTAGAAACTCTTATTTTATTTGTTGGGCAAATGAATCGAAGAAGCAGGTATTCAGCATGTATGTACATACGCAGCAGGGCTGGCTCCGGGTTTCAGAAATGCTCCTAGCAAGGTGGAGTTCCTTGCCCTTCCCTTAGGGAAGTGGCAGGCACAGACAATAGCTCTGCCACACTTGGCAGTGGCCATAGGTGATTCTTGAACCAGGTCCATGTCGTGACAATGGTGGTGGTGGCAATGATAGGCAATTACACAGTGCATGGCCAGAAAATATGCAAGAATCTATGTCCGCAGTTCCTTCTCCTTACTAAGCTTTGGAAAGGAATGAGGAAGAGGAGATGAGCAGAGGGGAAGGGAGTGAAGAGAGACACAATACTTGCCCCACCTCCAAGAGGAATGGAAGGGAGGCCACCCATTCAATGGCAGCTAGTTAACCTGCTGAGCTCAGTCCTCTCCAGAGAACCTCAGGTGTTGATGTTTTAGGTGTCTCCCTCCTTGGGGCACTTGATAACTTATACAAGGTTGCCCTGTGACAGTAACTCTGATGCCTAGTGTGCACTCACGCCGCTTCCCAAAAGTTGGTTATTGCTAAGTATTGTTAGGTGCACTTTTGTCCCGGGTTTAAAACTCAGAAGTTTAAAAATGTCAACTTCTAGGTGACTGACAGGGCAATCCTATGCATGACTACTGCGGTACGTGCCCCATTGAGTACAATGGGACTTAGGGCCCAATCATAAAGACTCTAGTGCTGGCGGTATGCTCCTGCTGCTGGCACCAGGTGTCACAAAAGTGCTGTAAGGCACTCTGATGCCAGCAGTACAAACATACCGCCGACGCTGAGGCAGTGTTAGTCAGTGCTGGGCTTCAGCACTGGGAAGACCAACTTCTGAAGCGATCATCTGCAAGTGTTACCAGTGGCTGGCGGTGAAGCTTCCCAGGGCGGGAGGAGGGCAGAACTTGGTAGGGGAGGGTGGGCCGGAGGAAGGCCCAGGCCCAGGAGGAGGGTGGAGACTGTGGCAGAGACTGCTGCTGAATCCAATGCCCCCTCTCAAGCTGCGGAGGCCTGCACGGGCCTCCTTGGACCTATGTCTGCTAAATAGTGGACACTGAATCCAAGGAGACCCATTGCCGCCAACTGCATTCTACCCGCTGTAAGGGAGCAAACGTTCCCTTACCCCAAGGAGATTCTGGCGGCTGCCTTGACCCCATTGGAGACAGTGGCGTCCATTTTGGCGCCCCTGTTCCCTCTGGGCATTGCTGGGGCTTAGGATTGGCTGTCCATCCTAGGTATATGTTATGTTGCGGTCCAAGGTGTATGTTATGTTGCATCTTTTCACTCCTCAGAAAACTCCCATCCCCTTCAACTCGCACTCCTGGGCGTATAGTCTGATCGGAATGAAGCAAGTCCTGAGGACGTACAACAGATAGTTCCCTTGGAGGGCAGAGAACTTCCCGCCCCCTCAAGAAAGATTGTTGTGATTATACTCAGTGCCAAGGTAGTGCAGAGCTGGATCAGTGAATCGCAACACACAGAGATGCAGTAGGCAGGTTCTTTGGACAAGTAGGAGCTCCTGATGTCTTAATTACGTATCCACACATACTTCTTGCGGTACACTGGCACACCACTGGCGATTCATGGATGGAAATGTGCAGGAACCCCCAGGGCAATTTCATTTGCCATGTAGAAACCCATTTGGCTTCACTTGAAAATTCTCAGCCGTTAATTTTGAACCCTGACATTTTACTACGGAGTCACTTCGTTGAAATTTTGCACAACAACAATACTAGTCTCTTTTTTTAATTCCTTGCCAAGAATCCTCTTTATCACCTTGGCATAGCAGGACCTCTGATGATGCAGTCCAACTGATATGTGAGTAAATGAAGACTGCTTTAGAAAGGGAATTAGATAAATTCATGGAGGACAGGGCTACCAATGTCTTTTTGCTGTGAAGGCTGCATCATATCTCCATGTGTAGAAGCCACAAGTCAGTCAAGAACACCAGTTTCTGGGTGTGACACAGGAGAGGGTTGTTGCCTTCAAACTCTGCTGCTGGGCATTGTGGAGAATCTGGTTGTCCATGAGTGGAAAACAGGAGCCTAGATGGACGTTTTATCTGATCAAGTGGGGCTACTTCTATGATCTAAATACACAGTATTTGCCAAGAACAACTATTGTCAGAATTCAGACTTATAATGGGCCCTGAACTTGGGACCTGAGTGTTGCCCAGGTCTCACCAAAGGAAGGACTGCAGGGAGACAAGCCACACAAGCAAGGAAGTCACTTAAGAACAATAGGACAGAGTGGGGCTGCAGTCCTATACACACTTTCCTGGGAGTAAGGTTCACTGAACACAATGGGACTGACTTCTGAGAAGACACGAATAGGATTGTGCTGTGGGACAGGTCAGGGGGGGCCCAGCCTTGAAGCTTGATTGAACCCTTCCCCTGGTTGGGGGAGAAGGCAAAATGGCAGGGTAATGCCCCACAACCTTCACTCATCCTTGCATGTTGTCTGAGCACCTGGGGGAGGCTTGACTTTGGTGCAATCCTTTTTCTAAGCACTCTCCCGAGCCCTTGGGAATATAGCTGCTGCCTTTCCCCTCCTCTGCCACTTCTGTTAATATAAGGTGGGGACGAACAGGATCCTTTCTACCCGATACTTTACAAGAAGCCACAGAGGACGAGGAGGAGCAAGTGAAGGAGGACAGTGATGGCAAAATGATCATGCTGGCTATGAATGTGGACTGGCTGGTACATGAGCACAACCCCCCAGCCTCTTAACCACCTCTCTTGTGAGCTGCTGGTGAATTAGTAAGCAACTATTGGGGTACATTCAGCATGTTGGGTCAGTTATTGGGCACGTTTGTGCACCGATGTTCAGGCAATGACCTTTCATTCCGGAAACCGTGTTCTGGAAAGTACTTTCACTCTGTCTCAATAAATAATGATTGATTTAGTTAGGAGAGATGAGAAACCTTGTCATTGTGAAAGTGTTCAATAAAGAGCCTGCATGCATGACTCCGGCTTTGTAGAGTTGGTGTGTGTGTGTGTGTGTGTGTGTGTGTGAGTGAGTGAGAGAGAGAGAGAGAGAATTAATTTTATGAGCATGCTTCTTATTCTGTTGGATCACTGAAATTACCTTTTTGCAATATTGCTGGTAACTTCTGGCATAGCTCGTAATTAGTTACTATGACCAGTGGGGAAATTAAAACCAAGCAAAAAAGGCAGGCTGTCAGCCTGTGTGTCTTCATTGAAGAACAGACAATCTGTGGGTAATTATTTCTCAGTGTTGGACTGCAGGCTGATGCATAATGCAGGAAAGGGGGTCATTTGGAGCACAGTCTCTCAGAAGCAAGGCTGCAGCTTCCATCCCTGCGTGCTGAACTTTGCAGAAACCGCCCTTCAGAGACATGCTTTTACTGTGTCGACTCAGATGTCCTAATTTCTTAATGACTTTGGGGGGGGGGGGCATGGGGAGCGCTGGGGCTGAAGTGCCAGCACAATTATATTTCCGGATATACTGTATATGTACAAAACAAAAAATGGTATTGTTCTGTATGCAGAGGCTCTCAGAGTCAAACTACTCTTTTATCCCAGCAATGTCTGAGTTGTGAATTTAACAAAATACATGTACACCCCTTGAAGTGATTATTTTGTTATGTATGAAATAGAGACTTTAAGGTTGTGTCTTGGGGCCGGGCTACCTCTGTGGCTAGAATTGATAATGGGGCTGGTTTCAAATTAGGGGGTAGATGGGCAGCGGCAGCCCAGCCCAACTCACCTCCAGACTCAAATTGTACATTGACACCTCTCCTCTCTTGGGAGCTTCCCCCACTTGAAAACAGCTTCCTGGGACGTGAAGAACAACAGCAAGAGGTTGCTCGACCTCTACACGTTAAAAAAGATGCAGCCATTGTGCTCTGCTTGGTCTGAATTTGAAAGCTTAAGCTGATGCAAAATGCAGGTGCCCTGTTGTTAACTGGGACCTCAGGTTGGGAACATATGATAACTACATTATCCTGCCTGCACTTGGCTGCCTGCATGCTTCTGGGCTGAATTCGTGAAGCAGGGACATTGTCAAGAAGATGCTCCCAGTCGGTTTCGGAGAGGCGAGCATCATATTCACAATGGCGCCTGCACACCGTTGTTTGTAGAAGAATGCACTTACAAGCTTAACATCGACAATTCTCCCAGATCGCGGTCTGGAAGGTCAGGAACAAGCCGTGATCTTGTTTGCTCCCTCCTTATACACAATTTCCCCTCTCATCCCACTAGTTGCAGACCAGTGGTGCATTAACAGGGTGGTTAACCATGGAATTGAACGATGGCACGTTGAGCGAGCCCTTGCCGGAAAAGTAGGCATCTGAGCATGTTTCATTTTCAGATCGTTGCAGACAGCAGCTGGAATTGAAAAGCGACATCTGCGATTTGGCAGGTTTCTCTATTTTGTGAAAAGCATTCTTTTTAAAATGCAGCGGAGCTGTAATTCTGGATTACTTTAATTACTGGGCGCATGATTGAATGGTTTTTGCAAAAAGGCAAGCCTTATGAGACCTGCGTTGTTTAATGTTTCTTTACTGGGTAGCTTCTGGATATGCAATTACTGGCGAGTCGTCTTTTCATATTAAATGCAAACAACAAAAAAAGTAGTGCCATTGAAATAAATACCTTTGCGAAAGAGTTCTGTTTTAGTGGGAAGGGTTCCAAGCTGTCTGTGCTTATATTGCTCTCAGTGTAAGCCACATGACTGTTTTGTCCGTATATTTTACTTCTGTTTGTACTTGTATTTATTTGTGATGGCTCTGGCCTAGCCAAGTATGGGCACGCAGGGTGCTTTTTCCTTCAGCAGCTGCTACTGCTGAGGAAGAACTGGACATGAATCAAACTGTCTAGTTATCCAGTTCTGTGTTTATAAGAGCAGCGAACCCCACAGAAGCCCGGTTTTTCCTTACTCATTTTGTTCCGCGGCCTGTTTTTAGTCTTGCCAGACTATCAGTGTGGAATTCTTGTGTCAGAGCTTCACAGTTCTGTGTACTGCTCAGAGCCCTCTTGTGTGGGGAGGGGAAGAAAACTCCAACTGTAAGCTGTTCTTCCCCTCTTTCAATTTTCCCCCCTCACAGCAGCTCCCTAAGCCTCAGAAAAGTACTTGGGAGCAGTACAGCTGCTGTATTCCTCAGCGATTTCTCCTCCTCACTTCAGGCATATCCGCTGTCCTTTCTGACCTACTTTAATGGGGGGGATTCCCTCCTCCTTTTTATGCTTCCTGCCAGCCACCCCCTCCCCCACAAATCAACATGCTGGTGCCTTTTCCACCCCACTTCTAAACGCTGTCACTTAGCTTCCTCCTTCACTTAGCTTCCTTTTCCAACACATTATTTTTGGACTGTTCATTGCTTTTAATGCACACGTGTGCACTCCTTCACTGTTTCCCCCAGCTTGATCATCATTGGATCCCATTCTCTACAAGGAAGGGAATGGAAAATGTTGTTGAAGTGTGAGTGTACAGGAGAGCATAGAAAGTTGCACCTACTATTTTGTTGTACATATTTTTTTGAAACTGGACAGAAGTTGTGAGTTGGTATTTTTTCTTGTTCCAGACTCCTGTGATAGCTTGGGGTGTGTGTGTGTGTGTGTGTGTGTGTGTGTGTGTTACTTTTTTTTTTTTAATGCAGACTCTCAGGGATGCTGTGTCTTCAGAGGAGGCCTCAGGTGACACAGTTTGGACATAGCTGTGAATTACTCAGCAAGCTCCCAAGTGGCATTGCCAGAAGAAGCCAACAAAGCACAAGATGGCTCTTTTCTGTCAGAAAATCCCTTTTCTGAATCAGAATCCCTTTTCCGTCAGAAACCTTGAAGCTGTTTTTACAAACATGAAAGAAGCATGAGAATTGCCTGTAGTCTTGCGTTAGGTGCTGTAGCCACATCCCAGGTTGCAAATCTGCAAAGAAAAAGACTATTCTTGAATGAAAGTAGAAGTTTCTTCACTCAGTGCACAACGGTTCACAGGTGTTTGTGTGAACTCACTCCTTGGGAAAATATTGAGTGTGAGGAGTTGTCCTGTGAGGTGAAAGTTCTGTCTTCCCATATTTGCTTTCAGGTGATTATCTGTATATCTTGGGATTGCTGAGTGTGGATTGTCTAATTTTTTTTTCCAAATGTGTGGTCATTAGAAACTCTGCCATGGCCGAGGGAATACAGGCAGGGCCAGATAGGGACAAACTACACAATATGTTAAACATGTACCTGCATCGCGTTTTTGCCAATTTAAACAGCGGCTGGGAAGATTGAGGAGCTCTCCGAATTCTTTCTCCCTCATGATTGTTGTTTCCTTGAGGTGGGGTAGCTAATGCGACACTTGGGGGAAGAAATAGCAGCTGTGGGGTGGAAGGGAGGGGATCCTGACTGGGACAGTGGTAGGAGGAAAGGATTAAAGTTCTCCCCCCCCCATTCCCATGTCCCCCCTATGGCTGTTCTTTCCATTAGAAAAGGGAAGCACCCACAGACAAAAAACATAGTTGTAATGTGTACTTTGTCCCATAGAATGAAATGATGGAAACTACTTTTGTGGGTGCCGATACTAGTTTGGGGCTGAATTGGGTGAGTATTCCAATTCTCCTGTGGGTAAGGTAGCTAGGGTAGATCTAATCCTGGAAATAAAATAAAAAACAGGTTTTGAAAACCCAAATTCCTGAAGATTTCAGCCCTGAATGTAATTCTTTGGTCTCTATTTTCAAGACTGAAAAACCTGCTGAGCACCAATTAGAAAATGTACTATCCCAAAGCAATAACCTCAAGTCAGTGAGTTAGAATACAGGAAGTATTGGATAGTGAGAATAGCTGAAAAGCTGCTGACGTCTGTGCGTACATTTCTTCTTTCCGGCTTTATTCTTCTTGGCCTTGAAATGTCTCAGGAAAGATCCAAGAGAAACACGGACCTCCTCCAGCAAAGTTGAACTTGCATCATTCATTCTCCTGCCCTGCAGAGTTTGCTTGTGGTGATGTAAGGAAAAAATGTAAAAGTGGTGTTCTGCAGAGAAGGCTCAAAGGGTGTGTTCAGAGTGTGCGTCCACAGGTGCACTGAGGCAGCCCACAGCCTTCACTGTGACCTTGGTCCTGGCACATTGCTAATATCGCCTTCTGCTTCTGAGTCCTCCCCCCCCCCAACCTGCCCTCTTCTTGCTCCAAATCAGAGGAGGCTGGAGGAAGACGAAACTGCTGAAGTTGGAAAGCTGTGAAAATCCTTCCTTATAAATGTTCCTACGCTGTGCTGTCTCTTCTCTCTCAGCCATATCCTTTGCAAAATACATCTTGTGTGGAATGTCTGGGGTTTTTTTTCCCTTCTTTTGAGCAGCACAAGGGAGTTTATTACAGAAAAGTACTGTACGCTTCTTTTTCATAACATCCCATGCATTTTGCATTGCAAATGACTTTTCTCAGTCTCTGCACAGAGGACTGTTTGCCGAAAAGGGGAAGTCAGATTCTCTTGTCTTTTTTTAGTCCCATCCCAACCACCCAACCACCACCCCCAATTAAGGTTTCTTTATATATTGAACTTTTGAGAAGATCTTTGAATTCTTTTCTGGACAGCAGAATAGCTATTGGTTGGCAAGTTGGTTAACCTTTTGTATAGATGAGAGTCGGGAAGGTCTCTCCTGTCCTGGGTTCTCCTTCCCGTACAGTTGCTGTATGTAAACTATGAGGGCTGGTTTGCACAAATTCATCCAGCAAGTTATCCATTTTTTATTTTAGAACAATCGAAATGCTCTGCATATGTATATACTCTGCATCTATTTGCAACAGGAAGATGGTTGGTTTTGTTAGTCCCATATTGCAGGCTGGTGGGAAAGGGTAAAGGAGAAAGAACAATGACTTTCTTTGGGTCACTTACAACACAGTCTTAAGTATGTTTGGTCAGAAGTAAATCCCTCTGTGTTCTGTGCAACCTGCTCTCTAGTGAGTATGCTTAGGATTGCAGCTTTATGGCCCAATCCTATCCCTCCCTCTCACTAATGCAGCCCCGCTGCCAGAGCATTTGCTACATCCTGTGGGCAGGGGGGAATCCCAGAGGTCTCTTCTGGAACATGTGTTTCCTTAGCCAGGGATAAGCCTCCAACTCCTGGATGGGTCTACTTGGACCTGCACCAGTGAAATTGGTGATGCATTTCTGCGTGGACATGGGTCTGGGGATTGGATCTGGGAAGGGTGTTTGGATTTGGCAGATACCCCAGCAGCCAAATCCACCTCCTTCCTGGACCCAATCCACTCTCCTCCTTGCCCTTGTTCTGCCTACCACTCCGGCTTACCTGGATCGACAGGCTTTCCTGGTTCTGCTGCCATGTCTCTGCTGGAGCTGCTTTTATGACTGCCATAAGGCAGTCTCCACGGGTGGAATGCTACTTCCGCCAGTGAAGTCCAGTGAAGCCCAATAGGATTGGACTGTTAGCAAGTTTGAGGTGAAGGATTTGATCTTGAGACTTAGTGGTGTGTAGCTCATTCTATCAGCCACTAAGCTACTGCAGCTCTTTCACTCCTGTTGAACCCAAAAAAGATAGTATAGTGACATTTCTTATGACTGCGCAAATAAAACACATTTGTTTATTTAATACAAATTCCCTACACAATGCAGTTGTTCAAATCTTGTACTAGTTGGGGAATTGAGAACATTTCCACCCCTGTGCCCCCCCCCCCAAATATCTCCACACCGGACCATATTTGCATAGGGCCCTGTATGCAAGGAGCCCCTTCTGGTGTAGATTGACCATGTAATTTATACCACATAAAAGTCAGCCATCTGCATAACTATGGAAAGGAGATTCGTGTTCCCATGAAATTGGTTTACACATTTCCAATGTGCTGAACTGGAGAGAAGGGTTTATTTTGAAATTGAAAGTGGGCTGATCTTCAAGCAGCAAGAAAAGGTCATGTGGTATCTGTGGCTTGCTAAGGCACACTTGGTCAAAGACGTTTGCCTCAATAGGCGCATCTGGGTGGTGTGTAAGTCAGGTGTTTTGAGAACCTTCTCAAACTGCAGTGCTGGCAAACGGTGGCCCAGCAATGCAAGTTCCTCCTACATTCCTTTCTTGATAGCAGTTCAGCCGTTTGACCTAATGTGACTTACTAGTGGTTATACATAAGCGTTGCTCGTTGTTTGCTTCCTGCGAGGGAAACCACAGTGATCTAAGAAATACGTAAATGCAAACACAGGCGAGGTTCCTCCTCCAGTGAGCATGTATTCAGTAGATAAGGCAATGTCTTGCAAGGTCACGAAGAGTCAAGCGTCCCTTATAAGCTATCAGTATGAACACATGCACAATATACAGATCTCTCCAGGCCATGGTGAAAAAAAAAAATTGTTGTTCAAATTGCTTCTTCTGGGAAACTACATATAAAGTTCCCTCTAAGGCCTCTGCTGCCAGAGGAAGAGAACATTTTAGAGAAAATGGAGAGTTGAATATCGATAGGGAATTCGGAGGAAGTAAAAATAATTTTGACTAAGTAAAGGTGAGGCCTTTGCTGACCTACTGTCAGTGAAGTCTGAAGGGTCTTGCTGAACTGAAACATCCACAGGGAGTTCGAAGGGAAGTCAAAATAATTCTTAGGAAAGCCATCCCCCCAAGGGGTTGCTGCACTTTTCCTAATTTTAAGAGGAAGGCCATGTAAGTGGCTCTCACGCTCAGGAGAATCTTCTGATCTTTTCAGAATTGAAGTTCAGAATTGAAATTTAATCTTTTCAGATTGCTTAATTCTGCAAACAGCATTCTGCCCTGAAATTATAATATACATATCAGTTAAAAAAATTTTTTTGTCTAATATTCTGGTGTGGTGTGGCAAAGATGATTACACAGATTTGGTTAAAACTCAGCTCAATCAACACCTGGACTTCATTTCCTTTTATTTCTGTGCTACTAAACATTCTTGGATATTTTTGGTCCAACTCATGAGAAAGAATATATGTAAATATGTATCTGCAAGTATTTTCTATGGAAACAACTGGAACAACAATGTTTAGTAGAGCATGTATTTAAATACACACTTCTATACAAATATCCAGAGAACCTGAGCATGTATTATAAAACCTGAGTGAAACAGATCTGGACTCATCTGTTCATGAATTTTGGCTAAATAAATAAATAAATCGTGGCATTCCTGCACATTCCTACCTGCTCCTTTTTCCTCTTTTCCAATAAACCATTTTCTGAAATCTTCTATATAAAAAGCACAATGCTTTCTTTGTTTGTTTGTTCCTTCCTCCTCCTTCCTAAGAATTAGAACTGTGACATTCGGCTCTGCCATTTATTTATTTATTTATTTATTTATTTATTTATTTATTTTGTGTGTGTGTGTGAGTAGTGGTTCTCAACCTGTGGGGCTGGATCCGATTTTTAGTGGGCCGCAAAACTGACAAATTAATAGCCAAGTCTTGTTAAGCTAGGGAGGTAGAGTGTCATTTTAAAAAGACGTTCCAGGTACTAAAAAGCTTGGGAACTACTGACTTCGGGCCAAATCATATCCAACTTTCCATCTCTGATGCAGCTGTGACAATGGGGCATCTGCTGCATCTTGGGGTGGGAAGACCATCCTGGAGACCTCCACAAAATAAGGGAATATTTGTTCCCTTAGTTTGGAGCTGCATCTCGGCTGCATCCGTGCTGGAAAGTTGAATGGAGTTGGGCCCTTATAAAGAACCAGGACTTGGTAATCATGATTAATTTATAATTGCATTAGGGCCGCTATTACAACCACAGCAAGGATTGGGATTTCCATGTGCAATTGTCCTTAACTTTTTGCTCATTGCTTTTTGTTTTTCCTATTTGGTTGAATGCCCCAGGTGACCTTTAAAGTTTAAGGGAAAGAAAAGAAAAGAAAAGCCCACAGTTGCCTAATATTCTCTCTTTGTCCTGTAATGGGATTATGTGGCCCATGTGGCTCTCAGACCTAGCAAAAATATAAGGAAATGCAATTTTTTTTTAAAAAAAAAATGCATATTTAAATTTGTTCTCCAGGAGAAACAATGCTATCCTTTAAAATGTGCTGGCCACTTAGGAAAAGTGCTCTGCTCTGCCGGCCCTTCCGGACGTTGCTGTGTTTTCACGTCGTTTGTGTTCTCGCCGCTGAGACCAGGACTGCACGTACTGAACTCCTCAAAACCCATGTGTGCTCGCAGCTGTCTTTCTTTCGGTCGGTTGCAGCCACAAAACAGGAGAAGCCCATTTTTTAGTGGGTTTGTATGTGAATAATAATAATAATAATAATAAAAAAGGCTTCTGTATTTTCCAAGGCTGGTGTTTGTTTTGGAGAAGCTGTGGCAGAGCTGCAACCCCAGTGTAGCCCACCCCTCCTGCTGCAAGGCTTGTGTCTTCTGTTAGTTTGGCAGCCTCAGATTCCTCAGGAAAGACTTTTTAGTAGAGGCAACTCATTTAGCAGACTTTTGAAGGAGACTTTCAACGTCCACAATGTTCAGATCTGAGTAATGGTCCCGTCAGAGAACATTGATGTATGTTTTCTCCCCAGGGCTATGTTGCAATTTGACTGGTATTGAATTTTCTTGAATTTTATACCCTAGGGATTCTTGGTGACTTTGCTTTGTTCATTTCTCTCCCTGCCTGGCCCATGCTTAACATATTTTGTGTCTGCAGGCTGAGGGTTGTTATTTGCTGTGCTTCAAGGCTCTTCTCAAAGACAGAGCATCTTCCAGGGTACACATAAAAACTCTTACATGCATTCCTGCTTCTGAACTGGCCAGGGCTGAACAGGGAGGTGGCAGATCATCTTATGTCCTCCTTTTTTAAAAAAAATGTTAATATTACTAATGCTATTTGAATACTTAAGGAGAAGTCAGTAAATATTGTTTGGAATAATTGGAAACCACTCATTGACTTTTTGCATATGAGAGTGAAGAATGACTTAGGGCGCAATCCTAACCTGGTGTTAGGCCAGCACAGTTAAGCCAGGCGAAGTTTGGCCGGCACAACGAACACCATAAAATATATTTGGACCAATCTAGGAGACAGAGTGGCCGGCATACAGATGTGCGCCATCCTCCCTGACTCCAAGAGTGGTCCAAACGTGCTTTATGGTGGCCCTTGTGCTGGCCAAACTTTGCTGGCTAACTGTGCCGGCCTAACTCCAGGTTAGGATTGCGCTATTAATGATATGCGAATTTGCTGATTAGAATTTATGTAAATAGATTAAAATAGCCATAATAATAATAGGGGGAATTAACTGGATAGTATAATAAGGGCTGCCAGGTTACGCTTTGTTGATCTTGAAACTTTGACTTGGTAGTAAGAAAATTATATGTAAGTAGGCTATAGAGCTGCACTCTTGCTGTGCTTTACAAAGTATATTTTGCATGATTTAGATTTTTTAATTTTTATTAGTTAAATAAAATAAAAAACTAATTAAAAAATTTAATGCTATTTGTATGTTATGCCTATTACTCAGCCTATGAGTTGAGAGTGGGTTAAACATTTAATAAGTTTGTATAAGTGACGATCCTATTCCCATGGGGAGGGCATGGACTTGGGCCAGTTGGTAGAAGCACAGAGCCCAATCCTATGCATGTCTATTCAGAAGTAAGTCCCATTATAGTCAATGGGGCTTACTTCCAGGCACATGTGGATAGAAGTGCAGCCTAAGCAAGCAAGTGTTGCCTTGACTTCTGTGATGGTAGAGAAGATATGAAATAAATAAAATATATGTTCAGAGTTCCACAAAACTTTTCCCACTACATCGTAACAAAAGAGAGTCTTGAAAGGCAGCGTTCCTCAGAGTTTCTCAGTGTCATGACTAGAGGGGTGACTCCATTCTCGAAATCGCACTCCCACTCCTGCAATTTTGTTTCTTAAGGCACAACGCTCACCTCGCCCTTCTTTTGCGTCTAGACTGGCCTCAGGGAGGGCAGGTCTGATGGTAAGAGGGTCCAATCATTGTTCCTGATGACATGGCTGCACCACTCTAGAACTGTGGTTTCCAAACCAGTGGGTCGCAAGCCTATTTCAGGTGGGTCGCAAAGCACCTAGACCAGCCATATTGAAAATACGGCTGGAAAGGGGAGAGCTGCGTGGCTGTTTTGTTTGTGTTGAGGTTGTAAATAGACTTTTTTTCCTTTCTGATTCACTTTGCTATTGGAAAACGGGAGGCTCTGGCATCACAATGACGGCACTTCATGCCATGACGTCACTTCTGGTGGGTCCCAGACAGATTGTCATTCTAAGAAGTGGGTCCTACTGCTAAAAGGTGATCTAAAGCAAGCCTAGGGACCTCAGATCTCAGCTTCCCTGAAGTCGATGATGATGGTGACATCATAAGTTCTTTGGAGCTGTCGTTGCACAGCCATGGTCGGGATCCACACACACGTGGCAAAAATTAGAGGTAACCCTGGGTGCAATACTTCTCAGAAGACTGGATTAACCCGTACAGTTTCTGACTCCTGTGCTAGAACGTGTGTTAATGGAGAGAGATAATTCTACATAAAAAGAGAGCACCTCATGAGGCAGGGTTTCTTCTGTGCAGTCATCAGGGACTTTTGATGTGACCTTTAAGGTGCTCGTTCCCCACCTCTCAGCCACAGCCACCATGCATGTTCTGTAGTTTCACTGTGACCTCAGATAAAAGTACCACTGTCCTCAAGCATCAAATCCTGCAGGTTTAACTTTCCCTGAGAGCGTTACAGACCTAAAGCGTAATCACAGCAATACATTTCTGAAAGACCTATTTTTAGTTATCGAGAGACTGTCAAAAATAATCCAGCCTTGACAGTACCTTCCGTTTCCTATAGAAGCCCCCTGACAGAGGCACCGTACGTGTTTGTTCTGCATTCTTAATGGAACATGTGTGAATACACATTCTGCAATTGACGACAACAAGCTTTAGCAACAAAAGCCCTTGAACTGAAGGGCTTTGCAGAACCAGTTCTGGCTCTCGTGCAGAGCAAGTGTGAAGGAGACAGTAGAGTTCTGGTCTTGGAAAACCTGGATTCTGACCTCTCCTGAAATCATAAGACAGCTGACCAACTTGGACAAGTTGCATCTCTGTGCTTCTCTTACAGGGCTGAGGTGAAGGCAGGAAATCTTTTGCATCTTAGAAGCCCTATAAGAATTGATAACAAATTGTTCTCAGTGCTTCTGGCACATCCGGTACTTGTGCAGTTCAGAGCAAGAAGGAGTTGCCCAAATTGATTTGCCACCTGAAATGGTGAATGATGGGTTAGGCCACCCTTCAAACGTCACTGCATCCCTTGCCCGTGTATGCACTAGTATGCTAGGTGCCAGATTGTTGACACACCATCCCTACCTCTGAGTTGGTCCAATCCCCCCCACCCCTGGGGGTCTGGCAAACCTAGTTGAACAGGTCAAGGAAGCAGAGGAGGCACTGGTGGGATGGTGGTGGCGTTCTCTCACCTCCAGCTCTGCTGCCTTAATCTTTTGCAGTAGTACTACAGGCAGGCTTCCAGCTCACTGGTTCCTCTTTATCTTTTGGTGTCTCCATCTTTAAGAAGAGTCCCACTGGATCACGCCAAAGGCCCATCCTAGTCCAGCTTCCTGTATCTCACAGTGGCCCACCAGATGCCTCAGGGAGCACATAGGACAAGAGTGTACCTGCTTCCTGTTGCCACTCCCTTGCACCTGGCATTCTGAGGTAGCCAACTTCTAAAACCAGGAGATTGCAGATACCCATCAACCCTTCTAGAAATCTGTCCAATCCCCCTTTATAGGCATCTAGGACAGACACCTCACCACATTCTGTGGCAGGGAGTTCCACAAACTAATTACATGCTGGGTAAAGTAATATTTTGTTTGTTCTACCTCTTCCAACCAGGGGACATTTTAGGGGATGTCCCCTGGTTTTGGTGTTGTATGAGAGGAAAAAGAGCATCCCTATATACATCCTATACATCCCCTGCATAATTTCATGTCTCAGTCATGTCCTCCTTCAAGTGCCCTTTTTTCTAGACAGAAGATCCCCAAATGCTATAGTCTTTCCTTGTACAGGAGGTGCCCCAGCCTACTAATCATTTTGGTTGCTCTCTTCTGCACCTTCTCCAGTTCCACTGTGTCCTTTTTGAGATGTGGCGACCAGAACGGTATGCAGTGCTCCAGGTGTGCCTTGCCACCAATTTGCTCTGCTAGTCTTTGCTCGCGTTCCCCCCCCCCACCATCTTTGCTCTCCTACTGTCAGAAGAAGTACCACTCCACTTCCTCCCCTTTGCCCCTTACATGTGTGGGGTGCATTGTCAGATTGGAGGAAAAAAAAAACATTCCAAACTCCAGTGTGTCCTTAGTACATTTTTGGAAACCGGATTAAATTTTTGAGGCACCTCCTCTGCAAGAAACTGATCAGATACAGTATTTCAAACCTAAAGCAATTGGATTGATCTTATATAATGAAAGCATAGTCGTGGTTAAAGGCTGCAGTCCTCATTAGAATGACCTGGGACTGTGTTCAATGGATCTTGCTTCCAGGTTCCTCTGTTGAAGACTGCAGCCTTAACCATGACTCTGCATTCGTTATATAAGATCAACCGAATTGCCCAAGAATTTGAAATGTCTTATCGGCGTTATGCAGAGTAAGTGCCTGAGTATCTGCTGTCCATAGGGATAACCCTGATCTACCTTAAAAGGTTGTAGTAAGGATTGTTGAGATGGGAAGCTGTCGGAGGAGAGGCTGATCTGCTCTCTTCATCTCCATGCCCCTTTAGTTCTAAGCATCAGACACCCCGGCTTTCTCCAGGACAGGGCAGATTCAGACCCTGCAAATGGGCATGTTGCCATATCATCTAGATCTGCCCTTAGCATTTTGGGTTCATATCAACATCACAGCTTTGAAGTGATGTGCCCTTCCGACCATCCTTCCTTCTTTTTTTCCTCCTTCTCCACTCTAACCCCCCCCTTGCTTTCTTCTCCCTCTCCTCCCTTTAATGTACGTTTCTTGGCTCGGTTCAGCTTCTCGTCTGTTGGAACTGTGACGTCAATGCCTCTCTGCGAGTGACCCTCGTGGCAAACCTGCAAAACATTATACACTGTGAATAAGAACTTTCTTATTAGATCTGCAGCTGGCTGGATACAGACATATGGCAGTGAGGAAGTTTTGGAATAAAGACTCTGTCTGACAAAGACCCCAGTCTCTTGCATCAAGGTTTATCCTGGCACTTCTTCTGTGTTTATATTACACTATGCCAGGGGCATGCCTTCTTTAATTCCCCCCTCCCTCCCCGCAACCATATACTGTACACACACTTCATATAGTTGTTGAACTTTTTAGGCTCAGTCAGTTCTTGTGCTGAAATGCAGGAGATATGCATATGTTTTCTTATAACGAAAATTATTATTCTTGAAACAGAAATATTGGGAGGTCTGGTATTCAATGTATGAATATAGGATGCTGACATAATAAGATGGGGAGTCTGATCTTATCAAGCTGCTGCACTGGCAGAATGTGTGTCTTGCTGGCGCCGGCTGCTGAAAAACAGCCATAAGGCACTGGATGCCTGTGTGCTGGCAGCAAGGCTGGAGCCCTCTCATGAGTGCCACTGGATCTCAGAGCTGGTAAGCCTGGCGCAGGGGGGTGAAACAGGGCAAGCGGGGAGGGAGTGGAGTGGGGCAGGGGAGGACAGAATTGGCACAAGATGGGCGAGTGATGGGCACATTGGAACAGAGGCAGGGTGGGTTTGGCAGCGACTGCGCACACCACATTCAAACCCCCTTCCCGGGCTTGTTCTGCCTGATTGGATCTACTTGGACTTGTGCCAGCTGTAGAGATGGTGGCGATCCAGTTTGACTCATGGTGGTTGCTGGGGCTCTCCTAGCAGCAAGGAGAGAATGTTTCCGTACCCCAAGCAGACTTGAAGCAGTCCAAACTCCCCTCCCTTGGGGTACATTGTTGTTTGGGGGAGTTAGGCTGAATTGGGCCATAAATCCATTCAGCTCAGAGTTGTTTATGTATATCTATCTACTCTCACATATTCTAACTGGTGCATTGAGGTAATCTTCAGAGGCCTTTCTCCATGTGCCTTACTCCTTTAGCAGTGGAGCAGTTGTTGCCTGGGTAGAGGGCCTTCTCAGTTGTGGCCCCTAGTTGTGGAATTCTCTCCCCAGGGATGCTTGCTTGGCCTGCACTATGGCTCTTCAGGTGCTAGGCAAAGACCTTTTTATTTACCCATGCCTTTAAAACAATTTTTAGGGCTGTTTCAACTGCTCTTTTAATCTGCTGTGCCTAATTTTATTGTACCTGTTATTTTAACATTTGTTGTTGTTGTTAGTTGTACAGTGCAGTATATTGCTTTGCTTGTTTTAAAAAAAGAAAACTGATCTAGGGGTAGTTTAAAATAATGAAGGACCCTGCCTGGCTGGGATCTTTTTCAGTTTCAGACTGGGACCTTTCCCAGTCATACCTGGAGTTGCTAGGGACTGAATCTGGGACTTTCTTACCAGCACCCAATCCTAACTAGAGGTGTTTAGGATTCTCCTGCACCATGACATTTTACAGGAAGTATCAAAATTCTTTTTGCTTCTTCAGAAGCCTCAGATGATTCTGCAGAGCAGGAAAATACAGACTCACCTCGACATTTTGCTTTTGGCAAAATCAGGGGAAGCTCTTGTCTCTGGTCCTGTTCACTTTACAGCCACTTAGAGCCCAATCTTATGCATATCTACTCAGAAGTAAATCCCATTATAAACCAGAAGCCTTCTTGCTGGGTATACCTGAGGACTTTGGAATCTTATTTTTGTATATGACAACTGCAGCAAGGATATTGTATGCACAATATTGAAAAGTTGCAGAGGTACTCTCAATTGAAGATTGGTGGATAAAAATTCTGGACTTAATGGAAATGGACAAACTTACAGTTTTACTTAAAGAGAAGTCAGTAAAGTCATTTATGAATAACTGGAAACCATTCATTGACTTCCTGCGTGAGAAGGGAAATTTTGGTGTAACAAATTATGGATTGGATGAATAGGCATTTAGATATAAAATATTTTGCTGGGGATTAAAATAAATGATAAGGAGATAAAAAGAAGTATTAAAAGAAAAGAATAAGAGGTTGGCTAAGAGTTGCAGTTTTTAATTTGAGTAGTTATTAATATGTTGTAAAGGTTGTAAGTAATTTATATGTATTACTCCATGCTTGCCTTATATATTCTGAATTTGGTTTTTGTTTAGTTTTTGTTTTGTAGTGGTGAGTTCGTTTTTGTTCTATTAAAAATAATTTTTTAAAAAAGTAAATCTCATTATAGTCCATGAGGCTTACTCTCAGGTAGGTATGGATAGAATTGCAGTCTTAGGCTTTTTATCCTCACCATCAGATTCCTAACAGGACATATGTGAAAGGCAAAGGCTGCTCAAAGTGCCTATCTTGTGTGATGCACAAGGTTGGGGTGGTGGTGCAGGGAACCTTCTTGACACATTTCACAGATCTTGTTAAAACTCTTCCTTTATGAAATTTCCCAGACGTTTTGCTTGAGCACAGGACTCATACTTCAAAAATATTTGTTTTTAATTAACAAAAGAATTCCACCACCTGAAGTAAAGCTCTTGGTAATTCTAGAAATTCAACATTGATAACTTGTTCGTGTTTGTTTGCTACTCAGATGTGTGGAACATCTCTTAGCCAGTGTTGTTAACATTTAATTGGAGACAATAAAGCAAGGATTTAAAACAGAAAATCTTAAACAGCAATAAAGCTCAGGACAAGTATAAAAAACCCATTATCTACCTAAAATAGAGCCTTTTAAAACAGTCCTTTTGCAGACTGGATGTCAGCAAGGCAAAGGCTTTTCAGAAAAGAACTTTTTCAGGGTCAAACTGATCAAAATATGTGATAATCTTTTCCACACTAGGTTTCTTTTTCTGTATGTTTTAAAGAGATATCAGCTTTGCAGGGGATAGAACCAGATTAATGCCTTGATATGTGTGTGGATGGGCCTAACTCTTTGCTACATGGCTTTCTGGCCAATACTTGCCCCAAAAGCTGCTGGGGACTTTTGCTAACAAAGCAATGTGGTAGGAAAAGGGTTCTGTTTTGTTTTATTTTATTTTGGAACTTTGACTCTTGATCGCAAGTATCAAATTTGATTGTTTGCCTTTTTGTTTTCCTTGTTCCATTGTGATCCTCATTGAATCTTTTCCTTGAGTTAAAACAACCAGCCTAGTGCTTTCACCCATTGAGCAATTGGCCGTTTCCGTCTCCAGTGCCTTGCTCTGCCTCACGTGTTGCGCACAGAAGCCTTGAACCTGTGTGTGACTGTATGGGGGAAAGTGACTGGGAAGTCAGTTCAGATGCTTCTCATCCTTCTCCCTGCACAGGTAACTTATTGTGATGGGTATCAGTGGGCAGACAGATCCCCAGGTGGCTGCAGGGGTGAAAACATTACCCTGCATTTCTGGTTGCAATGATTCTACACCATTGTGCATCCTGGAGCATGACTGTGATGTGGTTTTGACAAGGTATCACAGTGGGCATATTCACCACGTTTCCCAGAGCGGAATGGGATCCTTCTTGGTGCTGTCCTGGAGAATGCTGCAGAAGGATATGGGGAGGTTGCCTTCTGGACCAGCTGTACTTTCCCAAACAGTCTTCAAAATCAGTTTAGTGTGGAGTGTATTACAGTCATCTGTATTGGAGCATGAATCATGGGAGTTTGGGGTCTCTGGACCCTCTTAAAATGGAAATGCCAATTTCAGCATACGTCTTCATTGCGTTTTGCCTAAGACCCAGTTCTCATCGAGCAGTTAAACTTTATCACTGGCATCTAAGTTATTTCAGCTGTTATAAGCATGGTTGCTGTCCACCTGGTAGTGGGCAGAGTGTGGCAGCAAACACCACCCCTATACTAACCTGTCATGAAGCCCTCCCCCAACCCCATCCCTCATTATCTTTTCTGGAAGAGACCCTCTCCATGATCCCCAGGGAATGTTTCAGGGTAGCAGTAGTGATGGGAATCTCTTTCCAAGTACTGTACAGCGTATGTTGCTGCAGACAAACACTGCACTTGTGGGCAGTGGGGCCTTTGGGCACACTCCTGCTCTCCCTGACTCGCCCATGCCAATAACATCTGGCAGGGCTTCAGTTTTCCTCATGGGAGGGGACATTGTGGTGGGAGGAGCATTCAGTCAAGTGACCCTCTGCCTGACAATTGAAGGGGTACTGTCCAGACACAGGTTTGCGCCTTTATTGAGCTCTAGACCTCTGCTTCTGGGCAGTCTTGGCTATGGCTGGTGATAAACAGTGCAATGACTGTTAGTTTCCCCAGCACTCTTGTCTGCCTTGTGCCAGCGTCTTGGGTTAATGCCCAAGCATTGTTCCCATGGGAGGAAAGCAACGGCAGTTTTTCAGTGCTGGGAGTCAAGGAATGAACCGGTTACCTTTCACTGGAAGCCAGCTCAGGACGGTGGAAGCATCTGCTTGTGATGTGACATTAAACAGCTGTTTTCTGTTAATTGTAACCCTTTTATGAAAGGCCAGATAGCGTCCTTCTATAAACTTCTCCAGTCTCTGAGTATTCACTGTCTTAAAACCGAACGCTTAAAATTGAGTCTTCTGCTGCCGCCGCCGCCCTATTTTTTCCGCAAGAAACCGCTGATTTTAAGTGGTTCAAGAAGAGTCTCTTTCTGCCATTCGAGTTGCAGTGACTTCATTGTTGTCTTTTCTCCCTTTGTAGATTTCTATTAAGTTGTATTTCATTGTTTTGTATGGTTTTTATTGTTCGCTTCTATATTGAAAAGGACCTTGAGCTTTCTTTTTTTCCAATGGAAAGGCAGAGCTAAAATATACAATAAAGAGTGATGGGGCCAACCGCCTTTGGTTCAGAATTGGCTTGGCCTTTATAAGCGTTCTTGGCAGGCATTCAGAAAAATGCTCATCTTTTGGAGAGCCACCCCCTGCCCCACTTGACAATGGTGATGTGTGGTAAGGATGGGCAGAAACCTTTTGAAGAATGTCACTAGTTTTGTAGAAGCTTATTTGGCTGGGAAAGTCTCAGATGTTTCTTTTTGGGAGGAACCCTGAAACTCTTTTGAAATTTCACATTTTTCGAAACGTTAGTCGCTACCTCTAAATATACCATGATTCAAGAGAATGTAGAGAGTGTTCTTGGCAGGGATATAAAGTCCTACCTGTACCAAAAAGGGAAAAAAAATTAAAACAAGTGTTGTTTTTCCTGGTGTTTCTATTTTGTTTTCCTGAAAAACTAGAAATTGCAGCTGGGGAAAGAGAGAAATTGGGGAGAAACTCTTGTAATATATTTTTTACAGGTGGATTTTTTTTTTCTAAGCAACATTTTCAAACATGGTTATAAGCATTTTATGCTGTTGTAAATGTCTTTAGACCCAAGATTTAGGATGCAGTCCGACGTGGAAATAACCCCATTAAAAACAGTGGGACTTACTTCCGAGTAAACAAGCATAGGTTTGCACTGTTAGGCATATTTTCCTGGAAGTAATTCCTTTTGCACGCAATGAGTAGACTTCTGAGTAGGCATGGAGTGGTTGCTGGTTGCTTTGTTTTTTAAAAAAATATTACAACCCACACTTCAGCCCCTTGCGAGGACACTTAGCAATGAAATTGCTATTGTGATACTAAACAAGCAAATAGCCTTAGGACGTGAACCATGAAACATCCCTGACAAAAAGTAAGATTAGGACAAAATTGTATGTAAAAGCACTGCACTAAAAACATTAAAAACAAAACACCTCTTATTTGAAAATTCGTAACATTCATAACAGGGACGTGGTGGCGCAGCGAGTTAATCCGCTGTCGCTGGGCTTTCAACCACAAGGTTGGGAGTTCGAGACTGCGTGACGGAGTGAGCTCCCGTTGCTTGTCCCAGCTCCTGCCAACCTAGCAGTTCGAAAGCACCTAAAATGCAAGTAGATAAATAGGAACCACTTTGGTGGGAAGGTAACGGCGTTCCGTGCGCTACGGCGTAGAATCATGCTGGCCACCATGATCGGACAAAAACGCCGGCTCACAGGCTTTGAAACGGAGATGAGCACCGCCCCCTACAGTCGGTCACGACTAGACCATTCGGTCGTGGGGAAACCTTTACCTTTACCTTAACATTCATAAAAGGAATATAGCAAGAGTAAAGTCTGTAGCTTCCAAGATGGCTGCTCCCAGCTTTCTGCAACCCGCCAAGTGGGTCCCTACCCACAGTTTGAGAAACATTGCTCTAAAACATTCCACAGCCAGGCTGCTGGGGGTGATAGTGGTGGTGATTAGCATGTCACTGGGTATTTTTATTGTGTGTGTCCTGGCTCAAGCTGCACAATGAGATGCTATCCAGCAAAGGGTTATCTTAGTAACCAGAATTTAGTGAGTGGATACTTTTGATTTGTGTAACCTCTGGGGGTGGGGGTGGCGTGGGGTGGCAAAGGGTTTTTTTCTCCTTGAGTGGGGCTGATATTAGGAAAAAACACAGATTGGCAAAATCTCAGGAAGAATCTCCACTTTACAGAATTTTAAAATTTTTTTATTGATTCCTCTGGATGCTAAGGTGTTATTATCTTTGGTCACTGGTTTGACTCTGTAGTTAAGATGTCTCTTTATGGACTTGGCTTTTAATTCATTTTTAAATACATGCCTTGTTTTGCCTCCAGAAGGCTTTGGCCAAAGGCAGAATTCAAAGGGAAGCTGTGAGAGCCATTTTAAATCGTTTGCTTTTGGTTTCGTCTGGCCTAAAATGGGCAACTGCATGCCCTTCGTACAAAGCTGGGCAACTGGCTTGATTTCACAACTGACTTCTTGGCCAAGGTGTTAAAAAAGCCAGGCTATTTTTCTTATAGGAAACCTCAGCAGTCCCAAAGAGCAACCCCACACCGGTAATTCTAATAAGAAGTAGATTTTTAAAAATAAAAAAGAAGTAAATTAGAAGGTGTCCATGAGTCTACTCGTGCAGGCTGGGCATTGCCATTCCTTAGTGCAGTGGTTCTCAAACCTTTTAGCACCGGGACCTACTTTTTAGAATGACAATATATCTGGGACCCACCAGAAGTGATGTCATGGGCGGAAGTACCATTATTGTGATGTCAGAGCCAGCTGCTTCCCTAAGAATGCAGTAATAAATTGGTTATTTCCAGACATTTTCCAGTAGCAAAGTGAATCAGAAAGAAAAAGCCTATTTACAACCTTGATGCAAGCAAAACAACCACACAGCCCTCCCCTTTCCATTTGTCCATATTTTCAATATGGCTGCTCTAGGTGCTTCGTGACCCACCTGAAATTGGCTCATGATCCATTAGTGGGTCCTGCCTCACAGTTTGGAAACCATTGCCTTAGTGCGTGCTTCAGGTTCAACGCTTGTCATCTTCAGGTAAGACTGGGAAAGACCCCGGCTGAAACCCTGGAGAACTTCCCCAGTCAAAGTAGATGGACTGTTGGCAGCTTCTTGATGCCTGTAGTATACTAGCTGCATTGGTTGCTGATCTGCTTCTGGGCTCAATTCAAGGTGCTGAGTGGCTTTTAAAATCATGGTCCTCCATGAGGTTCCTCTTGCTGTTGTATGAACCTGCCTGGGCCCTTAGTGTAGACTTTAGTGTGATGATTTTTTTGTTGCCTGTTGATCACTGTAGTTTAATTTTTTTTTTTATGAATACTGTTGGTGCTCGGTTGTTTTCATGCCAACTGTAAGATGCCTTGGATTGCCATGGGCAAAAAGGGCAAGGTAAAAATGTTTTAAAATAAACAATCCTGCCTCATCAATTCGCTGGAGCATTCCATTCCATGCATAAAAGGAGTAGAATTACCCATGTAGGAGGCTGCCTTTTGTGCCTCTGCAGGAGTCCTTGTTCTGGACTTCCAGCCAGGAGGCATGCACAGAACAGTAACTCCTGCCAAAATACTGCAAATGAACTTCTCTGACACTGTCTAATTCATATTCTTATATTTATTTCTGTGGAAGAGCGATCGCTTCTCAACTTCGCCGCCAAGATTTAATGTAGTAATTTTCTTGTCTTTTTAATATTTAGTATGTCCTTATATTTAGTATGATCATATATTGCATTTTTGTAAACGGGGAACACAATGGGTAGAAGAGTGAAACGTTTGTTCATTTTAAATTTACCCACAAAAAAATCATGTGTCAGGCCCTCACACTTTTTCTGTGAAAGGTGTTTTATTTTCCCCAGCGAGCACTGAAATATGGGCACCATTAAAAAGATGTGTGACTATGCAGGCCGCAAAGAGAGGGCTGCCTTCATATTCAGATAACAAGCGATGTTTTATGGATCACTTAAATAGGATGGAATAATTGCGGAGCTACTGCATGACAATAAATAAAAAACATTAATAGTATTTTTGTTGAACCAAATTTGGTGCGATTTGAGAGGTCATTATCAGTGACCAGTCCCATTCAGATGCCAAGGTGTCGAAATCTGAGCCAAATGCCAGGACAATGGACAGAAAAATGCAGGATTTGCAGACTGCTGAGCATATTCCTGGCTAGTAATGCTACAAGCAGCCCAATCGTACCTAACTCCCCGCAGAGCAATGCAGGAATTCCAACGTGGCAGCCACTGTATCTCATGGGGGAGTTTTGGCATCTGGAGACACATCCTCAGGAGGAGGGAACATTCGTACCCTTGCCCCAGAGTAAGCCCCCACTGCTGGCATGGGTCAACTTGGATGTGCGCCAGCGATATCGCTGGCACAATTCTGTGTTGACCGGTGAGGATGGATTGACCTGGGAAGGGGGTTAGGATTTGGCAGGTGCACTTCCTTATGACCTTGAGACTTTAATTTTCACCATCTTAATTTAAAGCAATGGCTTTTAGAGAGGGGCTGAATGCTTCTGCTGCTGCACTGAAAATACTTGCAGTTCCCCTCTCCAGTTGACCTATCCAACTTTCCAGTGCTGATGCAGTGCAATGCAGCTCCGAGCTGACGGAACAAATGTTCCCGTATTTTGAGGGTGCCTATGTGACTCCCTCCCCACACTGCAGTATGCAGTGCACGCCCTGTTGGCATGGCTGCACCAGCCCTGGAAAATTGGATAGGCTTGGGCACTGAGTAAACTAGCACCTGGGAATCTGGGTTCCTTAGTTCACAGCCTTTGCTTCACATCCAGGGAAGGAAAAGGACTTTCATCCCACGTCATTCACATAATTTCATCTTGCTAGGAAGGATCCCGTCTCAAAGACAGACAACATAGAGAGTACGTATCAGAACAGCAGCGTTGACCAATAGAAAAGCATCAAGCTTTTGATGCAAAGACACAGCTCTAGTTTCTGCTCGCACTTTGCATTGTGGCTAGAAAGCACAGCTGTAGTTTTGTGGAGTTGCTGCTTATGGTGGGTGGCGTTGAGAGTAGGGAGACACTGCAGCTGTTAGGAGGCTGCCTTCCATCTGCTGAAGTTGGCCGTTATGCAGCCTTCTGAAAACGCAGAAGGAAAAACATATATCTGTACCAGGAATATTGGATGAGCTGGAGGCTGGGCCTTCCTTGCTGCAGGCTCAAGGCCTCTGGTGGTATTTCAGACTGATGAAACATAACAAGCAGCTTCATGTTTCCTATCTCCATGGATACAGCTCCCTTTCAGCCCTTTGGGAGTACGAACACCATGACTTAAGAGTGTTTTGATGTTCTTTAGAGGATGTTGTTGTCCCTCAGGGGAAATGTCGGATTCGGATGTGCCAGAGGGTGTGCAAAAAGAAAGTTCTTGGTACCCATTTCTTTGATCTCTCAACACAATTCACACATGCTTTTTGTAGAGGGGTAGGGTTAAATTGTGCTAGACCCTCCTAGGCCAGGTGAGCCAATGGTTTAACTTTGTATTCGGCGGCCTCCATATGTTCACTCAGTTTTTAAATGTTGTTTTTAAATGCTCAGTTTTGCAATTTTTGGTTGGGGGTGTTGTTGTTTGGTTTCTCTTCTATCTTTACATGCTTGGATTTGCTTTCCAGCCATCCTTAACTGGCTCATGATCCAGTTGTCCCATATTCTTTAATCAAACAAACTAAAACGTTAGCACAGTTCTCTGCACATGTTGCATTTGCACTCTGAATCCAAAGCAAATTTGTTATAAAATAAGTTCCATTGATTTCAGTGCTCAGGACTGTAGCTTCCTGAGTTAAGCTCCCAGTAGGGTGACTAGATAAAGAATAGTAATAGAGGACTACAGTGGTTCTCATACTGTGGGTCGTGAGCCAATTTCAGGTGGGTCATGAAGCACCTGGAGCAGCCATGTTGAAAATATGGAAAGATGGGATGCTAGAAAAGAGGAGACCTGCGTGGTTGTTTTGCTAGTGCCAGTGTTGTAAACGGGCTTTTTTCTTTCTGATTCACTTTGCTATTGGAAAAAGGCTGAGGTATAAACCCAGCTTATTGTTGCATTCTCAGGAAAGCAGCAGGCTCTGGTGTCACAATGACAGCACTTCTGGGCGAGACTGAGACCACTAATGAGTTCATGATTAACGTTTTATGCAGTGATGTCATCCGGGCGCGACAGGAACCGGAACACCCGGATGATTGACAGCCCTTCGCCCCTATGGCAGAGGGCTGCAACGCCTCCCTGAGCCTCACAGCGCCCGAATAGCTCCATTTCAGAGCGATTCGGGATGTGAGGGAGGGAGGGCGGGCCCAGGAGCAGCTCGCCCGACCTCCGGAGAGGCGGCGCGGCCCGGGCCCGTCCGCAAAACTGGTGGAACAGCGTACCGGGCCGTTCCGCCTGGATGATGCCACTGGTTTTATTATTTATTTTAAAACATTTTTATCCTATCTTTCTAAGACCTCACAAGCATGTCAAGATAGTTTACTCTCTTAAAACAAACAAAAAACAAAATAATAAAATAGCCTATCATAAAAACAACAAAACGTCAAAGAGCAAACAAATCAGATCAATATTTGAATTGGGAATGTCTTGATTAACAGTTTATTCTGGATTAGGGCTATGGGATATGCTTACAAGAGGTGTCACCTATTCATCAGGCTCAATTGGTGTTGCTAATTTCAGATAATCTTCTTCTTCTGGGCAGTCTCTTATTTTAGTGTGTATTTATTTCTTGAAATTTTGACCTGAAAGTTTTATAGTCCAGTCTTAAATTTCCTTCTCTTTGCAGCCAGCTTCCTTTCCTAACATCTCACCAACAACTAAGCTTCCTCTCATTAAAATCTTCCCCTACTGACTTCAGTTAGGCTCAACTTGTTCTTATTAAACATACGGTCTACCCTATATTAGGGCCAGTTGTAGAACTCTAGGTGTTGGTGGTCTGGGAGCTGGGATTTAGATGACATTGCCCTGCAAGAAGATTGACTTTCATTCACAGCTCCCTGACCTGGTTGCCAATGCTGCATGCTTTCTTCCTCTGCAAATATTCCCTCCCTCATCGACTCAGACATCCGTGGCTAACAGGACAGTTAGTCCAACAAAACTACTCTTTGTCGCCGATGCTGTACCCACCTAGCTAATAAACTGTCTATACAGAGAGAGGCCAACCTTATGCTTGACTCAGCAAAAATTGCAAGCCATATTCAACAGACAAGATAGTGTTGGTTAATCTCACAAATCCTCTGGTAAAGACCTATAAACATACGAATCCAAATATGAGATCCCTACTTAGTCAATATAGGCCCCCTTTTTTTTTTCTAAGGAACTATCTTTTCCCTAAGGACCAATGGTCCCTCCATCCCAGGAGATGCTACACGTGGAATTTTGCAGATGACTGGCATGTGCTTCTGCTAAATTATGGCCTAGAGCAGTGCTATTCAAACTGTGGGCTGGGACCCACTTGCTGGGTTGTGACCTGATGTCAGATGGGTTGCGGAACTGACCTGATGTCAGATGGGAGCAGCCATCTTGGAAACTGCAGAACTTACTCTTGTTCTATTCCTTTCTTATCATGAGTGTTAACAGTTTGAATTTTCAAGTGAGGGTTTTTTTTTAATTTTGTTTTTAGTTCAGTGATGTTTTCATGGTTGTACAATTGCTGCAGTCCAAGAATGCCAATTTGCATTTCAGGAGTGTCATTTTATTATGTTACACTGACAGCACTTCCTGCTTGATGATGTCACTTCCTGCCACAACATCACTTCCAGGTTAATGGCATCACATCCGGAGGGCCCCCACACGAGTGCCATTCTAAAAAGTGGGTCCTGCTCTAAAAGGTTTGAATACTACTGGCCTAGAGAACTATTGTTCCCTGAGCTACTAAACATTCTGTGTCATCTTGTAACAGCGCAGCCAATCAGCACCAGGGGCTTCACTGCTACAAGGACAATGCAGAATAAGCATGGCTTAGGGTAAGTCCTGGTGGCTCTTGTAGCATCCAAAAAGAGGTTGTGGCTTCGCCTATTGGGAGCTCCTCACTATTCTGTGTGCAAGCCTGTGGACTTGCAGCTGTGAGGTTGCATGGAAGTATGCACACCCCTTCTATGAAAATATTTTTTCCCTTGCTGCTTTTGTTGTTGGCACACAAACACCTGTTAGCCAGACGTTTGCTTCCAAGCCAGATCTTGCCAGAGGAAGAAGCAGGACAGCCACCCATTTAATATTAGCTGCCTGTGCTGAAAGCAAGCACTAAGGAGGGTTGGCTAATGTGACGGCAACCTGGACTTCCCTTGCCTAGTAACAAGTTGCTGAGATTGAGGATCCAGAGGCCTGAAGGAACTCTGTCTGCCTTCTTGTGTTGGCTGACAACTGTGGAACCAGAAGTTGCAGCTCTGCCCTCTGTCCAGTGTCATTGGTAGCCCATAAAGCAAAGTGGAGAGCAAGGCAATGGCTCCCTCTTCTGACATGCTGCTGCCCAATGAATACTGTATGATGAAAGCCTCCCGACTCTGCCTGCGCAGTTCTATGCAGTCTCAGTTGGAGTCCTCTTTTCCTGAGGTTATGTCTGCGCTAGCTCATGCGCACATTGATTGAACTACAGTGCAAAAAGGATTCATGCAGCCTTGAACAATACCCATTTTTTTAAATGACCAGTCACACCAGTGTCTTTATTCGGCACAATGTCCAGCTCTGTGGGTTGGACATTGAGCTAAGTAAATTTGTGCTTAATAATTCCAGCCAGGCAGTACTGGAGCTAGATAGAAGGGTAAGCAAAGTCCTGGGCCAGGAAGAGACTAGCTCAGTGGAAAAGTACGTGCTTTGCAAGCAGAAGGGCCCGGGTCCAATGACTGACCATGTCTCCTGACAGCTGGGAATCATGTCTGTAGGCCATCATGTGCTATAGGCCATGATGGGTGGTGCAACCTCCTTACATTAGTAGTTAGCTCCTTCAGAATGCCAGGTGCAAGGGAGTGGCAATGGGATGCTGGCATCTTGTTGTCTACTGAGCTCCCTTAGGCACCTGGTGGGCCACTGTGAGATACAGGAAGCTGGACTAGATGGACCTTTGGCCTGATCCTGCAGAGCTCTTCTTATGTTCTTATGAATGATCCCTGTCTGGAAATTTGGAGAGCTGCTACTGTTAATCCATGTAGGCCAGGAGTCGGCAACCTATGACCTGCAGGTCAGATCTGGCCCACCACCCAAGATCATCCAGCCTGCACGGAGCTCAAGCCTCCTAAGCCAAGCCCCATGTAGCCGCTTCCAAGAGCTTGGCCACCCAGAAATTTGGTGGTGACATAATGATGTCATTGCTAACCTTCCAGCCCTTTGCCGAAAAAGTTGCTGATCCCCAGTGTAGACCGTATTGAACTAAGAGGAGTAATGCTGTCACTCAGTATAGGCAACTTCATGTGTATCCCTCATATTCTGTGCCAGGTGGGATGATTTGCAGGAAAAAAAAAAAAGAGGCATGCATGTCATGGCCCATTTCTGATCCCTTAACCGTGGTTAGGAGACCAACTCTGACATATCTGCAGTGGCCTGATTGCAAGGGTGCTCTTTCCACTCTGTGTTGGTGACTGTGGGTCTACTGTAGTTTTTATTCTAATCTGTACAATTCACAACAGGGCATGCTTTAATACCAGATAGCTTTCTGGATGCATGACAATTGCAGTTCTGACCTTGGGTCCTGTTTGTTGTCTTCTCAAGTAGCAGCTGAGATAATTTGGCCCATTTAAGATACTGAGACGGGGGTGGGGGAGCTGTGGCTATTTTTAGTGACCACTTAATTCTGTCCTCTTGTTGTGTTCAACAGGCTGGCAGTTTGTCCTTCCACCATCCTTATATGTCTAAAGTGCGGTTTTAGACCTGGAACTCTTCTCGTAAAAGCTGTAATCCAGCATCTCGTTTACTGATAAATCATGCAGGTTTTTCAGTTTTCAGGCCTGTAACTGGAATTAAAGAACGTGGTTGCTATTTCTTTAAAGATCTTGGGAATGTCTTTCTATTCTATTCCTGTGTCGTTCCCACTCTTGGCTTTTACGCAAGAAGATAATTTCCCGCTAGATGAGGGCTGTAAGTACTCTGTGCTTAAAAATGACAAATCTGCACTCAAGCAAGCCAAATTCAACGCCAAGAAAAGCTGGATTCTACTATCTCTGCAAAAGATGGAGATTAACGTAGTTTTGTTTAGTTTTGCAGGATATACTCCGGGAAAGTTGCTACATTGCCCAAGTAATTCTAGTTTATTTGTCAGCAGAAAGGAAGGACAAGGAGCTTAGTAGAACTCTTACAGAGCCAGTGTGGGATAGTGTTGGGCATGTTGAACCAGTGTTAGAAAGACACAGTTTCCAACCCCTGTTCAGCATTGCAGTGTATTTAGCAGCTTTAGGTCAGTCATTTTCTCTCGGCCACTCTACCTCGAAGGATTGTTGTGAGGATCAAAGGCAGGGGGGAGCCAAGAAAGTTGATAGATGCTGCCCTGAGCTCCTTAGAGCAAGGCAGCACATAAGTAATAATAATTAATAATTCAACTACCTATTTCAGTAACTCTCAAACATTTTAGACTGGGACCCACTTTTTAGAATGGCGCTTGTGTCGGAACCCACTTGAAGTGGATGTCGTGGCCAGAAGTGTCGTCATCAAGCAGGAAGTGCCATCATTGTGATGTAATAAAATGACACCCCTGGAATGCAAACTGGCATTCTTGGACTACAGCAATTGCACAACCATGAAACATTCCTGACAGAAAGCAAGATGCGTACAGAAAAATACAAAAAAGCACTCAACTGCACACTTTAAAAAAACCAACAACCCGCATTTGAACACCCACAAAAGGAATATAACAAGAGTAAGGTCTACAGCTTCCAAGATGGTTGCTTCCAGCTTTCTGTTACCCACCTGACATCAGGCTGTGACCCACCAAGTGGGCCCCAACCCACAGTTTGAGAAACACTGACCTATTTGGTTTCATGAGTTTTCAGCATATATTGCTCACACTCAAAGGGTGCGCTAACATAAAGACTAACGCCTTTGTTTTTTTCTTTCTTTAAATTGATACTGAGCACAATCCTAACCTGGAGTTCGGCCAGCACAAGGGACACGGTAAAGTATGTTTGAACCACTCAGGGAGTCAGAGAGGCCAGGCTACAGATGTCTGCCATCCTCCCTGACTCCAAGAGTGGTCCAAACCTGCTCTACTTTGCTAGCCTAACTGTGCCGGCCTAACTCCAGGTTAGGATTGCGCTCTGAGGTTCTAAAAAAACCCAATTTCTTGTCCCATATACATATTGAGATGGTTTTTTTTTGTTCTACAGTGAAATTGCTGCATCAGTATTAAAGCCCTGCACTAGATGCTTTCCTTTCTGCATTAAAAATACACTGGCTGATTGCCTCCTCCTACCTAGTGCTTCTGTTTTCTTGTGCCGAGTGCCCACAGCACAGATGGTTGGAAGACGCACCATCCTGAAAGGAAACAGAAGATAACCTTCTGTAGTCCCATGACCAAGGTAGAAAGCAAGAGCTTTCCCGTCTTCGATGGTCTGGCATCATTCTGAGCACAACTTATCTCCTATACATTGAAAGGAAAAATGGCCAAGGAGAAGGTGCACCTTGAGAAGGTCCTGTTCATGAAGTGAGGCAGTGATCTCATTGTCTATCTCCTGCTGCAGAAGTCCAGAGATGATTGTCAGGCTCATGTACATATCACAATTTTGCTATAAAGAGTTGAGAACTTAGTATTGGCTACAGAATTCAGCTGGATCCCAGCTTTCATTAAAATGCACACACATTTCTAGTTCTTAAGGCTGCAAAGACTAGCAAGCATATGGACGTATTGGATGTGAGAACAACTACAGCAGCAGGAGCATGTCTTCCTCTAATAACTCAGCTATTTTTTTGCTTACAACTCACTGAAAAGGCCCAAGGCAGTACAGCTTAGGTCGATGAAATTATGTGCAACTTATCTAAAGGCTGCCTCCAAGTTCCTGTATAATTACCTATAGCAGTAGGACCAGGTGATGTTAGTACTGTCATAGACTACTCAGGATTTGTTTCAGAGAATGGAAAAGAAAGTTGTGCGATTTTGCTGCACCTCCTTGAAAATGGTATTTTGTTTGGTAGTGGTAGGGCGAGCATCCCAATATCCATTGACTCCACTTCTAGGGCCTAAGTTTCCTCATGGATTCCTCCCTCCCATAAGGTGATTATCAGAAACGGCTCATGACAAAGGAAGCTGTTGTGTGACTCTGTTTACTGCCTTAAAACCAATATTCTACAGCTGCAGTATTTATAAGAACATAAGAAGAGCCCCGCTAGATCAGGCCAAAGACCCATCTAGTCCAACTTCCTGTATCTCACAGTGGCCCACCAGGTGCCTCAGGGAGCACACAAAACAACAAGATGCATGAATCCCGTTGCCACACCCTTGCACCTGACATTCTGAAGTAGCCTACTTCTAATGTAAGCAGGTTGCAACACCCATCATGGCCTATAACCCAAGATGAACTTTTCCTCCAGAAATTTGTCCAATCCCCTTTTAAAGGCACCCAGGTCAGATGCCATCACTACCTCCTGTGGCAAGGAGTTCCACAGATTAATTACCCACTGGGTAAAAAGGTATTTCCTTTTTATTTGTTCCAACCCTCCCAACACTTTGCAAGCATCTTCGTGTATTTAGATCAGTGTTTTACAAAACAAAAATTCATCTGCTGTGGAAAATCATGTGAGAAGGTGGTAGGAGGTGGGATTGGTGGCGCAGGCATTCGCGGCATGCTGTCTTCTTCCTGCTGGGCCTGATAGGATGACATGAATCAATGAACAGGTCTGAGTTGACCTGTTGCAGCTGCTGAGGCGAACCCCATGGGAAGGGGATAAATGTTCCCTTACCTTGACAAGAGCTCCAGCCCCCAAAAAACCCCTGTGGGATGCAGCATTGTCATGTAGGACCTTAGTTAGGATTGGACTGGTCAGCAATGAAATAAAATCAAGCTGGGCTGAAATAAAATACGTGTGGCTCTGGACTTGCCTTAGTTAGGCAGGGTTAAGGGTTGCTCATGTTCTTTTGACTAATGCGACTCCAATAACTAGACCATAAGCAATCTTTTCAGTGGTGTTTTAGCGGTTCAGGACTGAAAACGCCAAGAAATGACCAGTAACTGAGCCGCTTGAGTTGACTGACTTCTTTTTACAATCTCACTTCAGTGTTTGGGTGGAACTCCTGGGTTGACTGAAAAATATGTCTCCTTAATTAACCTTCTAATTGAGTAACAAGAGCGGCGGGACATCTGAATGCCCACTGCGCAACATCTGGGAGCAGGGGAAATTTTCAATATTTACCTTGGATGTGGGTGTGCTGAATCCAGACCTGCTGAATTTCATTCCTCCTTTGCCACTCTGTCCACCCAAGAGGCATCTGTTAGCACTAAGAGGCTGCCCTCTGTCTGGATTTCTCTGCAGAACAGTAGCATTTAGCAGGTAGTACAGCAGAGCAGTCTACCAGGTATTTCTGCTGACTGACCCAGCCCATTGCACAGTCTTAGAAAATGGGGAGTGGAAACACTGGTGCAAATTTTTGGAATTTGCTGCCACCAGGTTCAGAAATACTAAGTAACGTGTTCTGAATACTGATATGCTGTTGAAATCCAGAATTCCAGGAAATATGGAACATGCATTTATCTTGATATTGACAGCAGTTGATGGGTGCATGGCCAAATGTTTCTAAGGATCATAGAAAGGTTGGGCCCATCAACGGGCATAATCCATCCCTTCCTGTAATTGAACTTTCACTCTGAGGCATAAAGAAGAATGGGACCACTGCATGCCTGTCTGAGTGAGGCATTATTACCACTTAATAGTAATGGCTGGATGGGCTGCAGTGGTCTGCCCAGTGTACAGCTGGCTCTCGGGGGTAGAGAAAATTGAGGGTGCAATCCTAACTTGGAGTTAGGCTGGCACAATTAGGCCAGCAAAGTTTGGCTGGCACAAGGGCCACTGTAAACCACGCTTGGACCACTCTTGGAGTCAGGGAGGAAGGCGCACATTTGTGTGCTGGCCTCTCTGACTCCAGGAGTGGTCCAAACATACTTTATGGTGTCCCTTGTGCCAGCCAGATTTTGCTGGCCTAACTGTGCCAGCCTAACTCCAGGTTAGGATTGCACCCTGAGTGTCTTGTGGGGATCCTTTCCTCTGTGCATAGCTCCGTACTTTTAGGAAGGAAAGGGTCCAGCGGTGTTATGCTGCCGGAACACTGGGCGGGACATCCGGGTGATCGACAGCCCGCCCGTCGCGTTCCTCAGCGTTACACCATTTGCGTAACGTACGCAAGCAGCGTAATTGTTTACGCAAACGGCGTAATACTGCAGAACGTGACAGGCGGGCTGTCGATCATCCGGATGTCCCGCCCAGCGTTCCGGCAGCATAACACCGCTGGAAGGGTCATGCTCAAAAGTTCTTTTCTTCCATCACGTAATTCAAATCAGTGTATCTAGGATTCTTAAGTGGTCAATCTTCCAGTGTTCAGACTTGACAAGTATCTCTCTTATGTGCCTTTGGTCCATGCCCTGGCACCAAGACAATCTCAGAAGGATGTTCTTTGCAACATGTATATTATAGAGCAAGGGTTCTTAACCTTTTTACCATTACAGACCGCCAATGGATTACTCAATATGTCCCCATATCCCTTTTGCCAGACTGTTAAAAGCATAATCATCAATAGCTTGGTTTTACTTTACACACATATAACAAAGTTTATCATATTTCTTTCTATAAAAACAGCAAATCACAAATATGCAAGCTAGTTACAACTAGTGAGATTTTTACTGTCTTTTGTGCACTCAAAACATGGAATCATGTCACAATGTTGCAATGTGCATTGTACAGAGATACAATGTTACTCACATGTTATCTGGCACATCAAGTCAATTTTTCCACTTTTATTTCAGGTTCAATAATGCAGAGAATCCTGTTTCACAGAGATAAGTAGTTGTGAAGGGAACCAAAAAATTTATTGCCTTCAATAACATGCTAGAGTAAGCTGAAATTTGCCCACACCAAAACTGCCTGATATCCAGCCCAGCCTTTTCGAAATCACCTTTCTTTCTTGGGTCTTATTGGAAATCAATGAGGTAATCCTTTGCTGTATTGTTGTCCCTCATCTTAGATATATTAAATGAGAACAGGTTCAAGATCCAGACAGATTCCATTCTAAGATCATCACTATATGAGAAGTAACAGAATTTGTACTTAGGACTTCCAAATGGTTCTTGACTTCTTGAAATATTTCCGCGGGCAATGTTTTACCACCTCCACAAAAGATATCATCAAGAATTGGAAAATTCGCCATGTTTCTGCTTTTAACACAGCAACTCCAAATAAATGATTTCCTTGTAAATGCCACAAGTTTCCCCAACCTTGAATAATATCCACATCCTTCCCTTCATCAGCACATTCAAATAATTGAGGAGACTGAAAATTTCAGCCAAATATCCCGGGCAAACAATAAAATGTTCAGCTTCAAAATGGTTTGCAAGAAGAGATGGTTGATGCTTGAGGAATTTAAATATTTCATCCTGACGTTACACAACATGTGTGAAAACACAGCCATGACTTAGCCAGCGTAGCTCTGTGGGGTACAGTAAAACACAATGTTCCGCTCCAATCTCATTACACCATGAGCACCATAAGCAAGTAGAAAAGGACCTCAACAAAATAGAATGAATGGCAACAGGGCAATATTTTCCCGTGGATATAGGTTTTCAGGAATAAACTGAAGTAATATTACAGGCATCCCCACGTAACATCTAGTTTGTCTGTTCAGACTCCAAAAGAGGCACAGAAGGTGGGGCCGCCTAGGGAAGAAGGGGTCGAAGAAGCAAGAGATGAATTCGAGAAGCTGACAAAATGTGGGGAGAGGCGAAATGTTCCCATGACCAGAAGCTGCAAAGGGGAGGAATCACATTTTTTGCTATTCATTGAATATGCAGTCAGATATCTGGCTGCAGGCCTCTAGTTAGTTTTTATTTAGACCTTCACTTGTTTACTTTGTCTTGCTGCTAGGAATGGAGCATGGAGAGTGATGATTTGTTGTTCCTCATAGTTCAGATGGCATGTTCAGGCCCCTGACACTTGCGTGTTGATATCTGGCAATTGTGCAATCCAGCTGGGTTGCCATCCACGAGGCGGTAACATTTTTTGGAGGGAAGAATGTTTGGTGTGAATGAGGAATGGTTTTGTCTCTTTGGACACCTCACTGGCAGTTCTCTCAAAAGCCAGGCCTTTTTGCTTTTGGCAGTTGGCTAATCTGTAGGATGACTCGAAAGGACATTGTGGAAGTTGGCAGGCCTGGTCTGTGTGACCTTCATTTTGACACGGTTGTCCACACTTCCAATCAGATAGCAGTACCTAGAAATGGTCTCTGTTCTGTTTTGCTGGAACACTCAGCTGATTTAAAATGTCAACATGGAGAAAAGAGGAACAACATGTTTGTGAGGGCCACCAAAGGTGAAACAGCGAGACAGTCATAGGAACACTCCAAAGATGAGTGCTCTGGATATGTTGGAACAAAGAGGTGGCTCTACCTGACTCCAGATGTGCAGGATGGTTTTTGTTTTCTGCTTAAGGTTCGTTGAGGGCAGAGCTGCAACAGAAAGAAGCTACAGATCTGTTGACAGAGCAAAATACAGAAAACTACATTCCTATATCTTGGGTGGAATATCCAGAGGCTTCATATTATTAGGTCCGATACTGGTCAACTCCATGCTTCAAGAAAGCTTGGCAGTTCAAGCGTCCCCAGTCTGTATGGATAAATGTCACCTACAGTGCAATGGCAGTTGTATGAATCTGCCTCCAACAGGAAACCAATGTGGCTGTTGTCAAAAACAAGTATGGATTGATTTTTTTTGTAGTGGTTAGAAGGAATTATGCATGACAATAAGTATCCTTCTCAATCCCACTCATTCCAATCCTATTAGATCCAAATTCAAACTACGTGGAGCTTATGCAAAATGGCGGATTGGAATTGGACCAGTCTGACCTCCCTTTGGCCTTCCTGGTACCCGTGCATTTGACATCATTATTGGATCAGAGGCCTGCACACAGTGAGACACATGAGCATTGATCTGATCCACTGATCTCACCAATTTTAAGGGATAACAACCAAGCACACTGGACTCATTTATGTACGTAGTTTCTTGATGGTGTGGAAGCCTGCATGAAGATGCCAAGCAAATTCAGAAACATGGTAGGAGGACCTAGCCCATTTCCTAGCCATTCAGATGCATGTGTGTAGAGATGGGGAGTGGATTCATTTGACAGTCTGTAAAGAACCACTGCATTGCAGCAGTTCATGCTTACGGCTATTTCTGTGCATGTGGCAATTGTCCTTTTTGAGGATTCTCAGAGGCGTAGACAGACTCTTCTGCGTGCACCAACATACGTGCCAAGGCCTCTCTTCAAATGAATACATGCAGATCAGGGACCGAATCTACTGTTATAATTCATCTCAACCTCTCTCTCCCCCCGCCCCCGAATAGGACTTTTGTTTAGCTCATGACAGTTGACTGAGCTGGGAAATTGAATTGGCTGCTGGAGAAGGTGAATGGAGGTGTGTATCAAGGGGCTGATTTCATTAGCTCTGTTTCAGAGGCTTCAGTTTTGTTCTGGTCAATGGTACATGCGTCCAGTTGTTTTGTTTGCTCTCCCCACCCCACCCCCAGCCACTCAGTATTGGACAAATTCAGAGTGCTAATTAATTTGGCAGTTTGATTGAGTTTGAGTGTCAGAAAGTGAAGCAAAAATTGTTCCTCCCCCTATGAATGATGCAATATTTCTGGTTGAACTTGAATAGACCAAAAATAGAACGCACTTAGCAGGAAACACCCCAAGGGTATGTTTAAACAGAATGTACTGTGAGATTTGACCTTGAGGGTTGAGAACAAGCTAGTGAGCTGCCGTTCAAGCGCTGAGTCTTGTAGCAGCTCCAATCTTTCATTCAGACTGGGAAATATGATATACGTCAGAAATGACAGCGCCTGAAGACCCTGGACAGAGAACTACTTTGGGCAGAGAACTTTCTGTACATTCTCCATGAAATTTGCAGTGATTTGCAATTCATTGCTTCTAGACCAGTGTTATTCAAACTTCGGGTTGGGTCCCACTTGGTGGGTCACGACCTGATGTCAGATGGGTTGCAGAAAGATGGGAGCAGCCATCTTGGAAATTGCAGACCTTACTCTTGTTATATTCCTTTTGTGAGTGTTAACAGTTTGAACTTTCAAGTGAGGGTTTTTTTTTAATTTTGTTTTTAGTTCACTGTTTTGACATCATATTTTGTCCTCATCTTTCTTTCTGTCAGGGATATTTCATGGTTGTATAATTGCTGCAGTCCAAGAATGCTAATTTGCATTTCAGGAGTGTCATTTTATTATGTTACAGTAACAGCACTTCCTGCTTGATGATGTCACTTCCTACCACAACATCACTTCCAGGTTAACAACATCACTTCTGGAAGGTCCCGACATGAGTGCCATTGTAAAAAGTTGTTCCAGTCCAAAATGTTTGAATATCACCTTTCTAGACTGATGGTGAGAAGCAAATTTTGCTGATGAGCCATGGTGTCATAATGGAAAAAGCTTTTCCTCCATATTTCACTTTATTTATATTTATTTATTCCAGAGATTTTTATCAAGCATTTTGGCTTCCAAAGAGGCATCCTAGATGCTGAAAGTTTACATATACAATATGAAAATCATCATCTTCCTTCTCTTCCTCACATGGTAGTGGTGTTTCTGTGGTCACTGTGAAAGGTAGAAGATTTCAAGAGGCCGGTGGAGGTGGTAATGGTAGCTTCTCCTCCTCCTCCTCCTCTTTTTATTTAGATCATAATTAAACTCTAGATATTGACATTATCACAATAGTGATGATGGGCTTTATGGACCTTAGAATCCATACCAAGTCCTCCTAGTATTTGACTTCCTGCAGAAACTACAATCTATTGACGATCTCCCAGGGATTGTACACCAGCATCCCCCATAAGGATGGACAACAAACTGTTAGAAAACTCACCCCTGATGCTGTCATGGCACACATTCGTACCAAGTTTTGATGCTTGGTAATCATCCACTGGTTTTTTTTTCAGATTTGGTGGCAGTTTGTATCTTCAGGTCAACAGCACTGACATGGGAACTAGCCTGACCCACAGTATGTGAATATCTTCGCAGGTGACCCTTGAGGAACTCAAAAATGACTTTAACGTCTTTCACCCCATCATCAGATTCAGTCTGGTTCAGTTTCTGAACACTACAGTGCAACAACTACACAATGGACGTGTAACCACTACCTTATCAAAAAAAATTCACTGACCGCTACATGTATCTACATACTTCCAACTTCCACCCAGAACATAAGTTACCATGAACAGTCCCTCCTTGTGGTGCAGTACACCCATAACTAGAGGTGTTAGAGATATTTTACTCAGAAGTAAACTGGCTGGGTTCAGGAAGACTTAGGCTGTTATTCTGTTTTATTCACCAGAAACAAACATCTCTGCCCAGAGCATTTGGTTCCAACAGCATTTTTTCCCTATTTTTCTGTCCCCATGTGGATATATATATATGACCTGCCCAGTGAGGATTTCCTGCATAGGATGGACTGTAGTCCATGACAGCTTTAGCTGAAATCAGTTGGTGAGTTTTTGAGTTTCCACAAATCATGGTGTTGTGTTTGCGGCAATACAGCAACACGTCTGCTCCTCTTGTCGGGAGTCAGTCTCTTGACTCATGTCACATGCTGTCACTGCTTTGAGTCACTCTATGCAGCAGCTGTCCCCTTGTGAACCATCTGGACCTCTCCTTTTGGTGAGTGCTTCAGACCCGTGCGGTCTAGGTCGAAACGTGCTTCCCTTCCCCCTCCATACCGTGGCTGTTCTGCACAGAGAACCGCAAACATCATTTGAAAAAAATGTTGTGGATTTGCTCTGCTTGGTGGCTTGAGATAGCTCTGAAAAATGAGAAAATGTCAACATTCCTGACGTTGCTTTCTGTGAAAAGAATTTTTTTTAGTGCTGTTCACATGGATTGTCTTCTCAAGATGAGACCTTTGTCATATTTTTTTTCCAAGCTATATTGAGATTTTAAGAGTTTGGTGCTGGGGTCTGTTCTGAGACAGAGATGCTATCACAGCATACAGTTCTTGATTCCTTGCCGGGGGTGGAAAGGAACATAAATGAGCTTTATAGGCTGGAATCCTATATTTCATATTTTTTCTGAGAGTAATCCCATTGAACACAATGGGACTTGCGTCAGAGTAGACATGCCTAGGCTTGCACTATTAGTCTAGTTCAGTGGTTGCAGGTTGCTCCTGGGGCTGGGGAGGGAGTTCCGGCAGCGCCACAGCAATCACGGCGCCATAGGCAGGGGCTGAGCTTGCTTAACGAGCCCCTGAAAGTTGCGCATGAAACGTCCACTTCAGCCACTACACCTTTGGCCATCAGTTGTGGTGGGTTGGAAGCCTTGTGAGAAAACCTAAGATGGGTTTTGCCTGCTTGCTTTTGTCTTATTTATTTTTAAGAGGAGAAGGGGATAAAGCAGAATGTTGGGAGGAGAAACATGGAGATAGGTAGAAAGGGGTGGAGAACAGAAGCAAGACAGACAGACGGTCGGACACAGGGAAAATAAAACAAAAACAACAAAAAATTGGGTGCCACATAGTGTAATAGTTTGGGATTAGCAAAAAGAAAAAGATAAGGATGAGGGCTTCTGCAGTATATATTGTTATTAAGCAGCAACGACAAGGTTGCAATGATGATAATTAAGGATGTTTGTATATTGCTTTTTTTAAAAAAAAGTTCTCAGCGTGGCTCATGTTGCAAGAGAAATAAGTTGGTTCTGTGCTCTCCTCTCCCCAGTGGCGGATCTAGGGGGCGGGGGGGCAAGAGCCCTGGGCGCCATCTTGGGGCTGTCTAGGGGGGCACCAGTGGCCCCCGCAACATTGTGCGGGTAGACCTGGGCTCCGGAGCCCAGGTCTACCCATTGGGACCAGCCCCGGGTAGACCGGGGCTCCCTTGACGGGAGCCCAGGTCTCCCCGCGGCCGTTTCTAATGGGTAGATCTGGCCTCCCTCAAGGGGAGCCCAGGTCTACCCGGGGCTGCTTCTGGTGGATAGACCTGGGCTCCCATGGGGGCACACTTCTATTGGGTGCCCCGGGCGCCATTTTGACTAGGTCCGCCCCTGCCTCTCCCTGACACACATGAGATGCCAGCAGCAAAATCCCTTAGAGAGATTTTCTGCTCAAACGACTAGGCACTAAACTGACTTTTTTAAAAAGAGCATCCAGTGGTGTTCCTCTTATATTTAGCAGGGGGAGAGTAACTGTCCCTCTTCACCCCTGCGCAGTCTTTCTAGTGGCTGTGCTGGCATTCTGCCTTTTTTTAGATTGTGAGCCCTTTTGGGACAGGGAGCCATTTAACTTTATTATTACTATTTGCCTGTAAACCGCTTTGTGAACTTCGTGTTGAAAAGCGGTATATAAGTACCTGTTGATTGATTGATTGATTGATTGATCCACAGTGCAATCCCCAACCCCAGGCTGGGACAGGCAGACTGAAACACCGGCTCCATATCCAGCCTAGGGCTCGGAGGTGCTGCCGCATCACCCAGGGAAAGGGGGTAAAATCCCATCTGGGCCAGCAACAGAGCTTAGGATCCTGCCCAAAAGCTGGATCCTGCCACCGCCCTTCCCCAGCCCCACCTGCCCATGGGCCCGCCCACTCTCTGCCCTCCCTCCATCCCGTTCTGCCTTTCCCCTGCCCCTTTCCACGGTCTGCCACCCTCCCCAAGCCCCTGTGCTGGCTTTGCAAGGTGTGGGCTGAGTCTGGGCTCAGGGAGGCCAGCACAAGTCGCCTGCACCAACTCCAGGCCCTCCGAAATGGCGCACACACGCTTGACGGTGCATTTGCGACTCCTGGAGGCCAGCACCAGCCTGGAGCACCCTTTGGATTGCACTCCCAGACTGTTAAAAGTGTACCTAACATAGCAGCTTTTTCAATGAGTAATAGGCTGAGCAATAGGCAGATCTCCTTTGACTGCTTTTTTCTCCAAATGTCTCTTGATGTCTCTCACCCCCACATGCAGATTCTTCCTGAAGTCAAATACAGTTTACATCTTGGAAATAGGATAAAAAGGTCATGTGCTGCCATGAGAAAAGTCCTAAAGTCTTTTTTCCCCCCTTCCCTGATGTCTTCACTTCCAGCACCAAATATGATCTCATCCCTTGACTTTCTTTGGAACAGAGATCACAGTTAGAAGCTTGAGACAATTTCTTCACCATGAAGCATACAAATGCCTGCATTTCTTGTTTATGCTCTTTCTCATGAACTGCTGTATCCAACCAGAGAGTCTTTTCTTTTATGTTTACTCTGTTCCTCATATTCAGCTATGATACAGGAATATTATTTAGTCGTTATTTCTGCTCTTTTATATAGTGTTTCCAACATGCATACAGTGTCACCAACATACATCTAAATAATCACGTTTATTTGTACAGCATGACAGCCTTGTGAGTTTACGTTGGCCAAAAAAGAGTGGATTGTCCAAGGCTAGCCAATGAATCTGTTTAGTAAGGATGAGTTATTGCTCCTTTTTTTAAAAAAAGAGAGAGATAATTTCATTACACCATTGCACTGCTTCTCAAACTTTTTAGCACCCAGACCCACTTTTTAGCATGTCTGGGATCCACCAAAAGTGATGTCATGGCTGGAAGTGCTGTCATTGTGACGCCAGAGCCTGCTGCTTTCCTGAGAATGCAGCAATAAGTTGGGTGATTTCTCAGCCATTTTCAATAGCAAAGTGAATCAGAAAAAAAAAGCCTATTTACAACCTTGACACAAGCAAAACAACCACACTACCCTCCCTCTTTCCAGATCTCATCTTCTCATATTTTCAATATGGCTGCCCTGGGTGCTTCACAACCCACCTGAAATGGGCTCGTCACCTACTGTTTGGGAACCGCTGCACTGTTATAAACCTCAACACAATAATAGGCACAACTGCAATAGAAAACACAATAAATGAGCCATACATTTCCTAAGATCAAGCTGCCTTGAGGATACATGCTTCCTGTAGAAATATGACCATCCCTAAGACCAGTTTCGGAAACCCTGCTCTCTGACCTAATAATCATAGAAGTGTGATGATGAGTATTGGGACGGTGCCTTTTTGGTGTTGGCACCACAACTGTGGAATTCCTTTTTCAGGGAGATTAGGCTATATTACCATTGCCAGATGGATGGTTAAGAAATGTTTTTGGACCGCTGGAAACTGCTTTTATTCTCTGACCTCTAGTTTGTTTGTCTTGCTGCAGCTGATTAGTTGTCCTGGTTGCTGTTTGAAATGGAATGCTATTATTTTATTGCCCATGCTTTTTTAAAAAAAAAAATTGGCTTTGTCAGCTGCTTTATTGTTTTTTATGTATTGTACGGCTCTATACCCCACTTTTTATTGATCAGATACAAACAGATATAATCCTGTTGGCAAAAGTGTTGAATGTTGGATCTTTCTCAAAAGCTGGATCTCTGGAAAAAGATAGTTGAATTCAAGTGTAGGGATTGTGCACAGATTAATGTCACTACGTATTTGTAGAGAATGTGGTGCTGACTCTTTTTAAGCAGGAGAACTAGCAGCATGTTCCATGGAGCATAGACCCTCTGTTTAAAAAAAATTTTTTTTAAAAAGCTCCAATCCTGCTAATCACCGAGATTGGGTTCGGGTGAACAAAAAGCAGACGTGCCTTGTGAGTCCTTGGCGAAATAACTGGTCAAAATAACCTGATCAGAATATACTTGAAACATGTCGTATTTTGTCACGGTCCAGGAATCGGACAAACTGCTGACGAACTAAGGACCTAATTTCATTGAAGATAAGGAAAATTGGATACAGGAACCATCCTTAGAGAGTGCAGGAGTAACCCTTCCCTAGAGACTCCCATGAAAGGGTTTTATTTATTTATTTATTTATTTATTTATTTATTTATTTATTTATTTATTTGGAAGAATTTATACCCCGCCTTTCCCATGCCGAAGCAAATGCCCAAGGCAGCTTACATGGGCAGGCTAGTCTAAACCACCATTTTTAATGTTTTTTTTTTTTTTTTACAAATACACAGTATTCTGCGATTCATCAAATCCTCAGTCCCAGATGTAGACTTCACAGTGTGGTTCTCTCCTCTGGCCGTGTGCCATTGAACTTCAGTAGGTGATTGTAAGTCCAGCCTGGACAGATCCTCCAGGTTGGACTCCGTTCTTTTGCCGGCTGGCCTTCTCACAACTTTTCCGCACTGGCTAATCAGCTCCACAGTGACTGCGTTCTTCCACAACAGGTACTGCAGGGTGTCCCAGCCTGGCATTCTGTCTCCCATCCAAAAAGAGACCACAGATGCTCCTGCTTAGCTTCAGGCAGTACTGGCAGCTCAACCATCAATCCACACCTCCTGCCCAGGAGGGCACTGCCTGTGGTAGTCCTGCTCAGATGTTTCCTGAGGGTTGGTTTCACCCAGTGTAGCGTTGACCTTCAGCAGCTCAGAGTTTTGGAAACTGCCTTTAATAATGTAATAATGTTTCCCCTGACCTTCTGGGTTATCACATTGGTATACATGCAAAAAGCCTGCCTCCAAACTTTCTGTTTGGTGATCTTCGGCTTGCTTTAGGCCCATTCGCTTTGTGTCCTCTCCGGCGTGCTGCAAAAACGTAACTGTGACACCACACCACCCGAGCCTCCGTTTAGCGATCTTTGCTGACTCCGAGCCCAGCTGCCTCACGCTCTTGCCTACAATTCAGGCATGAGAGGAGCAAAGAAAAATGGTGGAGTTATTTGAGATCACAGGAAGCCACGTAGCTGAGGCTGGTGGAGCAAGAGAAGTGAAAATGGTGGGTGTAACGGGAGTGTAACAGTTAAAGGAGCATAAAATAAAACAGTTTATTCCGTCAGTAGGATAGAACCCCTGCTAACTGGGCAAGAGGCATTTTTTCAATAGTGTCCCTCTTATATTTAGCAGGGGGAGAGTAATTGTCCCTTTTCACCCTAGCACAGTGTCTTTTCTAGTGGCTGTTGCTAGTGGTGGTCTGCATTTTTTTAAGATTGTGAGTCCTTTTGGGTCATCGTCGTCATTATCATCATCATCATCATCATCATCTTATTATTATTATTATTATTATTATTATTATTATTATTATTATTATTATTATTAGCCTGTAAACCATTTTGTGAATGCTTTTGTGTTGAAAAGCGGTATATAAATACTGTTGATGGATGATTTCCAAAGCAGTCTAATTCAGTAGAGGGTGGTAATGAATTACATGCTTAGGGTGTGGTGCAAATACAATGTTTTGCAGTTTGCAGCCACAAAAACCAGTGACTATGCCAGATTTCACAAAGACACGCTTGTCGAAAAATTGAAATAGAAGACATATGGGGGCTGTAGTGTGCTACTAAGAGTTATTTCAGTGGTTCTGAACTGGAGAATCGGTGCCAAGTTTGTTGCTGGCATCAGCAGCAGCAACCATTGTTCTCAATGGCTTTTAAGCCCTTTTTTCTCAGTTGGGAAATGTGTTCCAAATTCAGGAAACGCATTTAAAAGTTATGATATTGTGAAAGCAGAGGGATATGGATTTAGAAAGGATCTTGAACTTTTGCACAAGCAAAAAAGTACAGTATGCTCTTCTGGTAACATACTGGTGACAAACCAATGTTGTCTGTGAGAAATCGTTCCTAGATTTTTGGCCCAATCCCATTTAGGGCCTGTGCCAGAATAGTGTGCATTCCACCAGTGCATGCCATTGCAAGCGACAGCTCCAGGTGGCCAGAGACACTCATCAGGAGGTGAATTCTTTGCAGAGGTGGAGAGGGGGATGAACAGGGTGGTGGAGGGCAGAATGATGGCAGTGGTGGGGGTCGGGTGGCTGGATCAGACCCAGGATGAGTGTGGGATTGGCGTTGCCATTGTGCACCATACCAAACCCCTTTTCCTGGCCTGGTCTACCTATAAAGATCAACGCAGATGTTGACCCATGGCAGTCTAGGGGGCTTACTCCAGGGCAAGGGGGCAAATGTCCACAAAGACCTCCAGCAGCAAAAAAAACCACAAACATACACCCCACCGGATGCATCACCACAATGGATTTAGGTAGGGTTGGGCTGTTGGAGCTGATAAGGAATCAGACACTTTGGAGTTCTTTCGAAGCACATGTGAAGAAGTCATAGGATTGTTCATTCCAATTCTGAAGTAACAGCATTAACGTGGTATTTGAGAGCCACAGTGAAGATTTGGGTAGTGCCCCCAAAAGAACACAGAGCAATTGCTAGCTGTGTGCTGGTTTGGGGCTGACTATTGGTGTTTTTTTTTAAACATTGCTTTTCGATTAGTCTGTGTGGGGGTGGGAGGGGAGAGGGAGAATTTTAATATGTATTTCAATTATTTAACTTCTATTATAATTCACTTTTTGTTACCCTTTAGGGACAAGATAAGTGGAATAAAAATACTTCGAATGAATGAATGAATGAATGAATGAATGAATGAAACTGTAAAAAATTACTGCTGTTTTTCTACTAGACCACCCCCAAGACAGGTATGGGGTGTGTGGAAGACAGACAGACAGAAGGGCTAGGGTGGAAATTTTGTCTTAGGCGTCTTGGATCGACTCAGGAAGTTCTCCAAACTTATTCTGATTGCAGGAGGAAGGATAATTTCCAGGTACATCTGGGATGAGCTTTGAGCAGCTCACCCGTCTTGAGTTCTTAGCCCCATTGAAGCTGCTCTGAACTTAATCTAGAGAAAAAGCAGGACACAATAGTCTTTTTTCAGTTTGCAGTGTCTTCATATTAAGAAGCAGATCAAATTATGATATTATGACATACTCCCTGTGAAGCACCAACGTGATAAACTCAATCACACAAATAGGAATTGTACCATATTGCATAATCACGTAATCCATTGCTTTGACGTAAACTGCTGAAATGAGAGTTGATTTGCAGCTCTTTAATTAATAGCCATCTGTAGACCACTTGTGGCCCATAAATCTGTGCTAAGTAGCCTGTACCGATAGCAGCAGTCAATTTTTTGATGAGAGTACAAAATGACCATTTAGCAAATAGGTTTTAATTGGAAGAATTTAGTAGTTTTATTTAATTACTAGTGTTTTGTGACCCGGCGTTGCCCGGGGGCAGAAATCATCCCCAGGCTCTATTAGGAGGAGGAATGAGTTTGTTCTGCAGTGCACCCCCACCTCTGGGGGCGTATGGGGGGCCCTACCCCCACAGTATATCTGTCCAGATCGTAAGGAAGCAGTGTACCACGTGTGGTGCACATCGTTCCAGGCGTTCCAGAGTAATGGTGGAACATACACACAAATATGCAAACCTCCCTCAAAAGCATGACATAGTGAGATCCATATGTAGACATATAGAACCCGTCCCTGAAATAAAACAGTATTGATGACCTGGAACCCACAATGCACACTATCACTGTGAAATGAATGAGGAAACAGGGACAGCATCAACTAAGAGAGCAACATGAAGGTCCCACTTACTGTCTGCAGGTCCAGCCCTCACGTATGAGAAACAGGCAGAGGTGGCCTGTGAGCTCCCTGGACATAGGCCCCTCTCAGATCCGACTGGCTGCTGGAACTCTGTGGATCCTGCTCTTTCCTCCCTGGCCCACTCAGGCCACGCAGGCGAAGCACTTTATATTAGTTTCACTTTCTGTTCTGCTCAGTTTCAGCTGAGCTGCTGCAGAATCGTCTGTGACCACAGGGTGGCAGCAGACCTGTAGCCCCATGCAATCCCCTTGGTTCCTGACGATCCGGCCCCCTCCCTGAAAAACAGGGGGCCGTAGGGGGGTCTGACCCCCGCAGTGATTCCTTCCAGGCTGCAAGGAACGTGTGCGCCAAGTTTCGTGGCCGTGGGTCAAGGGACGGAGATTTGTATAAGGAACATACATACATACCCGCATACACACACACAAACGTCCATTTTTATATATATAGGTATGATCATTTCACATATATGAGCATGTTGGTGTTTTTTTTTATTTGTAAAATAATTTCTAATCTCTTTTGTTGGGAAAAGAAAGTATAAGCTCTTTGGGGCTTGTGTTCTATAATTGTGGAGAACTAGGTACATGTATCAGTATAATATAAGTTGTTGTTGATGATGATGATGATGATGATGATGATGATGATGATGATGATGATGATGATGATGATAACAACCCCCTTCTTATTTATTTCTCTGTAGATCATGGGACATTCTGACTGGGATCACAAGAGAGGACCCAGAGGTTCTCAGGTCAGTGTTTTCAAGATATTTTCATTGTTGGTGTCCATTGGTCTTGGGGTCTCTTTTATCTTTTGTGTACCTTGATACGTAGTGTGTGTTTCAGTGTCTCAGTAAGAAGTATGTCTGTCAACAGAGGTCTGCTTTTCAGTTTTCACCTTAATCTGTGAGTTTAATAGGTCAATGAGATTTTTAAGTCGCATCCTCTCTGCTTGATTCAGTCTCCAAATACTTAGATTTAAACCAATGCTCATGGCAACTGTGGGGCAGTATGAGCAACCAGCCAGGGTAACAGTTATAGAAAGCCAAGGGGGACAAATGTTGTCTCCAATGGACACCTGACCCCTGTGAGGCTGAAAGCTGTAGTTCATCTGCAGAGGTGAAGCTGCACAGCAGTAGAAGTCAGATTTGCAGTTCCTTCTGTGGGCAGGCTGCCCTGATGGTAAGGTAAAAGTTTGAATGGTAAAGGACTGAATGGTCTAGTCGTGACCAACTATAGGGGGCAGTGCTCATCTCCATTTCTAAGCCAAAGAGTCAGCGTTTGTCCGAGGACAAGCTTCTGTGGTCATGTGACCGACATGACTATCTGCCAAGGCACACGGAACCTTCCCACTGAAGTGGTACCTATTTATCTACTCGCATTTTTACGTGCTTTTGAACTGCTGGTTGGCAGGAGCTGGGACAAGCAATGGGAGTTCACTCTGTCGCGCAGTCTTGAACTGCCAACCTTCCGGTCAACAAGCTCAGCTCAGCGATTTAACCCGCAGCGCCACCACGGCCCTTTGGTACAGATGGTCCTGATGGTACAGAGACGATAATCTTACAGTCCTGCTGTCATCGTATCCAGTTTGTGCCCCACAGTGCCTAGTAAGAACTAGGCCTGATGCTCATGAGCAGCTGAAACAAGGGTTGAGTGGATCCAATATTGGCTCTGTAGCATAATCACTTGCACGAAGTCACCAACCTGTCGAGAGTTCCAAATTGCCCCTCGCCAGTCCTCAAACATTTGTCAGTGAAAATCATGGCTTCAGTGTCATGTTCTTTAAATGTGTTGTCATTGTTAAGCCTTCCGGCAATTTTCGTATGCACCCTGCCAGTGTTGGATCTAGAGTAATTGGCTGTATCCTGTCTGTATTTGTTAGGCGTCTCTTGTTCAAACCTGCATTATTTTTACAATTAACCTTAAAATTAAATTGTAACACTCACAAATGCAAGCTTTTAATGAATCAATACTGAAGTGCAATTGCAGATGTTACAAATGCTTAAGGAGTTGAAATGTGCGTGACATCTGGCATTGCCCTCTGCCAGGCATTTGAGTCCAGTACGACTTCATTTTACAATTTCCCAAATGCCTTAAGCAGCAATTCTAAGCACAGTTCCTTAAGAGAAAGTCTCATTCACTTTCACTGGCCATAAGATTGGGCTGTTTCTCCCAGTATACTCTTCGTCCCTCCCTCCCTCCCTTTCTGATTACACTTGCCTCCATGTCATTACATTACATTAAGCAAGTTTGGCCACCCCTGGTATTGAAAGTACTGGGTTATGTGTCTCACAGCCCGATACTAACCTGGTGCTGGAATAGGGAGGCCAGCCAGCCTACCCCATATCCAGCATGGGGCTGGGACTGGCTACAGCACAGCCTGGGGCAAGGGGAATTGATTCCCCTTGTCCTGGGCAACACAGCAGCAACAGTGCAACACAGCAGCAACAGTGGATCTGCAGCACTGAAACGTGCTGTGCAAATCCAAGCAGCCCAGTGCAAGCCTGGGCTGCCTGGGATGGGGGCTAGAATCCAGCCTAAGTGCTCTGACCCAGGCTACTCCACCTGTTGAGATTTTTGGAACTGTGTTGGCAGATCAATGTGCTAGTTCCTTTTTTATTTGAAAGGGGTGAAGGTCCTTCGTGGCTAGAAGCTTTCTGCTGAAGGGTGTAGACACCCACGTGTGTAGGATTTGCAGTGAGTGGCACTCATTTAGAGGTCATCAAGTTGTAATACCAGGATAGATTTTATTTTATTTGTTGTGGCTTATTGTCATTGTTTAAAAGTTTTCAAGGAAGTCAACAACAGTTACAGGGTGGAGTAAATTTTCCAGCAAGGGGAGTACTTGGGTGATGGGAAAAGAATAAGAGCAGCGGGGAAAAATAAGGAGGGGGATGGAAGAGATGAGAAAAAAAGGAATAGAGTTTATTCTGGAAAGTTCGTGGGCATTGTTTTATTAGGCTTGCTGAGGGTTTTTTTTTCTGGTGATGCATAGTGTAGTGAGAAGTACAGCTAGTTGTATTGGTACTGTTGAAATGTTCCTCCTTCAGCCAAGGCAAGTGGCAAATTTTGCCTTTGGTTAACACATGTTAAGGAGAATCTGTGGTTTATTTTTGGATGGGAGACAGAATGCCAGGCTGGGACACGCTGCAGTACCTGTTGTGGCAGAATGGAGTCACTGTGGAGCTAATGAGCCAGTGCGGGAATGTTGTGAGAAGGCCAGCCAGCAAAAGAACGGAGTCCAACCTTGAGGACCTGTCCAGGCTGGACTTACGATCACCTGTGAAGCTTGATGTCACACGGCCAGAGGAGAGAACCACACTGAAGGCTACATCTGGGACTAAGGATTTGGTGAATCGCAGAATACTGTGTTTTTTTAAAAAAAAAAAAAAAAAAAAAACAATTGAAAAATTGTGGTTTAGACTAGCCTGCCCATGTAAGCTGCCTTGGGCATTTACTTCAGCATAGGAAAGGCAGGGTATAAATTCTTCAAAATAAAATAAAGAGGACCTGCATTAATAAGTATCGTTGAGAAAGTGCCCAAGGAGAAACAATGGGGCATTGTCCTGAAGTCTGTGGGCGTGGAATAGCCCAGTAGCCTTTAACATTTTAATGCCTGGGGCCCAGCATTACTTCAGACTAGAACATGAGACCCACTTTGTATCTGTTTGGGAGGCATTGTCTTACAGTTCATTATTTTCTTCAGGATTTCCTCATCATGTTCCACGTCAGTCTCTTTCTTACTTCTACTTTCTTTCCTTCCCCCTCTCTTAAGAGATCAGTGTCACTAAAGACAATGAAGATGGTGACCTTGATGTGATCCACCTTACTTGGGTTGTGACATAGCTATGGGTTGGGCCCTGCCAATTGAATATCAGTAGGACAGACCATCTTTCATGCATGTCAATATCTGGCTCTCTGGCCTTGCTTTCGTTCTTGCCAGAATTTGATTCACTGGATCTTTGCATAGTCTCTCTTCCAGGCACAAAATCGGGCTGTGTCTGCCTAGCTTCAGAACATGGAGCTCAACCAGCGGCATCATTCAACCGGTACGCTGGGAGGGACTTACCTTTGAGCGGCAGTCCACCCGTTGGGTCACGCCGCGTTCTGCTGCTTTCCTGCCCTCAACCTGTGGACCACACTTCCTGCATGTCCTGACTTTGATCAGTGCCTGCGGTGATTCTGGCTCCCACATCTTTGAGCTGGGTTTGCAGTTTGACTCCTGAATTGTCTAGAACTAATCATTGAGAGCTTGCCTTCTGCCCTTGTCCGATCAGCAAAGCAAGTTCTTCACACTCCAGCAATGGATCTGTGCTGTAGCACAAGTGTGCTTTGGGAACTGCTGACCACACCATTTCCAGCCTTGTTGTAGTACCTTAAAGAAAGAATGTAGAATGTGGACTGTCCAATGGACCTCAGGATGTTCTTGTAAGGGAAGTTGTAGTCTGCAGGAAAATGGGGTCTGACTGACAAGACCTTTCTGTGAAGTTAAATTGCAAAAGAATACACTGCTCAGTTAAGCAATGTACAGCTCACGGTAACAACCGCTCTATGGAAACCACTTGTTTCTCCCAGCAAGAAGCTGGAAGTGGACTACTCAACAATTTCTAACCTATGCAACATAACTGCATGTCCAAAAACAGTATTCTTCTAGGCTTGCTTGCATGACTATCACTTTGATTTGCGCTCCAAGAGCCTAACTAGAGATAAGAAATAGACCAAAGCAAGGCCCATGAGGGACAAGTCTTGTTTGGGTGCCCTTTGATAGCCAACTTTGGAAGCCAACTTCCGAAGTGTTTATGGAGCTTTTGACCATGGAGACTAGATCTGGAGCTAAAGCTTTGAGGAAACACATAACAGAATGTAATTCCTTAGAGAAGGCTTAAACACATATATGTAAATATTGGTGTAATTTTTTTTAAACAAAGGGCGTCCAATTTTTTTAACAAGGGGCGAAGAGGCACCCAAGCTTTTTATAGCCTCACAAAGTCTAAATCCGGCAATATGGGTACCCCTTGTCAATATGCTGCCTAAGGTGACTGCTTCAGTTGACTTCATGGATTGTCGGCCATATTGATATCTCTACTTCTATTTTAATTTGCTGTCCAAGAGGACTATTTCCACCTAGCAAATGCAGATCAGAAATATGGAAATTCCAAGTCTCCCATGATGATGTCACATTTGCCAAAAGGCAATTCATCATCAGAAGGTCCATGTTTGCCATGAGACTGCACTGAGATCACGTTCTTTTCCTTCCGTGAAACAGAGAAGTGACCTTGTTCCCCATTAGCCATTTTTCCTCAGATCCATAGAACATTGTTTTAAACAAAGCCGTTTATTGAAGATGCCATATGGACGGGATTTAGTAGCTAATACACTGCTGATGATGTTAGTTGGTTGAGTGGGTGGTGAGGCATAACCCCTGCTCTTCAGGGAACAGGCAGTCCTTCCTTTGGCAGGCTCTATGAGACGATGCTCATATGTATAGAGAGAGAAAAGGCACTCGGGTCCAGTGGGTTTTAATTCACTTTAAATGTAAAAGCTCTCAATTATATATAGCCGAGGTGCTGCAATTTATCCTTCCAGTTTCTAAGCAACAGCTATTTTCAGATTGAGTGCGTCTGGTGTTGTCTACCTACTTCATGCGTCTATGAGGTAATTCATCAGCAAACGCCGCTTCCCCCCATCTTTCCCGTCGCTGCTCTTCCTATAGAGAGAGAGATCAAGGCTTGCAAAACAGGAAAGAGTTTTGGACAAAAATCCTTCCCGGGAGAGCTGCCCTGCTGCACCGTTGCAAACGCCAAACTTTGGAATTGGTGAAGGTCCACTTGAGCGATGCAACTTAGGGATTGAAGGCATCGTGAGTGGTCCTTGCTTTGAAATTCTTCTTCAGAACAGCCCTCTGCAGCAAAACTGGGAACCATGAAGCGGAGACCTTTGCTTTTGCTGAAGCGGAGATGGGAGTCGATTCCTGTGACTGAGCAGGTACTGTCTCTTAAATGATATTGCCCCATCTCTTGGTGGGAACTGCCCTAGATGGAATTTTGGACAAATCACTGCAGCTGATACTTGCAGCTGGTTCCTGTTTCACACAGTTGTAGGAGCCTGGTGGTCCTTGCCTTAGTTTCTGCTGGTGTGGCTTTGGAGGTTTGGGGTTTTAAAAGTGTCGTTGGTAGGCCTCTCTTAGAGCAGAGGTGGCCAAGCTGACCACTGTCTGTAGTTTCTAAAAAGAGGATTTCATCACAGCAAGTAGAAATCTGCAGAGCATGACTTGAAGCGCGCATGCCGATGAATGCACACATGCGGTTGCAGCAAACCAATGAGTCCTGTAATGGGCACAGATTAGTTGGGTGGCTTTGGGGAACAATTCCCACCTGTAGCTTAGGGATCCTTTGAGTTCCGCATCTAAATGACAAAGAACCAGTTAAATGCAGTCTGTGAATCCATTCAGTCCAAATAAATGCATAGTTAAGTGGTTCTTGGGGGGGGGGAATCTAGACATGTGTGTTGTATAAGCTAAGGCTGTGCTTTTCAAAAATAATGACAGTTGGTATAACACAGGGTATTTTTTTAAAAAAAAACCTGATAATATACTTTATTATATTTTGGAGAATAGAAGAATCAATTCCTAGCACAATTTGTGGCATGGTGCAGCTGCAAGACTCCCAAGTGTGCATTTGTCCCAACCCCTTAAAATAATGGCTGCTGGCAGCTAAGTGTTTTCACATGTATTTTTCTGCATCAGTGCAGAGCTGGTGCATAGAAGTTTGCTCTCGGCTCCCAAATGCTTGGCTTGGTACCTAAAATCTCATATATTCTTACATCCACGATAGAGATCGTGTCACATTGGCAAAGCACTCTGGAGCATAATTGTTTTGGGGAGTGAAAGTTTTACTTCGTGGATTAGCTTGAAGAAGACAGACATACAATAGTGCAAGTATTGTAGAAATGAATAGCACTTCACACCTGCCGCTTGAAGGTTCTTTCAGACCTGCAACTTGGTGATAGTTAGTCTGCTGTGCCATTTGTGCAGAGCAGGGGTTGGCAATTTTTTTTCTGCAACGGGTCGCTGAGTTCCCAGAAACGACAGCAAGGACCTCAGCTTGGCAGTCAGCTCTGCCGTTCCCTCTCTGGCACATGGCAAATTCGGCTGGCAGGCAAAGCTTCCTGAGCTGAGCACCACATGGGCCAGATGAACTTACCCTCGGAACTGGGTGATTTTCTAAAGTTTGCAGTGACATTGTGAAAAACTGCTCAGTTTGCATGGGGAACCGTTCCATGTTAAAAGCTTGCCACCTGTGAGATGCCCTGGTTCCAACCTGAAGCCAGTCCGGCTGGATACCTTGCTTCCTACATCTGAGGTCCAAGGAAGGAATTGCAGGGCAGCTGAAGTCAGGACGCTAACAGCACCAACCAGAACCCTTCTGATCTTGAGAACTGAGTTTCCTCAATGCACCGATTCCATATCCCCATTTACTGCGTTTCCTTGAGCGGCATGTTGCTAAGAGAGGCCATTAAACTATCCTTCTGCCCTTCCAGACTGTTGCTCAGCTAGCCAGCTTTGCTGCTTGCCTGTTTCCATCTCTGTCCCAAGTACTGTACAGTATTTGCCACTTCTCCAGCCACTGTAAGCAGGATTAGTTTTTCAGTGCTTGGCAATATCAAGCACCACATGGAGCAATTTAATAAGAACGATTTTAATGGAGTGGAAGGATCTGTCAATCATCCCTTACATACAGCTGGCAAAGTCCATGACTCTGAGCACTTTGCTCATCTCTGTGCAGGGATAAAGCTGTAAATGGGAAAAGTGCCTCCAAACTAGGAATTTTCATATGTACAGCCCTGATGGAGAGCGTTCTTTGGTGTGGGCAGTCCCCTTGCTTTTCTCTTTGAAACAACTTTATTTTTGTTTTTAAATGCAGAGTAGAGCTTGTAATTTTCTTTTAAATGCAGAGCATCACTCAAAGAAATTTTCATTATTGATCTGTCAAATCATGTGGAAAAAACACAAGGCTTGAAAAGCTACATACATGAAGGTTCTGCTTCTCTTGAACAGCTGCAGACTGTTGATTAAGGGCTTTGTGGAAAGACCTCATCTTCTGAGCATCTAATCTGGGTTTAATAACCCATTCACTCCTTTTACCCATCACTTCAGTCCTCTTAGGAGTCCTCTTCAGTCCTAAGAGGAATTGCAGGGCAGGTAACATATATAGGACAGGTAGCTCTAAAGGCCTGAATCAGGGGTAGATGCAGTTTATTATTTCAAAGCAAATCCCAGTAATGGTTTCTTAAGGACTATTTTCCCAGTAGAGAGTGAGAGAGGCAAAGCGGTACACTCTGCTCTGGTACATTTGGAAGTGCAGGATTTCAGCATGGCATACATCCACACCCAAAAGCCACACCCTCTTAGACCATAAAAATGCACTTTAATTATCTTGTTTTTTTCTTCTGCCAGTTTTGTCTACTTTGATACGGATTGAGCTCTACCTTTGAACCTTTGGAACAGATTGCAACAGCATAAAAATTAAGTACGTAGATTAAAGGTCCTAAATTAGGGGTGGCCAACCCGCAGCACATCATGTGCCACTTTGTATGTAGAGAATTTTGAATGTGCCACTCCACTTTAATGTCGCTTTTAGCGATTACAGGCATACCCCCATATCCGGACCCTGCCATGGATGCATGAAACCATGGATACTGGGGACACCTTTTTAAAGATAGGGGAACATCAGTGGTTTTGCTGCAACAAGGTGAAAAAAAGAGAAATTTGTTTAATGTTCCCTAGTTTAATGTTCTACTATCCATGATATCAGTGGATAACTGAAATCAGTGGATATCAGTGGATAACAGGGCATGCCTGTACCTCACAATAGCTAAGTAGAGCCTCTAAATTCAAGAGCCGTATATCGCAGAGTGCCAGAAGGTACAGAGCAAGAAATGTGGGTGTGCTGTTGCCTATTTGGGCCTTTCCAAAGACACCTGGTTGACTGCTGATGAAGCCAGAAAGAAAAGTGGTTTCCATGGACCTTTAGTCTGGGTCTGAAGGACCCGTTCCAAAGTTCATGTAACCAGAAACAATCAAGCAGAGTAGGTGTGGCCCACCCTGAGTGTGTCCCTCTTTCCTTCATCCTTCCATCTTCCCTCCCCTCCATCCATTTGGACGGCTTCTCTTGCTTGCCATCCGTCTTGCCGTCTAGGAGCAAGGGAGACTTGTGCTTGTGCCCCTTTACTTGGCAGATGGTAGAGGGGGTAAAGTGCTTGGCTTGACCTGAGAAGCTCCTTGGTGGAGAAGGAGAGGATAGCAAGTTTATAAGTTGTACAAAACTCTTCTCAGCAGAAGTTCAGGGCACCTCTGAAGTTTGCCAACTTCCTCAATACAAAATGCAACTAGACATGACCTTAAAAGTTTAATCCTGTCATTATCCTTGTGGGCTTGCTTTTTCTTACATAAATAGCACTACACACAAAAAGAAGGACAGGTACGAATGAGGTCTATGGTGGTGGGATTTAAACCTGTTGTGGTCCTGACCCAGATTGGGCCTTCTAAGTGTGCTCTTTACCCGGGGCGGGGGGGGGGGAATCTGGATTAGGACCAGTTTTCTTGTGTTAAAAAAACAACACCTAAATGTGTTCTTTTAACATAAGAAACCTGAAGCTTTTTTCCACCAGAACAACACACACACACACACACACACACACACACACACACACACACACACACACACA